>ML785524.1:458576-493326 GCA_009831015.1 Picea engelmannii | reverse complement strand
ATTAATACATTCTTAATCTTTCTTCAAGTGATCATCAACATTATATAGCATATGGATAGTAAAAGTAAAAATCATCAGTCACACACAAGGTATACACAGAGACAGATTTTCACGAGGAAAACCATAAAGGGAGAAAACCTCTTCTTCTTCGAAATGATAGGTAGTCTTTTAAGTTCTATACATCATCTTTAATTGAGCACCAACTCAATGTGAGGCTGCTACCTTTGTTTTACAAGCTACAACTTGTTTGAGAGCACCAACTCTCTAGTTTCCCTAGCACCCACTAGAAGGAAGCACCAATTCCTTGGTTTCTCTAGCACCCACTAGAAGGAAGCACCAACTCCCTATATGTTCCAGCACCAACTGGATGGAAGCACCAACTTCCAGTTACACAGGCTCCAACCTGTATAACAGAGAACACTTGTTCTCCCTTGCACCACCCTGCCACCTTGGTTTCTCTGGCTGCAACCAGATGGAAGCTACAACTTCCTGTGTTCAAGCTCCCACTTAAACCTCTGAGGACAACAGTCCTCCTGAGCACCTCCCAACCTCTCTAGAATATAAATGAATAAATAAGCTTTCAACTATGCAGATAAATCAATTCTTACCAATCTTTCTTTGTTCTGTAAATCTGGTCTTCTACAAACTGTTCTTTTGTTCTTCTCTTCCTTTGTCCGTTCAGCAGGTCTACTCTGCATCAACTCATTCTGTCATTCTGCTCATCTTCAACTTGTTCTGCTATTTTGCTCTGCGTTTCATTTCACACTGCACATATTCTCAATCTCATACTGTGCATCATCTCATCTTCCTTTTCTTACAGTTTCATTCTTTTCTCATATATAACAACCAACCGCACACAGTCTGTCTTATTTTCTTTTATACACACCTCCACAGTGGTACCACTTTGCATTTCCTTAGGAAAAAGAAAGACAACTGTCCCAGCAACTAAAACGCCAACTAATTAGAAATCATGAGTCCGTTTCGCTAACAGATTCATAACTGAGGATTTAACTGTGAGAGAGAACAGTAACCCTCCGATCATATTCCAATTTATCTGCTCCGTTGGATGAACTTTATTGATATTGCCTTTAAATCGGGTTTTGGCATTTTGGCAATCCTGTGCTGAGTGTCTTAACACTTCATTTCATGATCTCCGAAGTTCTGATACAGAACTTTTCTGCACTAGCTCCTTCCCCAATATGACTATGGTCATAACCAAGCGCCTATCCAAAAAACACTTTCGCAATTTTTCATTTCGTGAATTTCAACACTATGCTCCGTTGGCCCCAAGTCAGCAAAATTTCGATCACTTGTCACATGTCCTGTGATTCGATGGTCCAGATGTGATCTTGATTCAATGGCTACAATTGAATCGCGATTTCACGATTTCGACATTCTTGTTGCATTGGGTTCTTTGCCTCTCCATGTCGCGATTCGCGAAACTCCAATATGGAGTTAGTTCAACGGTCCAGATCTGATCGTTATTCAATGGCTGCTATTAAATCACAATTTCACTTATTATGAAATCGACATTCTTGTTGCATTGTTTACTTGCCACTCCATGTTGCGATCCCTGAAACTCTGATATGGAGTTAGATCAACGGTCCAGATATGAGCTTGATTCAACAGCTGCGATTGAATCGCAATTTCGCATATCACCAAATCAACATTCTTGTTGCATTGTTTCTTTGACATCTCCAACACGCGATCCTTGAAACTCCAACATGGACTGGAATCAACGGTCCAGATCAAAGCTTGATCTGACGGCTCAGACTGAATCGCAATTTCGCATATCGCGATTTCATAATTCTTGAAGTGAATGTTCTTGATGCCTCCAACTCACGATCCCCGAAACTCCGAAAGGGAGTCGGATCAACGGTCCACATAACCCCCTGAGATGGATGGTTGTCGGGATTTCATCATTTTGTGCACCCGCTTCTCCTTGTTATACTTTAAAAGGTGTGCAGGTTCTCCTTTATCCAATGATGGTCAGGTCCTGCGCTTGGATCTAACGTCTGATATCTGTCCTCCTCTTCAACGCTCTTCTTGTCTATATTATGATCTGATGACCCTCGTTCTTTCGGGAATTTTGAATGAGATCCAACGATCAGAAATGCTTCTCGAACTTTACGGGCCTTCGATCATTCTATCAATGTTGCGTTGCCTTCGATCATTCGATCTTCCTAGACTTATCTTCTATTTTCCTGTTGATTACAAAATTCCTATACTCATGCCATCTTCATTGTTGTACTTTCCATCAATGACAAGCATTCGTTGTCTGTTAAATATTTTCCATTCGCTATCAGTTAAATATTTGCCAACATTTGTTTCCCTCATCTACCATCCATAGAATGGCATCTAGTGGTGGCTCTGGTGGCACTAGAAGTGATCTATCTTCCCAATATTCATCTTCGTCGATGATTGGTAGCTTGTACAACCACCATATCTCGGTCGAATCTACTATAAACCCCACCAAATTCATTAAGAAATATGGACTTTTTCAGTTCGAAGAAGATGCCACAACTACACCATGGCATGTGTCCTCTACTCTTAACCTGGCTACTGCTACTCTCCTGCTTCCAAAATTTAAAGAGCATTTGCCTAAGTTTTCAGGAAATGACACTATCAGTACCAACGAACACCTAGTTTCATTCTCTAATGTGTTTCATAACATAGGGGATAATGACAATGACACTTGCATGCACTTGTTCGTCAACTCCTTGGAAGGAAAGGTTGCAGTCAACTTTTTTGACCTTCCTCCTAAGATCATGTCTACTTGGGAGGAGTTAATTTATTGGCTCTGATCCACTTATGGGCAGACCAAAAGCCCTGCTGACAAGTTAAGGGAGTATAATAACGTCACTTACAAAGATGATGAGACCATCATGTCTTTCAACTTGCATTTCACCAAGTTGTATAATCAAATCCCCAAACTTATCTGCCCTCAGAACCAGGTCGCCTTCATGCATTATTACAATGCATTACCTTCTCCTTACCGTCACCATCTTTAAGAAAAGGCCATTGAAAATATCAGTTCTTCTCTGCACACTTGCTCAGATTATGAGGAACAACTTGAATGAAATGATTTACCCCAGGGTGAATCAGTTAGACAGACGGATATGTACGCCCTCTTATAGCTATTACAAGATATGAACAACCGTATGATATATTTTGAGTGGAAGGGTACTGTCAACCCTCTCAACCCTAGAGCTTCATCCTCTTCCGCCCCTCCTTTTAGAGGTCTAGTTGAAAATAATTTCCAGTCGAAGGATATCCTGTCTCAGAGTTGGTGTAACTTCTGCGAGGAACACCATGAAGAAACAACATGTGAGGTAAGGAAGAGTGCCAGAGACAAGATATTTGGTAAATGACCAGAATCCACCATCGTTGTCCTAGATTTTTTCGATCCATAATATGTCATGGTCATCAACACTAGAAACAAATCCTATGCCCCAAAGGGAAAATTTGACCCTCCTCTTAGTTCTTCAAGCCCGAGTTCATCCTCAACCGCGGTTGCACCCCAGGCTCCTAAAATTCATGAGAGTCAAAGAATCACTCCCTCTTCCCCCTCTTCCAAGTACAATATCTTGAATCAATTGGCCAACATTAAGGCAGATGAAACCCTCTTAGACATGGTTTTCATCCCTGAACAACAGATGCATCTGAAATAATTCATGGAAGGAAAATATTCTATTGTAGCTAGTTTTTCCGAAGAGGTAGACGCAGAGGATTCATATGTAAATAAAGTAGGTGTACATAATTTTAGGTACCCTGTAAAAAACACTCCTTTCTTTATTTCTGTAAAAATCATGGATAAAATTGCCCATTGTTGCCTCATTGATGGTGGTTCGGGCCCAAGTGTGATGTTGAATATTATTATGGAAGAGCTAGGATTGTCTTGTACAAACGAAAATGCCAGAAGCATCCTCTCCTCTAATAGTTTACAACAAACAACCATAGGCGAGATTAAGGATGTGAACTTGGTTTTATGTGCTCATCCTGAGATAAGGACAACACTTAGCATTCAAGTGATCGATATGCTTGTAGGAAATTACTCAATTATCTTGGGGAGAGATTGGCAAGCCCTAACAGGTGGATACCTCTCACTCGATGGGACACATTTATCCGTTCCTCGAAACGGAAAGAATATCATAGTCCTTAGAGAAGGAAGAATATCACCCTACATAGAGAATGTTCTGAAACCTGGTGTAAACTATATCGAAGAAGACCTAGGAGTGTATTCCATATTCGTTGAAGAGGATGATATTCCTCTGGAAAGAATTGATTTAGAGGATGAATTGTGGTGTATGCATTTTGATGGTTCACATTCTAATAAGGGTAACGGTGTTGGTATTATCTTGATCTCCCCTGCAGGAAAGATTCATAATCTGTCATACACGTTGGAGTTTTCTTGCTCAAACGATGTCGCTAAATTTGAAGCTTTACTGTTAATCATTGAGAATGCCCTTAATCTTGGTTGTGGTCACCTTTCATTTTTTGTAAATTCTGAGCTTGTGGTGAACCTGATATGTAAGACATGCTCTCCTAGCAACAACCTGATGGAGCAATGTTCCTAAGCTGTTTGAGCACTTGTCTCAAATATCCTATCCTTTAACATCACTCAGGTTAGGAAGGAGTTGAATTCTATAGATGATCGATTAGTTGTCTTTGCAGCCTCTCCTACTCAGCAAATCTTTCCTCACTGGCCTGATTGTCCTTTTCAATCTCTACATCGTTCATACATTTTGGAGAACGAAGAACCCTGGAAGGTCATCCCTAATAATGAGAGCAGTTTTGTTGTCATTCAAAATAAACCTCTCAAGCCTGAGGATATTGCGTCTATAAAGAATAACAAGATTCTTGAAGGCTTGAATCCTCTCGAGAGTTCGTTTTCCTTGAGTGTTGGAGGCAACAAAGAAGAACAAGAAGAAGGGAGGAGGTCTATTGTTCAAAAGGTTTTTTCTTGTTTTAATGTGGATCTTCATGGTTTTGATCCAGGTTTTGTTCAACATACTATGAAAACAGCTAGGCAAAAACAGAAACTCGTTAACTTTGCGCTAAAATCAACCTTTTGAAGGGAGTTGGTGGATATCTTAAGGACCAATTTTTTTTTTTCGGCCCACCATGATGGAGTTTCAAGGTGGGAGCCTGCTTCAAAGATCCCTGATAATTTTAGGACCTACACTAGTCTTCGAACTTTTAGGCAAGCAATTATAAGAAATCCTTGCCCTCTTCTCAATATAGAAATGTTTCAGCAACAGATCGTAGAGTTATATTTGAAGCTCCTACTTGACAGTTTCTTTGGTTACAATAAAATCAAGGTGGAAGGGGAAAATTATCACAAAACCAATCTCACCACTAATCGCGATACTATGTCCTACAATTGCCTGCCCTCTGGCTTATTTGATACAAGTATTGCCTTGTTAAGGCCTATACACATAACTTTCGATAAATCAGTCTGTCTCCAAGATTATCTTGATGATTTAATCGTATGTGTCAATGGGTTGATAGTTACATCAGGTTTTCAAATGTTAGGCCATTTCTGGATTACTTTTGTCTTAGATACTAACTCGTAAATTTTAAAGGGATTACAGAGACAATGGTACTCCTGTACCATTAGCAGTCCTCGTTTGGAATATTGTGAGGGGACAGCATGAAAATATTTTGCTAATGATATTATTCTGTATTCTAGTAGTTTAGTTCTGCTTCCCAATTTTGTGCTCTCTCCTACTTTACAGCCTTTGATTTCTACTTTCTAAACTGAATTTTATTTTCTACTTTCTGAATGGTGTTATCTCTACTAATGTTGTTTTTTTTTGTGCATTATTAATTCTGTTGGTTTTTGGTCTTTATCATCTTTTAGAATGTTCGAATTAGGATGTTGGATCATGTTTTCCATAGTAACACTCCCACAAGAATTGTTAGTCTATAGCAATCAAGCTTACACATCTGTTATGAGGTCATCTCTAAAGGACCCTTAGAAATTTCCTTGTGGAGTCGCCAGTTTGTTATCGATTGAAAACATCAACATAGTTTCGCCCACAAATTGTTGCTAAAACCATTATTATATAAGACTACATAATGTTAGTAGGTGAGACCCCCCTTGTTTTGAAGATCATATATGTTCATTTTCAATAGTATGATGATGTGCTACAAAGGTTTACATGGTTGACGAGAATATCCTTGTTATTGATATGAGTAGAGTTTTTGTGATGATATCCCCTCATGCGACTATAACCTGCTACCCATTAATGGTGATTGTTCTACTACACCTGCATAACAACATATTAGTAAAGTTACATTAACGACATTTTTAAGGAAGGCAAGGTATCACAATGAGTGCAAAGGAACCCAGTCCTGCAATACCACATGCATAAATATTTGTTATCTATTGTTATCTCTAGTTACAAGGAAAATGCTACAAAAGTGTTTAATTACATTTTTTTTATATACACATGGTGAAAATTTTGGTGGTGCACTTTGGCAAGGTAACGATCCAATGGTTATATTTCTATTAATGGAATCAGTGGTTGACTTACATGCGTCTTAACGTTGGTGGTTCATGGAAATATGGCTTGCGTTTTTGTGGTGATTATGCTATGTTTCAATTAAATGTTGATGATGCTATACATGATCGTTTAGATTGTGTAATGGTTAAGCGATGTATTTGAGTTATATTGGGAATGTAAACAGGGGAGGCGCATTTGGAAAAGTGAATGCAAATGGTTGAATTACTATGTGGATTTGGATTATGTAATGGTTTAAATTTATTGATAATATCGATGCCTCAGTTGATTAATGGTGATTAATGGGAGGCTTGTTGCCCCGTACTGTGGAGTAAATGAGAGATGGGTGGAGGTGATGTGAATTTACTGCACGTCACCTTTACCCTTCTCATTGGTCGCCACCCCAGTTTGACTAATGTTTGATCTTGCAGTTGTGTTCATGCTCCAAATTTCTAGCAGGGTGAAACCGCTCGGCCATTTCCCATCTTAAGGATTTTGATTAACAGGTATGTCTCTTTTGGGAATTCTTGACATCACTCTGGTTATGAAATGATTCTGGCTCAGTTGTGTGGGTTTGTGTTGTCCTGTGTGCTGCAACTGTGTGGAATTTTGGATTTGAATGAAAAGTTGATGGTTCAGTTTAAGTTCGTTGGAATGTTAGTCTTCCTGGGAAATAGTTCTTTATTTCCATTGCATGTTGGTCAAAGGTTTTTGTTTAAAATCATGGCATGGTGAATGTCTTTGTGGCTATCAGGTTAAATTAAGAGCCCTTTTTTCTTATTTCGGCCTTGCAAAGGGATTGTCTTCTGCCCACAAGCACCACAACCCCTTGGGCGTATGCCTTCGGCCTCGAAGTCTCACTGAAATTAGCCCCGTTCCTTCTGTGAAAAGCTACTCTGCAAACCCTTAACCCTCTAGGCTCTGGTTGCATAGGGAAACTTTCATACCTATCAAGTGGTTTCCATTTATTTTGGTATGTTACCTTGGGTACGGGCTCACCCGTGAGTCGTATAGCCATCATGTTTCTATGGTTACCCATCACTGCCTCTTTGATATTATCATAAACCTTACATTGCTACTTAAGGTCACAGTCACCCGCCTTATGCTAAGTAATTCAGCGTTTTTTAATGGAAGGGCCTCTACCTTGTGTCGATTGGGTGCCTGTTTATGTATAAGCTACCATGGATATTTCGTTTGGTTGTTCCTCTACCACAGTGGCATTTGTTAGTTGGTATACAGTCACTAAGATTCACACTTTTGATGTTTTGGTTGGTGGCTGACATTGGTTACGATTTTGAGTATTTCTCGCACTAGTCGCATTCTGTATAGGGTTTTTGCAAATGAATTATTGGACTGATTATATTGCATCTTATATTTTCGATTGAGTAAGCTCGAGCGTGTGCAGCTTGGTCGACCACGATTGGATAAATCAATGGCTCCGTATGATTTATTGAGTTCTATTGCGGTCGATTGTTGTTGTGTGTTATGGAATAGTTGCATCATGAAGTTTCCTCAGTTACACACCGCGCGTTATAAATTGCAATTTGGTCATTGTTGATGACAGGCATGTTGATTATTTGGTTTGGGTTTTAAGTAACCTTGAGTTTTTTTTTTTGTAGTGACATGGTTAGATAGCCCTTGAAGTTTTCTCAAAAATGATTGTTTGGTTGTATAGTCAATTATCATTCTAGTCAGGGCATGTGAGGTTTTGGTATCTTGATTATCTTTTACATATACATGTGGGAACGAATATCATTACAGACCTTGATTGGTTCTATTGCGGAAGTAGCAACTTCATTATTATTTCATAAATATGCCTTTTAAATACAGATTGGATGTAGTAGTGGTGGATGTAAATGATTACAGATTGGGAATAAGTGTTGTTGTTGATTGGTATAACATGCAGAATGTGTGAATAAAAGAAACAGAACATCTTACAAATTATGTGAAGTACTTATGTTTTGTAATGGTGTTGTGTTGGATATTAATGGTCAATGAAATTAAAACACTACACAAGAATTATTTGACTGTTGGTTGATGCATATTTTCTTACTGCAATATATGTTATGGAGTGCTTGATTGATCTCATGAACAGTAACCCTTTTTTTTCCCTTTCATTATCTCATTTTTTGCTAATTATAAACCCCCCACATATCCCGTATTTATTTTGTTCACCCCCTATTCTAATATCGATCACAACTAAGGAAAATTTTGTGTTAGATTGGATAAAAATGGCAAAGTCCTGTGTGGATTGCAGTGAGTTTTATTGGTTTCTACAATTGATTGTTGTTATCATTAAGCAGTGACCATGTTTCTTCCCTTTCATTATATCATATTTTCGATAATTACTACCCCTCATGCATCCCTAAGCATTTTTTTCACCCCCTTCTCAATGATTGACATTAGAGCAATTTGTATGGATTGGATTGCATGAGCCTGATACATTTTGAGCCAAATATATTTCATATTTTTAAGGAGTTGTCATGCATGGTTATTTAAAAGACTATTTTCTAATTGTTAACATATGCAGGATGAGTTTTTTCAATCGGGGAAGCCATGGTCGAGGAAACAGAGGTAGAGGTAACTGGAACCGAGGCTCAATGAGGCCTAGCTTCTCAATTCATTTTGATGTGGATTCTGAAGAGTTGGGCCAATTGTTCCACGCTGGATTCTTTCATTGGATTGGACATGGGATAGTCCAGTTGAGGCTTGAAAGGCCTCCCTTCCAAGCCCCTGAATCCCTCAGTATACCTGTGCCTCCTCATGTCTCTTTACATCCTGAAGTCCCAAAAAATGATGGGTGGTAGGAGATTGTCCACCCGACAGTCTCCCAACATCGTGGCTATCCAAACTTAACTTTCCTTGCTCCCCCACCTTTGAACCCCATTTCCCAAGTTGTCCCTAACCACTCATTAGTGAAATCCTCCCATGCCAACAAGAGATTGAATACTGAAGCCCACCATGCATCTGGTAAAGGAAACGATGTCGTTGCCCCTTCCTCACCCTCCGATGACTGGCAAATCTTTGTCTTCACGAATGCATCTGAGGGATGATTGTTCCCATGTGATTAGTGAGATAAATCCTAAAGGCTCTGCCCAGCTCAAGAAATTTTCAAGGAAGTGAGGAGGTGACAACAGAAACCAAGGGAAGGTTGTTTCACAAACTGGAAAATATGGATTTTAGTTCTTATGTTATTTATTGTTTATGACAGTGGACTACATGGATTTTGGACAGCATGTTTTATTTTGGACATATGAGTATCAGTCTGAATTATTTTTATTTTTTATGAGCTAAAATTGCCAAAGAAAAATATGTTTGAAGGGAGGCACAAGGGGTGTGTTTTCTTAACAAATGGATTATGTTATGATGTGATGATTGTTATCATTAGGGGAGCCACAAGGGGGTCCCACCTATTAGTTATTATTTAATTATGACCATATTATGGTTATTACTTCCCCCCCCTTCCTTAACTAAAGTTAGTTAAGGTCCTATGTTATCTTAACTAATAAGTTAGTTCAACTACTCTAACCAATTCGAAATTGTTAAAAGATTAACTAAGGGGAGGAACATAAAAGGATAGAAGCAAAAAGCATGCTAAGGTTTGCTCTTTGAATTCATTTTGAGACAGTTCATCTTTCATTAATTCATATATTCATCATAGCCTAATTCTCTTTTGTGATAGTAGGGTCTTATTGTAGACAACAATATTCAAGGCTGAATCAAATCATTTAGACACATGTTCTTTAGAGGTGTTGATCTATCTTTGATAGTCTTTGTAGGCTTGTATGTTTGTGAATTAGTTTTCATGAGTGATAAAGACTATTGTGCAGAGTCGAGTGGGAAACGATCTGTGGCAAGCTGATCTAGCTTTTAGAGTTTAGTTTTGGCTTTCTGTCAGAGGTCTTTTTGTATGTTCCATCGGGGATTTCTAAGTTTGACTTTGGTCCAAGATTTCATGTGAATTTTTGTAAAGACAATGAATCTTTGATGAATATGATTGAAATAAAGGATTTCTTTATGTCTCACATATCTTGATTATGATCTTGGTGTCTTTTACTTATGTTATTATATTATTTTCAACAGCTGATATTTTCAGAAAAATACATAAAAATTAATTTTCCAACAAGCTTTTTATTGATAAAAAATAGCCTAAGCACTTGTAATTAATACCGGTAAGTTGGGATACATATTTTTGTTGGCTATAAACGTAGGGTGATATTCCCATTTACTTTACTTTAGCCAATTAAAGTCTGAAAATGCTTGAGTAAGATCAATCCATATATTTTCCTCAACACCACCTAGGGATGATTATATTTTGTTCATAACACTTACTTACAACCCATTTCAACCATCAAAGTTGTGGTTTGAATATTGGAATACTATCCACTAGTCATAATTTTTCATTTTCTATCATTTGTTGGTGATTTTGATGATAATTATTGCAGTTGTTATTATTTTATCTTGTTGATATAATCTTTAGTTTGCTACAATTTTTGGGACAACAATATTTCTTTTTGTTTTCCCTAGTGTTTCGGGGCTACTTTACATGATATGTGATCTTGGGATAGTTGTTCTAACATTGGTTTTGCAGGTACCTTTCAAGCTCAGCTCATATTTTTTCCCAAGGCACTCTTCTTCAAGCCCTAGACATCTACATCTAGTGACTAAAACATGGATCTTTGAAAACCCCTTGATATTCATTCTCCATTCACTTGAGGTCACTCAGGAAGCCTCCATTGTGGTGGAATAATCCATCACTAAAATGAGGGGATTAATTTCTAAGGTGACAATGGTTCTTACTCCCAGTTGCATCGCACTAGGGATGATTGTGGTTGTCTTTTCCCAAGTGACAATTTGTCTAATAACATTTTTTGCATCGTTTCTAGGTAGTATTTTGAATCCTTTCTAATCCCTCAATGACACTTGGAAATCCTTTCCCAAATCCTTTTATCCAAATCTTTTCTGGCGACTCCACTAAGGAAAGTTACGCTTGTAAATTTTGATGATTTTTGACATAAGTTCATCTAGAAACTCTCCTGATTTATCGTAGAATTATATTAGTATCCAAATGAATTCCTATTAGGGTAGTGGGATGATATCCAAAAATTCAACAGTGATCCATTTTCGGTCGTTGCACATGTTTTCAAATTTACCACCCCTCACAAGTAAATTTGGGTCCCCTCACAAGTAAATTCAAGTGAAGATGATATTACCCCCCCTTTTTTCCACCCCCCTTGTGCATTTTTAATCAAGAAGAACAAACAATAGATAGTGAAGAGATTAGATTTGAAGAAAGAGAAGAAGAGGAAAAAAGTGATGACACATATGAAGGAGAAGGTGGAGTCAACAATACTTTACCCCAAGAAATGGTGGTGTGGAAGAATCCAGATGATAATAGTCATAAGAGTGGGACTAAATCTAGTTCCAAGATATCCAACCAAGATAGTAAGATGATATTTCTCATGTTCCATAGAATGGGTAAGGATGATGTAGAACAACATTGGCTCACATATGAAGCAATATGATCTATAAAGAGAGCTACAAATGAGGCATCTAAGATCACGCAAGTGGAGACTATGTTCAAGGATCATGCCATTAAGTGGTACATGAAGTATAAGGATATTACACCAATAGGATAGGTGAGGTCTCTGGCCGAGATAAAAAAGGATCTACTTCGGGAATTTAAGAAGTCGAATTTAGAGTCCCAATGCATTACATAAATCAAGGAAATCAAGCATAAGGAAGGAGAGATCATTTGGGATTATGACCAACGATTCAAAATATTGTTGGATAAGATGACATTCTGAATTCAAGACATGCATCATAGAGAATGGTTTATTATAGGGTTGCTCCCCCATATCTTAGTCACACTCACCCAACAAAAGGTGACGACTCGGGTCGAGGTATTCGAGATCGTGATGTGCTTGGAAGCCACATGTGAGATGCAGAAACATCGATTAGGTTGGCTCAGGTTCAGTCATAAATGGCCAACCTAACAATACAACTACAAGATATGTCCAAGGCTAAAGTCATGCATAAACACATGTGGTGCACTACATGTTTTTCAAAGGGGCATTGATGAGATGAGTGCTTGGTCCTTCCAAATTATGTGGTGACAGGTGTGCCAAGTCTGTTTCCATCTAGATAGTCGGAATGGTGTGAAATATGATGACAATGGGGCCATCTACCACCTCTCTTCATTAACCTCAAAAAGTATCAAGCAACAAATCACACCCACTTCTATGAATTATGTAAGTCCATCAACCACGATATCATTAGTTGTCAATCCCTCCAGTTGATGCAAGATAATACCCAGGATGCATTCCAAGTACAAGAGGAAAAAAAAGGGTGTGATAATGATGGCAGTGATAGAGGAGGATATCAAGGAGGACCTTGAGGTGGGTATGGACGTGATCATGGATGAGGATATGATGGAGGAGGTGACAGACCCCCCACATGTTTCAATTGTGGTGATATTGGTCATGTCTCACAATTTTTCACTGAGCCGCGCATGCTATGTGCATATTATTATAGTCTTGAACATGTAACTAAGGATTTTCCATGTATGGTAAAGAAGTAGGAGGACATGAACAATAATTGTAAAATGGTACATGTCGAGTTGCGTAAAAACAAGAAGAAGAATGGAGAAGTGGATATCTAGGTAGTAACCCGCAGAGGGGTAAAGACAGGGGAAGAATTTGAGCACAGATAATGTTTAGGTCAACAAGCAGAAGGAAATATCATGAAGGCCCCTCATCCCCCTCTTAAGTTTGATGTGGATTAGCAAAAGCAGTTTCTGTGTGATGCGCAAAGATCCCTAGAGAAAGAGTGAGTAAGCAAGGAGATGCAACACATGAATTAGAGGTATCTTGATGAGGCAAGGTCTGAGAATAAGTTCAAAGGGCAACGTAGAGGTCACTAGAGGAAGCACAAATCCATAAAGAAGTACAACACATGACACATAGATATTTGGAGGAATTTCATGTGCGCGAGGAAATCTTGAGTGCAACCCAAATATCAATAGAATAAGAACACAGACAAACTATGATGTGACGCGCTGAGAAAGAAGCATATGAACGTCGCCAGGAAGATTTGCAATGCACAAGATGCAAAAAATCCTTGTGTGACCTCAGTCACATGGAAAAAAAAGAAGATCAAGTCAATACCTTCTTGCACTATTGTTTTTGTTTTCTCAGAGATCCAAAAGCTGCAAGTAAGTTGACTCAGATGTTACCTACTTGCATGAAAGAACAAGGAGAGGAGACCATCATCGCAACTCCACTACCAGAAAGTGATGCCTGCCAGGTCGGAAAGAAAAAACACATTGGCTGAGAGTTTAAGATGACAACAGAGGTTGGTGCGTATGATATGGATGGAGTCACGTTGGATCTAAGATCTGATGTGAACATTTTACCCAAGAAATTCTAAGTAGTGACGAGGAAACCTAAGATGGTTTGGTCATCCATTCAAATTCGATTAGCCAGTCAACATAAGATATGGTAGCACTGATAGTCAACCTCAGTTTGTAGGAGGATGAGCCCAGTACCCATCATATTTTTTGGTGGATTTTGGTTTTATATGAGTGGAGGTAAATAGACAAAACTCAATATATGAATGATGTTCAACTCAAAACTGGACAATAAATGCACAGGGAAGTGAGGGCCACAGCTAAATTCAATCAGTGAATTGAGTTTAAGTGTGACCATAGGAAAGACTTAGTAAGAAAGGTGGACAAGACTGTTATGGGCATCAGGCCTTCAAGCAGCTTGGAGGAGAAAAAACGCAAACCCAATATCACTCTCAAGCTCAAGTTTCAGACACTGAAATGTCTCTAAACGAAACAGTCACAAAAACACAATGATGAAACGTACATCACCATGTAGCTACAACAACTCGACAGGATCCTCCATGCCCGATCCATTCAGTGTAAGAGGGAAAAATTTCACAAGGAAGCTGACTAAAACTGGTCACGATACCGCTAAAATCAAACCTACATTACAACAACATAACAACCCTCAACTGGATCCTCCATGCCTGAGTGTTTAGCATAGTTTTTAAAAAGAGATGAAAAGAGGGAAATCCACGCATAGGGGTACCACGGGCTGACGGTTCAGTCCCCACGGTCGAGCCTTCCATGCATTCCATTTATGGGGTGAGCCAAGGTTTCAACCATCAAACCTACCTTCCATTAACTGCTTTTCCTTGGAGATTGAGCGAGACTTAATGCTCAGGGGTGTAGCCACTTTCTTCTCTCGGATAGGATGACATATAAACATGTAATTGCGAGGCTGCTCAGAGGTGGTTTGGGTTCGGACTGCTTTTGGACCTTCAATCCATCACATTTTGTCACATAGTATTTTCTCCATACCATGGTTTCCATTGCAAGACCTCTCAAGAAAAATATCGCTCGAGCATGTTGCATCCCTGCAATAGATTGTGGCCATTGATCTGGTCACGATCTGAGATCTAGGCGCATCGACTAGATTTGGCACCATCGCCAATCTTACTCGCCCACCAACTTTAGGATCTACCAAAAGTGTGCTTTGGGGTGGGGCTCTACTTTTGGCGCTGAACAATAACACCTCCCAAAGGATGACATGACGTGGTGTCTAGATGTCACCATGTCAATGTGTTGTGGATGGATACGTACACGTGTCACTTGAAAATAGGTTGGAGGCATGTCTGAGCATACTTGAAAAGAGGGCCACGTGTCAAAACCATAAGGGTGTCACCTATCTGTGTTGATAGATGACATGCATTTGGATTTTCGGGGCTCAGGGGCTAGCTCCTGTTTAGTTGTTGTGATTTTACCTGGAGCTATGGATTTGGTGACATGTGGCTCTTTGAATTGGACGATTGAGAGGGTCTCTGGGCTCCGGGAGAATCAAAACTCAAACCTAGGCTTGCAAGTGCTTTTACCCGGAGCCATAGATATGATGACGTGTGTCTTCTTGAATGGATGGCCTAGATCCCTTCGTGGCTCCGGGATTCAGACTTCTCAAGAGTCAAAATTTACTTGCCCCAATAAAATCCATTGGAGTTAGGGATCTGACGACGTGTGGATCTCGCACTTGGTGGTCAAGATCCACTCTGGGTCTTCGGACTCTAGGAAAATCAAATCTCAAACTTATTTTTCCTTCTGTGTTTTCACCCAGAGCTATGGATATAACGACACGTGGCTATTATTGATCAACGGCTTAGATTCACTTTGGGCCTTCAACCACTTTGGCACTTCAGGCACTTCGAGCCTTCGAGACCTTGGGGAGGTATTTCCACTAAGATCAACGGTTCCCTGTTGATTTTGAGATCAATGGTTCAAGATTGATTTGGGAGTTCAGGGTTTGGCTCTCCAAAATTTTTATGCACTTTTCACTTTGAAACTCTCGAAGCTCATTTCTTCGAACACTTGGATCGGATGCCACTTGTCCCCCTCGAGATCAACAACTCATACTAGCTCCGGGCCTTCAGTCTTTGGACCTTCTACTCTGGCGGTATACTTCGTGCGACTTTGAACTTCTGAATGCCTGTGAGTCACTAATTCAAACTACTCCTGGAATCTCCCCTACTGAAAGATTAAAATTGCATGTTTCTTTTAAGCCCAAAATGAGTTGCTTTGTATGTCGCCCTTTGTGTACATGGTTGCAGCCTGAACGATCAAGAATCTGGATGACTTGTTTTGGGTTGGGAAAATAAGGAGACTAGTGACTGAAAAAGGAGACAAGTGTTCATCCTTTGGGGAAAACAGAGGGACTTGGGGCTGAGACTCCTTTCAGGTAGGACATTAAGGGACACCAGGGCACACAAATGAACTAGGGCACAAAGAAGATGACTTTACACTCTGAAAGGGGAAAAAATCAAGACTTGTCGATTCGAAAAGGATAGAGACAGGGGAAAATTACAGACTTAGGTAGAAACCATGAACCCACAAGACTCTGACAAGTTCATGTGATAACATTTGGCTCCATAAGGGATGGCATGCTCCATGTGAGCTACCAAGAACGTGCATTTTCAGTGCTTTTTTTGTTGGGCTATAGAGTATCTTATTTAAAATGAAAAATTAAAAAACAAAACAAAAAGGGAGTGGTATTTACAATGGGGAACGTCGGTCATAGCCTAAAAAAAAAATTTCTTGAGAAAATGCCTATTGATAGGACCACCCAAAACCTTAGAATCCTCCAAGTTCTGCAATTCATAAGTGTTGTTCAGAAAAACCTCGGAAATATTGAAGGGGTCAATCCATAAGGATTCAAATTTACCATGTTTTCCTTGTCTTTCTTGGGTGCATCCCATTTGAGCACCAGATCCCCCAGCTGGAAATTCTCCTTGCTTGCACTCTTGTCAAAAGTTCATTTTATTTTTTTGTTGATGGTCTTGCGCTTTGTCAAGAAACTGCTCCCTGGTCTGCTGCACTTCTACCAGCTGTAGTATCCTCCTGACCATGTCATCAGGTTATCCTTGGTTGTCCTGGAGGAACTTCACCACAGGCAAAGTAAGTTGAGTATGAAATATTGCCTCAACGTCGTACACTATCTGGAAAGGAGAAATGCCCAGTGATCATTTTGTGGTAACTCTGTTAGCCTAAAATGTAAACTTCAGCTTCGAATACCAGGCTTTCTTGTTGTCTTCTAACAGTATTTTGATGATCTTTATGAGGCTCTTATTAGAAGACTCTGCTAAACCATTTCCCTGAGGGTAGTAGGGAGTAGAATGGACTAGTGTGATCCCATACTGCTCACATAAATTAATTAATGGCTCATCTCTGAAAGAGGCAGCATTATCTGTGAAAATCCTGCTTGGACAGCCAAATATGGATATGATGTCTTCAAGGAAATTTATGATCACCCTATGGGAGGCACTCCTTGTAGGGATGGCTTCTATCCATTTGGTAAAATAATCAGTGGCAGTCAAAATCCACCTGTGCTTCCCACTTGAGGTTGGGTGGATCTCTCCAATGAATTTGAGACCCCACTACTGAAAAGTTCCAAAAACCGCTACAAGTTTCAAAGGCAAATATTTGAGTTGTTTCTCTCTAGAAAAATTTTGACACTTGGTACAGGCTCTGATCTTTGCACCAACATCAGTAAAAATATTGGGCCAGAAATACCCAGATCTGAGGATCTTATACACTGTGGTCCTCCAAAAATTATGTCCCCCACATGAGCTATCATGAAAATCAATCATTTCCCTTTGGGCTTATTGTGGGTCCATACATCTCAACAGAACTCCCAGAGGATCCTTCCAGTACAACACCCGATCAATGATAAAATACTTGATTGCTTTGAGTTTCAAATCTCTCACCTTGCTTTTGTCCAAACCATCAGGAGGCCTCAACTTTTCTAGAAAGTATATGATATCTTTATACCAGGGGCATCCTGCTAAGTTGGGGCTATCATGAGAGTCTTCACAAGCAATCTCAGCTTGCTGATTTTCTAAGTATATATTCATGAAATTAACCCCTAATGCCTCGCAATTTGATTCAGCCAGTAACCTGGCTAAACCTTGATCTTTCACTAACCTGGTGGGTTTGATTTCCAGGTCAAACTCCAAAATCTTGGTGATCCACTTGCTTCTTTTACCATCTATATCAGGTTGGATCAGTATCTCCTTTATTGAAGTCGAGGGGACACATGCAATAATTTTCGAGTGCATAATATAGATTATGAAGGCCTTGAGGGATTTCACCAAAGAATAAGCTTGCTTTTCCATGATATCATATCTCATTTCTGCATCTCTCAGTGCTCTGATGAAAAATGAAACAGTTTGTTCCAACCCATCTGAATTTCTCTGTAGAAAAAAAACAACTAATGTATCTGATGAAGTGAAGGAAAATATCAGAAATTCCTTGGAATAGTCTGGGCTGATGAGCACATGTGCTTCAGTCAATGCCCTCTTGATTTGGTTGAAAGAATTTCTAGATTCAGTAGTCCATTTCACTTCATTCCCCTTTCTGAGCATGGATGTAATGCATTTAACCAACTCAACAAAATTAGAAATGAATCTCCTCATAAAATTGATTTTACCCAAGAAATACTGAACCTCTTTCATGGTTCTAGGAAAAGACAAGGACTATATGGCCTCTACTCAGCTTGGATCAATTTTCACCCCTTCAGTTGACACAATATGCCCTAACAATTTTCCCTCTTGCATGGAAAATAAATATTTCTTAGGATTAAGTGAAAGGCCAAACCTTTGACACTTCAAGAAGAATTTCCTCAGATGATAAAAATGCTCTTTATCAGACCTAGAGAAAATTTTAATGTCATCTAGATAAATGACTACAAATTTGTCCTTTTCCCCAATGAAGGTGATGTCCATGGCTCGCTGGAATGTTGCTCCTACATTCATCAACCCAAAGGGAATTTTAGAATACATGAATGTGCCCCAAGGGGTTGTGAAAGTTGTCTTCTCTCTATCTTCAGGAAAGACAAAGATTTGATTATACCCAGAGAAACCATCGACCATAGACAACCTGGACGAACTAGTCACTCTTTGCAAGATGTGCTCCATTTTTGGCAAGGGGTAGTTATCTTTCTTGGAGCTCCTGTTCAAATTTCTGAAATCAACACACAACCTGATTTCCCCATTCTTCTTCCTCATAGGCACCAAATTAGCCACCCACTTTGAAAATCTCAAAGGGATGATGATTTGTACATATAACAGCTTCTTGACCTCCTTTTCCATAATCGACTGCAGCATGGGATTTATCTATGTGAGATTATGCTTGAAAGGTTTGGCATCCTCTTTCAAAGTGATTTTTTGTTCAATGATGTTGGTGTCATATGTTTTCAAATTCTTGTATGTCCAAGAAAAAACATCAGCAAACTCCTTCAAGAGTCTGACATACTCAACCCTTTGTTCTTTTGACAAGCTGCTAGACAATTTGACCCATTTGGGATCCTCCTTAGTTCCTATATTGCATTAAGTCACACCAGCCTCTTCATTTGATCCTTCAACCTTTACAACAACATCATTTCTGTCAAACAATCTCTCCAAAGGGACAAGCCCCTTCGGAATATGGTTTATAGGTAACTGAACAATATGATGGTTAGCAATCTTATTCATAAAAACATCAGCATGAGGGCTTTCTTCAAAAACCTGATCCTTATCAATATCCATATCTGAAAATTCATCGATAGTATCAAGGAACTTCTTAATCTAAATATCATCCTCGAAGACCTTCCAATGTTTGACATTGTCGGGGATAGAGGGTCTGTATTTTACCTCCACCTCATACTTGAGTTTTGGGGGGAAAGGGACCTTGAAATTACTTGTTGAGACTGCCAAGGAATCTTCCACAGAGTTCTCCTCCCTTGGAACAAATGAAATATTAAAATCCAAGAATAAAATGTCAATCATATCCCATACTTCATTTCTATAGGCCCTCAACCTCAGGTGCTTAGCTTGATACAAATTTCTAACTTGATGAAAAATCAGCTCAGCATCTCCAAACATTGCTAGTTACTCAATTTTCATGTCTTTGGCAGCTCTCAAACCCAAGACAAGAGCCTCATATTCTTCCATGTTGTTTATTGTTTCAAATTCCAACTTGCAAGACAAAGATATGGTCTCTTGGGTGGGGGAAATAAAAAATACTCTAGCACCAACACTTTCCTTAGAAGAGGCTCCATCAAAAAACATTTTCCATGCGGAGGTCTTGGGGGGAGGCTCTTTGAAAAAGGTAATAGGCTGCTTTCTAATTTCAATAAGAGGCTAAGGAACATCAGAGAGCTAAAAAATACTGGTTCCTAAATCAGTATCGACTGAGAAAATGGGGTGGTTGATGGGATTGGCCTCATCACTGATAATGTAGGCAAGTTGTGCTTCTCTATAAATCCTTCTATGTTCCCCTCCAAATACAGGGATGGTGGCATATGATAGATCCATCTGCAAAGTTCCCCCCATTCTTTTGATCCATGATCTAGACAAGAGCATATTGAACTTAGGGGGGACATCAACTACCACTATGTCTATGACCACACTCTTCATTGGAAATTGAAACAAGGAGACAACCAGGTCCTTAATAACCTCGAGGCATTTCACCTTCCTGGAATCGAATGAATACAGGTCATGGTAGGTTTTTGTAACCTCCAACCCAAGATCATCAATGACAATTTTAGGCATGATATTATGAGATGCCCTTGAATCCATCAAGCAATTGTGCAACACCATATCATGGATGTTAAATGAAGTGTATAAAGGAGGTGAGGAATCATATCTATCCTCCACTAAAGGTCTAGTATGACAGCAGGATTTTCATCTTGGAGATTGACTGAGTCTATGTGATGAGATGAACGTTCGAGCTGCAATATTTTGGAGAGGAACCTTTTGAATCCCTCGTGCTTGAACAACTCTGAAAGAGGTATGAGGATCCTAATCTTTTGAATATCATGCTCAAAGTTGTAAGAGGAGGGAGACTTCAAAATCTCCTTCACTTCTGGGATTGGGATTTTGACCATTGGTGGGGGGTTTGCCTCCTTTTCTTTAACGCCATCTGCTACATTTTTGACAGGCTTCTCTGCTCTAGTAGGCTGATCAGAAATATCCAGCTTCCCTTCTTTTTTCATTGACCTCAAGCTATATCTATTGGGATTATGGCTAGTCTTTTCCCCCTCTGCTCAGCTCATTTAGTTGGTTATCCATGAGAGACTCCTCGTATGCAAATTGGGTCAGATGAGGAAATCAAGAAGTGTCTCCAAGACAATGGATTTCAAGATCAGCATCTTCTTCCTCTTCTTCCTTGTCGGTAACAAGGTTATTTTGGAGAGGACCTTGAATTCTCTGATCATCTCTGTCCCTGTTTCTTTGGTCTCTTTGGATGATCTGAGGGACATTTTTTGGTCTTTTGAAACTACCCCTACTATTAGGATTTAAAAAATTCCTATAGCTCTTCTTTCCTTCCAATTCCCAACTTTCCATTTTAGCAGAAAGTGATTTTAGTATATTGGTCATTTCATCCATTTGAGGGGGGGAAACAGAGGAACTAGAAGTTGAAGCTTCAGACCTACCCTTTATCCTTTCTCTATCATCCTTACTCCTAAGCTTGTCAACTGCCAAAATGTTGGATTCTACTTCAAGGGATGCATCTTTCATATGAGCCAATGAGGTGGCTCATCTTTTTCTCAATAGGAGGCAAAAATTAGGGTCAAAAGAACTAGCATAAGTCATCTTGGAAGAGGTTTCTGTAGGCTTAACTTTAGCGGGAATATTTTTATACATCTTATTAAATCTCTTCGAGAAGTCTGAAACAACTTCCCACTCTTCTCTCTTAAGTGCCCCAAATTATGTAACATAATAAATGAGATCTTTTTTATTCCCCCAATATCTCAAGAATGAATCGTCCAAAGAAGAAATCTCTTCAACAGTTCTAGGAGGCAAGTCCTTGAACCAATACCTAGAATCACCATCAAGGCTCTATACAAAAAATCGCATCCACACATATTTATTTTAGATGGCCTGAATCTCTGCAAATCTATAAAAGGATGCAAGGTTCTCTTCTGCAGTCACGTCTCCCTCCCCTGTGAACTAGGGCATGCATTTAAGGTAGTCTGTGGCTGGGAGAGCATTCATAGGCTGAGGTAAAGCCAGAGTGGCATATCTAGCAGCCAATATCTCAACCAGCTGGTTCTTAGGAGGATAAGGACCTGCCATTGGGATGTGAACTGGAGGAGAACCAAGGGAATATGGGGTTTGAACAGGGGAGACTGGGGTTGTGTTTCTGGGAGAAAAAGGAAAAGGTTGAGCGTTAGGAGATAAAGATGAGGGGATAGAGGTAATAAAGGTTTTCCCTTCTGTAACTACAACAATTCTAATAGGAGCACGAGTAGTAAAATCTGGAGTAGGAAAGTCTTCTAAGGTCAAATATATCTCCTTCCACTTCACAACTTTGGGGGAGAAATGGGTGTCAAATTTATTTCCTTTCAAACCAAGAATAGGAGGGGATAAATTGGCACGAAAACTCCCAAAAATTAAATTTATTGAAACTCCAATAGTTTGTATAATAGGAGAATCATAAACAATTACTGGAGTTGGTAAAGAGGGATTATGCAAATTATCAGAAAAAATTGGTACAACAGTGGAGGTACCTTTTTGAGTGGTCTTTCCCTTTCTGATAATTTCCTCTGGGTCAGCTTCAAACGTTGCTATAGGTAGCAGTGAAGTGGACCTCATGTGTCTGCCTTTAGGAGCCAAAACTGAAACAGTGGAGTCGCCAGGTGCAAGTTGCAATCTTCAATGGTTTTGATATCTGATGGACCTTTAGAATCATAATCTCTTTTTCATTATATCCTAGGGAAATGTCTTCAATTCACTCCCCATCAACAATGCCATGAATTTTAGCATTGATAGTCACCCTCAGATTGTAGGAGGATGAGCCCAGTACCAATCAGAGTTTTTGATGGATGTTGGTTTTATATGAGTGGAGGTAAATGGACAAAACTCAATATATGAATGATGTTCAACTCATAACTGGACAAGAAATGCATAGGGAAGTGAGGGCCACAACTAACTTGAGTCAATGAATTGAGTTTAAGTGTGAGAAGAGGGAAGACTTAGTAAGAAAGGTGGACAAGACTTCTATGGGCATCGGGCCTTCAAGCAGCTTGGAGGAGAAAAAACGCAGACTCAAGATCACTCTCAAGATCAAGTTTTAGACACTGAAATGTGTCCAAACGACACAGTCACAATGGCACAATGATCAAACCTACATCACCATGTAGCTACAACAACTCGACTGGATCATCCATGCTCGATCCATTCAGTGTAAGAGGGAAAATGATCACAAGGAAGCTGACTAAAACTGGTTACGATACCACTGCAATCAAAACTACATTACAACAAAATAACAAACCTTGATTGGATCCTCCATGCCCAAGTGTTTAGCATAGTTTTTACAAAGAAATGAAAAGAGGCTGACTTCTATTAATCTGAAAGTCTCAAATCCGATACATAACTAGAGAACAGTTCTAGCATTAAAACATTACAAAATAGGGAACTCTGCTCAACCATTTGACGACCATAACAAAATATAAAAACTATCTATTTATACTCAGAATAGTCCTCGACTATCAGGAGTGTGATCTGATCACTACAATCAAAGCTTTGTGTCAGGGACTTCTTCTATCAGACTAAACCTGTGTTTCTCTGTCAGACGCAAGCTTAGATCAACATGGGTCTGCATGGAAACCTGCTCGCAGGGGTACCACAGGCTTACTGTTCAGTCCCCACAGTCGGGCCTTCCATGCCTTCCATTTATGGGCTGAGCTAAGGTTTCAACCACCAAACCTACCTTCCATTAACAAATTTTCCTTGGAGATTGAACGAGACTTAATGCTCAAGCACGCGACCACTTGCTGCTCTCAGATAGGATGCCATATAAACATGTAATTGCGGGACTTCTCAAAGGTGGTTTGGGTTTAGACTACTTTTGGGTCCGCAATCCATTACATTTAGCCACGTAGTATTTTCGCCATACCATGGTTTCCATTGCGGGACCGCTCAAGAAAAATATCGCCCGAGCATGTTGCGTCCCCACAATACACTGTGGCCACTGATCTAGTCACGATATGAGATCTGGGAGCACCAGCTAGATTTGGTGCCACCACCAAGCTTACTCTCCCACCAACTTTAGGATCTACCAAAAGTGTTCTTTGGGGTGGGGTGCTACTTTTGGCGCTAAAAAATAACACCTCCCAGAGGATGATCTGACGTGGAGGCCAGATGCCACCATGTCGATGTGTCGCAGATGGAGAGGTAACATGTCTCACTTGAAAATAGGTTGGAGGCATGTCTAAGCATACTTGAAAAGAGGGACACATGTCAAAACCATAAGGGTGTCACATGTCTATGCTAGTATTCGACATGCATTTGGCTCTCCAGGGCTCGGGGGCTAGCTCCTGTTTACCTACCATGCTTTTACCTGGAGCTATGGATCCAGTGACACGTGGCTCTTTGAATTGGATGGCTGAGATCAACTCCGCGTCTTTGGGCTCCGGGAGAATCAAAACTCAAACCTGGGCTTCCAAGTGATTTTACCCAGAGCCATGGATCTGATGACGCATGTCTTCTTGAATGGAAAGATGAGATCCCTTCGTGGATACAGGCTTCAGACTTCTCAAGAGTCAAAATTTACTTTCCCCAAGCAATTCCACTGGAGTTAGGGATTTGATGACGCGTGGCTCTCGGATTTGGAAAGATGAGATCCACTCCGGATCTCCAGACTCTGGGAAAATCATATCTCAAACTTATTTTTCCTTCTTTGTTTTCACTCGAGGCTATGGATTTGACAACACATGGTTATTGTTGATCAACGAATCAGATTCACTTTAGGACTTCGACCACTTCAGGAACTTCGGGCCTTTGGGACCTTGGGGAGGTACCACCGTTAAGATCAATCACCTTGCTCATTTTGAGATCAATGGTCCATGATTGCATCAGGAGTTCAGGCTTCGACTCTCCAGAAGTTTTATGCACTTCTCACTTTGAAACTCCCGAAGCTCATTTCTCCAAACACTTGGATCGGATGCCACCTGTACCCCTCAAGATCAATGAATCATGCTCTCTTCGGGCCTCCAGTCTTTGGACCTTTTACTCTAGCACTATACTTCGCATGAATTTGAACTTTTGAATGCATGTGAGTCACTGATTCGAACTGCTACTGGAATCTTCCCCGCTAAAAGATTAAAATTTCCTATTGCATTTAAGCCCAAAATGCGTTTTTTTTTATGACACGCTTTGTGTCCATGGTTGTGGCATGCACGATCAAGAATCTGGATGAATGGCTATGGGCTAGGAAAACAGGGAGGCCGGTGACTAAAAAAGGATACGAGTGTTCATCCTTTGGGGAAAACAAAGGGGCTTGGGGTCGAGACTCCTTTCGGGTAGGACATTAAGGGAAACCAGGGTGCACAAACAAACAAGGGCACATAGAAGACAAATTTACACGCTAAAAGGGGGAAAACTTAAGACTTGTTGATTCGAAAAGGATAGATTTAGGGAAAAATTATAGACTTAGGTAGAAACCACGAACCCACAAGACTCTGACAAGTTCATTTGATAACAAGATCTACCCCATTGGCTGGTTGGAGCAAGTAGAAGTGAATATAGAAGGAGTAAAAACAAAGTTTGACTTAGAAGTCATTGAAATAATGGATGAGTCAGATCCCTACCCTACATTGCTAGGAATTGACTGGGCCTTTAACAATAATGTGGTGTTGAATTTGAAGAAGCACAAAATGTCATTTGAGACTAACACCCTTCGTGCGATCGTGCCACTTGATCCATACAAAGGAGATCGTTACAATGATATTGTCAAAAAAGATGTGCAGAGCTTGACGATTGAAAATATTTACAAGGTCACGGGGCGCAGGGAGGATTACATCAACCCCACCATAGACAAAGAATTAAGTTGGAGGTGTGTCAAATCTTATGACACAGATTCTAAAGATTCCTTGGATAGATGGAAGAATAAGATTTATGAGGTGTCGACAATGAGGTGCACCCACATCTAAGCGGAGGAGTGTGCAAAATATCATGGCTCCTATGGGTACTATGAGCATACTTCACTGGCATGTCCCCTAATCTATAAGTGTACTTATGAAGAAAGGTGGGGATCTACAGAACCCCAACCCTTGTGTCCTCACTACCACCCCAAGTCTCTTAAAACGTTTCTAAAGCAAGCCATCTCCCTAAAATCCCGAACCCCTCACATGTCGTGCACAGAAGAAAAGAAACAAGGGAGGGTTCTAACCACTCTTTGGTTGAATCAAAGCAACCCTATGGAGGGGCACAGGAAAACTCTGTGATTCCTTGCGTTGAGTTACTTGGGAGTCAATACGGGAGGTTCTAATCATGTTCTGGGTGCCATCCTCCCGGACCCTTCATATATGAAGATGGTGATGTTCCCGTGGATAGTCCCAACAATAACTACGACGACCTTCCCCATACCTCAGATTGGATGGCAGTTAATTAACTATTCAAGAACACTTACCCCTTCCTTGAAACTGTAAAACTATTGAACTGAAACACTTGCTCGAATGGTGGTAGCTATGTCTGAGAAGAGATGTGGCTGCCACATGCATCCGTCTGAGAAGAATGATTACAATGAGGCTCCAGAGGCCTTTTTGATATTACTCATGAATTCAAAAACAACAAACATCCAAAAACCTAACCCTGGGAGGTGAAACACCAAAAGTTATGTGGGCCCCTATGGGTAAGTTGGTACCTCAACTTCTCGGGGTCGTAACATTTGCATACGACCTACATTTTAGGGGTGTGATAGCCTGTTTGAAAGGTATTTCAGATAAATACACATTACACCATCAAACATTGACTCTTGCTACAGTTTGACTATGGAGAGACAAAAAAACAATTTTTAGGGCCCCAAAATGGCCATGGAAGTACAACAATATGTGCTCACATGAAAACATCCAAAATAATCCATTTGGATTACATGGGAGGCCACCCTTATCCACCTGGAATATGTGTAGGGCTTCAGAAAACCCCGAAGTTGTAGAACCCACAATTAGAAAGAAGTACAGAAGAATGTTTTGAACTAAAAACAATCAAGAGGAGCTAGTTGGAATAGGTGGGTGGCCACTAATATGCACCTGGATCACTACTGAACTATACTCACTTTGGGCACAATGGACCAGTTACTCGATGTACTCGCTTATTACTCACCTGAGTGCATAGTGGCTACCTTTGGCTAGGATGGAAGTACCCCATCAATGAAGCTTCAAGGATAGACATACCTCTTCAGGGCGAAGAGCACAAGAAGGTCGTGACTGCTAAGGATGTTTCCCAACAAGAAATCTATGGAACCTATTCTACCTATTGAGGGAGGCATGGAATTCTCATATCAGAAGTCAGCAACAGACCACTTTGATTTGTTACCTAGCTATTAGCATGCAAAAATTTATGTAATTGTACTAGAGGTGAATCCGCATATAGGGTCATCGTAGCAGTTGAATGGTGTGTCATCGAAATTCAAATAGACTGGACCTGATATGTAATGAACGAATTCATAGATGATTGCTTGGATGCACATAATGCAAGTAATGAATTTCATTACACTTGGATCCTCTTATTATTAGAAATGGTACTCTAGTGACCCCCTCGCGGTTTTGAATGACCTACTGGTAGCCAACATGTACTTGAAGGTCATTTTTTTGCGACTACATGAAAGAAAGGATACTCGCATCCAAAAATTTGTGAACGCGATATTTGAGGATTGGTATCACGAACTTCTGCAAACTATTACAACAAAAGAACACATCTCACGCACCCTTATCGATAGGTATGAGGGCTATCTTATTTTTTAATATACATCACATAACATTTGTATTTATCCTAGTGAGGACCAAGGAGTTGCCATGGTGCTCCTTTTGTTCTATATTATTGAGGAATACATTCAACAAGGAGTGATCAAGTGGCATGCCCATATTCAACCGCTCCCAGCTGAAGACACCATGACCATCAAGACGCACATGACATGCAACCAAATTCACAAAAAGGCCGAAGAAACCCGACATCAGCCTCATAATACACACTCACCTGGAAGGTGTACTCATACTGAAACAATAAACAGAAGGGGTCAGGATCCCTTGTCTTCACCTCTTCTTCAACCAACACCACTGGGCCACAAGCGACAGAAAACCAGCTCCTTTATTTTCCCTTCTGACCCATCCACTCTAACTGGAATTGCTCAGATGACACCGTAATTAGCCACTCTCATAGACACATTATGCCACAAGTCATTGCTACAAAAACAAATCCATTCTTAAACGGTACGCAACGTCGACCAACCTGGGTTATAGTTAGGTGGCGTGGCGCCAATACCAGTCCACACCTCTTACCCATTGTCTTCTAGCTCTACTTCCAGTTTTCACTCAAACCCTCCTTCATTACTTACCCTCGATGCAAAACATGGTGGGATTCCCTTGGCACCTCTTCCTACCCCTCTATTGCACAATTTTACTGCCACTTTTCTCTTTGAAATAGTAAAGTGCAACGAATGGCTTGAGCAAGCCCATTCCCAGTTGCAACTACAACACCAAGTGGAGATTGTAGCACACAACCAAACACGTGAGCAATATAAAAAAGTAATGCATGCCCATAAAACCTTACAAATTCAATGTGACGCTGACAAAGCAATACATACAACTACTCAGGCTCTGTACATCGAGCTCTGCTCATCCTTCAACAACTTGTTGAAGGAGTTGAATGGCCTATATGCTACTTTCGATGGTGACCCCCCTCCAAGCCTTAAGATCTTTATTGTAATGACTTGATTGGAACAACTCGAAGTACATCTCGCAGGAAATAATTCACCAACACCCTGCTACAACTCCAACTCCATCACTTCATCTCATTGCACGAATGCTCTGATGGCTCAAGACACCCTCCATCGTGGCCAACGACGAGTGAAAACCTTCTCCAAGTTGGTGGACTATGGATCCACTCTGTGGACTCACATATTATCCCCACTAGAAGTATCTATCATTGTCTAATGCATTTGCAAGGCCAACCTGGAGGTTGCACAACAGAAGAAAGATATCACTTCTCTAGCTCTGCATGAACGATTCATTGCAATGCAGGCCATAGCCACAAAAACCAAATAAATTACTGCAGCAAGGGCAAAGCACCAAAATACATCAGATATGATTTCCAGTGCGACTAATATGACCTTAACTATGTTAACCCAACTATCGGATGTGTTGACCACTGTCATCCCCTTGATTGAGCAACTTAGTAATGTAGACCTCACATCTTCGATGACCACAATGAAGATTGCAAAAACGACTATCTAAATCACCTAGTCCCTTCAAGAACACTTAATCATTCACGATATATCTTTTTCAGGGTGTGTAATTACTCATTTCTTCTATTTTTATGTTATTTGAGATTTTTCATCCATAACACATCACTACATAAATACATAATAGTAAACCCTTAAAGAATTCAATATAAAAAATAAAGAACATCCAATTTCAGTGAAAATTTTATTGAAAAATATTACAAAACACATATCAATGGAAAGAATAAATGTTTGAGCAATAAGGAGATTGGAAAATATTTTTTTCTCTAAAAGTTTATCATACACAAAAAGTTTATTATAGACCTAAATATATCTGGTAAGATTGAAAGTCACAATAGAATTATTTAAAACTAAGATTATATAAAAAATAAAAATAACCTTATAACTTATATTATCTTTAATATTTTCCTTATTTAGAAAAAAAAAACGTAGAACAATTAGACTACACCATAAATATAGTCACCAAATTCTAGTGAAGAGTAAAAAAACGTAGAAAAATTAGACTACACCATAAATATAGTCACGCTTTTTTTTTCTTTTCTCCATTCCACTGATTTTCCATCCACTATATGTGGACAGAAAGACACCCCAAATTCCTAAGTTATTTTACAACTGTGTAGATCTGTCCTTTGGATTTCATAACCCGATAAACGCCGATAGAAAATTTATGAGGTGTTGACAAATGCCGATAGATGGAAGAATAAGATTTATGAGGTGTCGACTAGGAGGTGCACCCACATCTCGGTGGAGGAGTACATGAAAGAGCGTGGCTCCTATGGGTACTATGAGCATACTTCACTTGCATGACCCCAAATCTATAAGTGTACTTCTGAAGAACGGTGTGGATCTACACAACCCCAGCCCTTGTGTCCTCACTACTACCCCAAGTCTCTTAAAAATTCTCTAAAGCATGCCATCTCCCTAACATCCTAAACCCCCCTCACGTCATGCCCAAAAGGAAAGCAACAAGGGAGGGTTCTAACCACTCTTTGGTTGAATCAAAGCAACCATGTGGAGGGGCACAGGAAAAATCCGCGGTTAATTATGGGCCCCATGTTATCAGACTAATCGGTAGGTGAAGACACTAACAGATCTCCCTAGATCCACCTACATCTAGAACAAAATAGGACATGACATGACTCTTTCCCTAAGTTTTGACCATTGAATTAGCTAGTAGGAAGGAACAAGTAACATACCTTTGAGTCACTTCTTAGGGTCTTTGTTGCTCCCGCTTCGCTCCGGTGCTCTCATGAGGTCAAGACCAAGACAACACAAACCAACCAAAGTGAAGATAGAAAAATATATTCGACTGTCAACTTATGTGTATGATCAAGGAATTACACAATAAAGTGAGAATGACTTTATGGGAAAGGGACATGCCACTGTATCATATTAATTGAAAGTAGAAGATTACAACCTGATTTCCTTGATGTTGCAAGCTTCCTTTCAGTGACTCTTGGCTCCAACATACACACTTTCTCGATCCTTGCATGAAGAAGATCAAATCCTCTTGATAGACTTGCTAGAGTCTCCAAGCTCCTGTTCAAGCTAAGTCCTTCACACAATTCTTTCACCAATTCTCCAATGAATCTTGCTTAACCTTTTCCATGAGAATTCCATCAATATATAGGAGAGAATGAGATGGTTACTTAGATAAGAATGATCCCACAATATCAGGGAATCCAGTACAAGGATAACCATTCGAATGCCAACCCATCCTTCTAGAAGATTCCCTTCTAGAAACATCGAGAATTCATATTTTTCCAAGCTTTAGAGAAGGTTTTCACCCTAGATATGTAGCACAGTGCAAGAAGTTTGCACCTAAGCTTAAGGTAGCCTGTGAGAATAGGTCATTATCGTACCCTAGGATACTAGCAACCTGCGAACTCTCTTCAAAAGTAAGTTTTCTGGGAAGAGATGAATGTCACTTTTCTCAGAAGAAAGTTCTTATGAGGAGCTTGAGTACACCATCATCAATACACCATCATGATGACCAAAATCATGGGTAACACCCCATCCTCTTGGACCCTTCATATATCAAGATGGTGATGTTCTGATGGATAGTCCTAGCAATAACTATGACGACCATCCCCATACCTCAGATCGGATGGTAGTTAATTAACTATTCAAGAACACTTACCTCTTCCCTACTTCTCTGGCGTACGACCTCACAGCTAACGGTTGCGAAAACTCACACAACCCCCCATTGGCCATGCTACAAAATATAATACTGTAATACGGTACACTCACACATGCCAAAATTAGTTCATGTTCAGAGCCTGTATAGCCTCCAGTTGTCCCGCAATACTCTGTGGGAAACTTCCTGCCTTTATTATTATTTTTTCCTTCATTTGTGTCCACCTTCTTCCCAGTATAATACATACCCTAAACTCACTTTCTTCTACCCAATTATCCAACCCACACTTTAGATTCATCCATCTCTCCATTTCACAAAATATTTTTTCCATGGCCTCCTAAAGCAGACCTCAGAGTGCCACTAATGGCCAATCGAAAGACCAGGCCTTACCTCCATATGTCACATTCACAGGGTCCCAAACAAGATGGGTACATTATGTCTAGTTCATCGACTATGATTTCCGTAACTCTGAGTATTTACTCGCTCTAGAATTTTCTCACTATGCTCTCAATGTTCACAGTGTAGACAACAAGCCGCTTACACTCATCTAAGAATGGGCCCAACCTCTTTTCAAGGAAGGCATCCTCTCCCTACTAGACTATACTCACTTTGGGCACAATAGATTGGTTACTCTATGTACCAACCTATTACTCACCCGAGTGAATGTTGGCTACCTTTGGCTAGGAGGGAAGTACCTCATTTGATCTGAAAATGATAAAGGCTTGTATTCTTGAAATTATTTGCAAAGTTTAATTCAAGTGTGCTTATGCAAAAGGATCAATTTGTAAACACAATTTTTATAGAAAATACACATTCAATATGCAAATAATAAGCAACAAATAACAGTGAACAGTAAACACATAACATAGCAAATGATAAAGGAGTTCACCCCTCTTTTGGGCTACATCTCCTGGTCCAGCTTCCAATGGATCTTTTATATTATTTTATCAAAGTGATAAAATATGTGCTTTACAATGCTCAAAATGCCAAATAGATGGCTCCAATGGCTTCAGAACATCCAAAAACCCCTAGATGGGCTTTTTCGGCACCTGATTTGGCCAAAAATTGAAGAAGATAGGCTTCCTGGAAGTTCCCCTTCAAACTTGTTGTCTCTGGATCACCAAATTGCACCTCTGTGTGTCCAACCTAGCACCCTCATGTTTTTTCGTGTTAAAACCTAGCACCAAGCACAATCGAAAAACCACACAAACTATAGGACGGTTAGGGAACCTAGCCCCTAACCACCAAACCATTGGGCATATGGCCATGTGACTGCGCATAAAAATGGGCTAAGTTCCAAGACAATGGTTAAGTGCCAAATGTTCAAACGCACGGGGCTTTGAACGCACGCATGCAGTGGTGGTCGTATGGAATCCACATGTGACTGGGGGCCAGGGCTTAGCCCTGGCCCGGACCACGCCCAACCATAACACATTGCAAATTCAAATATTTTTAAAACCATATATATGTTAAGAACTAATGGTGGGCGTATCGGTTGGGCAGCCCTTCCCAAAGCTTTACCCTTGCCTGGAGGTCGCGAGGTTGAGTCCTGCAGACTCCACAAATTTTATCCAATGCCCAGGTGACACGTGGTAGCCCTTTCTTGGGCCACGTGTCACCAATCCATTCGCCACAAATATGCCACGTGTCGGACACTAATTTGTCCACATGACTGCCACTCAACACCTGCCATATGTCGTACGGCCCTACCAACTCATCTTCTACCATGTGTCGTACGGCCCTGCCAACTCAGCATCCGTATGGACTGTACAGATTGTACAGTCAGCAAATTTTTTGTTTGTTTGACAATTTGAACAGAACGCAATATATCACTCATCCGACATCCATTTGAACCCGTTCAAGTTGCGTTGGGTTTTTGACGATGAGGCCTATGCACCTGTTCGATTTGAAGCGATTCTGAGCGCTTTGAATTTTGAGCAAAATTCGATCCCCTGGATCACACCTCCCCATTGGAAATCTTTTGGACCTCCAAAAGGATATTTTCAGTCTATCTGAAGATGAGGGTATAGTTCCCTCACCTTTCCAACCTCAATCCACTTGGATTTTCTTGGATTTGTTCCTTTAAGACCAATTCGAAGATATTCCACATTTCCCCGTTTTGAAGTTCTCATTCTCCTGTCAAGGATTATGTCTTCATGCAGTTCTGCAAGATATTCTGGGGAGAAATAATCTATAGAAGGAATATGAACATGTTCTCCTTGATCATCAATCAAAGGAGGCTCATACAATTTCAAATTCTCAACATTAACAACTGCATACATTTGCATATAAGGAGGCAAATCCAAACGGAAGGCATTATTACCAATCTTGTCAAGAATATTGAAAGGACCACATCTAATTGGTTTCAGTTTTTTACCTTCTCCTTTAAGCCTCTCCTTACTAATGTAAAGCCAATATTCATCTCCAACTTGGAAACTGTGATCAACACGATGCTTGTCATTTCTTGTCTTGTACCTGGCTTGACTCTTTTCCAACTATTCTTGTACCATTTGAGGTATCGACTGAAGTTGTTCAACGAACTTTTCTGCCCTATCAATGTCATATTGACCATCAATAGCAATATCCTTCCCAAAGATAAAATCTAAAGGAGATTTGGGCAAATAGCCAAAACATGCTTCAAATGGCGATGTTTGAGTTGAAGAGTGTTTAGCTTGGTTGTAAGCATGCTTAATGTAGTGTAAATGCTCATCCCAAAGTTTAGGATGCTTGATGCAATAACCACGAAGAAGATGCACCACTGTTCTATTGACCACTTATGCCTGACCATCGGTTTGTGGATGAAAAGTTGTGCTCTTTTTCAGTTTGGTGTCCATGAGTGCCCATAAACTTGACCAAAAGTTCCCAATAAATCGAGAATCTCAATCAGAAATAATGGATTTAGGAAATCCAAAATGTACCCAAACATGCTGAAAAAATGTTTGCGCCATTTGCTCAGCTGTAACCTGCTTCTTACAAGGCATCAAAATACATATTTTGTTAAATCAATCAACCGCAACATAAAGATAATCATGATTTTTTTTAGACATAGGTAGACCTCCTACAAAGTCCATGGAAATACTTTCCCAAGGACGAGAAGGAACCAAAAGTGGAGTATACAAACCCAACTTTCGATTGCTAGGTTTGCTTATGGCACATAACGAACATCCTCGAACATATCTTGAAACACTTTCATTCATTTTAGGCCAATAGCAGTACCTTTGCAAATTAGCCACCATCTTGTCTACACCAAAGTGACCAGCAATAAGAGAAGAATGGGCTTCTCTTATTATGTTG
>ML785524.1:427463-443938 GCA_009831015.1 Picea engelmannii | reverse complement strand
ACCTTCTAGCAGATTTAACCATTTATCTAGGGCATCTGCATCTATTTGACCTTCAAATATGGGAATATCAAAATTAACCTGTACCTTGAAAGGCGAGGTGCCTCCAAAGTGGTCGCTTGATGAAGATGTGTCTGATGCTATCGGCAGGTGTTGAAGGATGTGGGAAAAATTCTCCATCATTTCGTCCCTCTGTCGCGTGAGAGCTTGCTCAAGCAAAAGACTGATAGGATCGTCTGCTCCATCGTTTTTCTTTTCTTCCGCCATTGAGGGTTTCTTGGGTGTGTGAGAGTGATTGTTCTCGAGAGAGACAAGCTTGATTACCTCATTGACCGATAATCAAGTGGTTTCTTCCATGTTCGACACCAAGACATCTATTCACATGGTTAGAATCGTATCACACAGGGATTGGTAAGAAGACCCTGGGTTGAGTAATTCACTTTGATATATGTTTCGCCCAGGTTGCGAAGGAGTTCTGGACAAAGAACACATCCATTGTTACATAGATACACTTTGTATTGGTCGTGGCTATGTCTTATCATCTAGTAGATCCACTGTGTATTCTTCATGGCTACGATCAGTCTGAGTCATCGAAGTATAGATCCACATTGTATCTTCGGTGGCTATACCCTTTTATCAATACAATTATGGATCCGCAGTGTATATTATGGCGGCCATACATATCTCAAATCTTGATCATCCAAGAATAGGTATGTCTGCCTTGGGTTTTGAAATATGTCATGATATTTGTTGGATGTTTGTGTGCAGCTTCTGTCAGGTTCTCCGAGTCTATACCCTTGCTTGAACATCTACAAAGTATTTCAGTCATCAGTTCATATCTTCTGACTTCATACTTTGGGGGGCATTCTGTTACACGTCAAAATTGCTCAGCTGGATAAGTTTCGCATTGTCCCTATCAATCGTCGTAAGTGTCACATCTTCCCTACAACTTTCGCAAGTGTCGCAAGTTGGTCACTAGTGTCGCAAATGATGTTTAGACATGATGCCATGATAACGAAACTAAAGAGGCACTTATAACATCTCACATGACTGATTTGAAGGAGGAGAACTGGTTTACTGGAATCAAATAGCTCTTGACACCTGAAAGAGACCCTGAAACAAAGGTTTGAAGGGGGAACACTCCCCTACTTCAGCTGCAGAAGCACTGGCGCTCCCCTATAATGCTTCAAGGAGCGTTATAACGCCCCTCAGGCCCTTTTGGAGGAGCGTTGCTCATATTGAGTGCATTGGCGCTTCCCCAAGGCTTACCAAGGAGTGCTACAATGCTCTAATGCCCTTTCTGAGGGAGCGCTCCCTATTCTGGGTCAATTGTTAGCCCGTTGAGGAGAATAAGGGGAGGATCATTCGAGATTAGGAGGCAGTTGTGCTCGAATTCTTGGTTTCATCAAGAGATCCCTGATCCAAGGAGAAGGTTCCCAACTTGTTCTAAAGATAACTCAAGAGGTTAAGCTCCTCTTAACCTATATAAACAGGCTCTATGATGGTGGAAAGGGGGGAAGAATTGAACATGTGAAACTTATGATCTTGGAGGAAACTTACAGTCAGCCAAAGGAGAGTGATCAGTGAAGCTGTTGTTATCCAGGTTGTGGATCTTTCAGGTAAGGGTTAGACGAAGGGAACTTGACGAAGCTATCGCACTCGCATCTACGATTGTAAGTATTGTTGTCATTATTCTCATTAATATGACACGCTTGGCCTGTTTCTTTCTAGTTTGTGTCTAACATTACATGAACTTGTCATTTATTGATAGATCTGTTTTCAAGCTAATGTCAATAGAGTAGGAAGTGGTCGTATCTTGTTTTGTCCACAGAGCTCAGCGAGGAGCAAAGGATTGGAGCGCAACTCGGAGCGTGCAGGGACAAACGTCGATTAAAAGGTACTTTTGTTATCCTTCCTTCTCATGCATTAGTTTAGATAGATTTGAAAGGAAGTCAGTGTCCACGTTAAGAATTTTTCTGTCTAGGGTTAAGGTCAAGCCTTAGAGGCGATCTACCTGTTCGCAGGGAGATTTTCCTTCAACAGAAACTGGCGACTCCGCTGGGGAGATAGCCTCAAATCGAAACCTCTTGTTTGGATTTTTCTCCTCATTGACCTTGTTCTATCCCTTGATTGTTTCAGACCTGGTTCACCCCTCTTTGATTAGTTTCATGATCTGATTGGCTCCTTACCTTGTCACATTCAGCATACTTGTTAAGCTTGGATCTTAGTTTTCGAAATTTTTTGACATTTCTGGGGCTTTTAGACCCTGGTGCCCCTGCCCTAGTGTTAACAGAGCGCCAGCGCTCCTTATAGCCTTACACAGAGCGCTATAACACTCCTTTCCCTTGGCAACAGAGCGCCAGCCTCCTTTTGGCCCAAAAACCCTCCAGAACTGCCTTTTTCAGGGTTTGCCTCTGTGTCTCTTTTGCTGAGTGATCTTGTGAGTCAACTTTTCTTCCTTTTCAGCCTTGACATCTGTCTTTTTGAAGGATAAATACCTTGTTGATTGGATCTTGTAGCCTTCTTCGCCATTCTCGTTGAGTTTTTCCCTGTTGAATGAAATTCGAAACCCATGCATTGTTTTTCTCTTCGCATCAACTGAGTAAAACCCCGGTGAAGGTCATCAAAGGCCTACAGACCTCTTTATCTTGATTTCAGTGGAGGTCATTGTTCTTCAACTCTTGCTTTTGGGTGTGAAGTTTTCTTTTTTCTTTGATTGTTTCTTTTCTTTCACTTTTCGTTTTGATTGCTACGAAGGGTGTATTGTTTGTGTGACTTTTGCTCATGCTAGTTTGGTTTTCATTCATACCAAGAAGATAATTAGCAAAGATAAGCATTGTGTTGTATCGATCATCATCCATACACAAACAATTAAATATATATTCGTGATTGATTGAGCATATTAGAAGGCATTTAAAATTTTTGCATTACATCAGGATTTGATTGAGAAAAGAATTGTTTGAGGGCATTTTGTAGTTGTGCTTGTTAGTGAAAAAACTCTCTCTCTCCCTTAATTAGATGTTCATCGAAAGGAAATGACTGTTTATCATGTTCGATGCATTCTTTGGGTCTGAGTCATAATTCCATTTGTTTCACTTCCATGCACCCCTTTTGCGTAAAGAACAGCCATAAAAATCAATGCTAATTAAAAATTATCTAGAACTTTTTCTTTGCTAGGATCCTCCACCAACAGTAGAATAGGTGTAGTACTTTGGATTAGGCTGTGAGCATAACTCTCCAAAGTTTTCAAAACAAACATTAGCATCTTGAGTTAGGGAGAGTAAATCCAGTTATCGTATAAGTCTACCTGGGATCCCCCTCTCACACAGGGGTTACGCACGAGGTTGCATTCGGGTAAGCTACGGGGACTAACCCTCCGTGGTTTAACTGATTGTGGTGGTCGGATCATATTATAGGGATCACTTTGAGGTAAATCCACAATTAATGCATGGAAGCTTCTTAGTTGGTTTCGGGCTTGATACCCTGCCCGTATGTTCGGATCGAACTGTCGACTGTTCCCGCCCAGGGGCTGACTGCGAATTGGTAACCTTAGTGGCCATAATCTTTAGGTTCTTACACAAGGTGACAGTGACGGGAAGTCTCACTGTACCTGGAGCAGACATTGGTCAAACTCACTCAGGATCCTTGGAGGGTAAATCCACAATTACTGCGTGGAAGCTTGCACCAAGGCGTAAGTCCATTAAGCATGTCGCCATTGTAACTGTTCCACCCTATCCCCACCCCTTCTGGACTTGATCACGCGACATTGGATTTCATCACCAACTAGTACAGTCATCAAAAGAAGGTCCTGTTTTCTTGGTTGTGATTCTTAGATTTTTTTAGCGTGTGTTGTTTCTTTTCGCTAGTTGGCCATAGATTTCTTTCGTCGACTCTTTTCTTACGCCAACATCGACCCTCCACGATGCTCGTGGAGGCTACAGGGACTTCCTCCATAAAATATGGAAGGAGACACCCCTTTACCCCCTCATTCCACGGAGCAATCTCCTCAACAAAGCGAGGTTCAAAACACTACAACTTCTCAGGAAGAAGTTCTCGTCCCTTTGGAGAATTTTAGAATTGTCTCGGAATCCCCGGAAGCTTATTGCATTCTGGAGGGATATGAACGACAGATCCTCCACCTAAATTCCGTTGGATAATTTGTTGTCATAAACCCTTCTAACGTTCTGGATGGGTTTCCTCAAAACCCTTTACCCAATGACCCTTTTTGGACTGAGGACATTGTTCGGAGTCCACCACGCTTGGTGTGAGATATTTATGGAACAGGAGAAGGTGCCGACACATCTTCCTCCTACACTGTACCCCCAAATCACTTCACCAGTACTACCACTTTTACAGCCACACCAATCGTTGGCCCGAACATACCACCCGTTGGCCCGAACGTGCCAGTCGTTGGTCCGAGACCTACTATTCCCCTCCAGACAGCCCATTCGACAATGGCCCCACACATTCTGACCATCCCTGCCGGTAATGCGGTAGTTAATCAAGCCCCGATTGGCACACCTGTAACACCAAGACCTAATCTCCCTTTTGGATTTAGGGCACTGAACGCATCCGCCACTACCAATGCCCAAACCACTACTCAAATCGTACCGGGAAGTTCCATACCTATACAACAACCCGGAGGGACTATCCTTGGTGGTCCTAACCCAATCGGCAACACTGGTCAATCTTTTACGTCTGGCCCTCAAATCCCGGGAACTCTACCTCAAGCTGGGGGGCATCCTCCCACCGGAGGACAAATTCCATTCGGGGGGCACCCTCATGTTGGGGGGCAACCTCAAGTCGAAGTCCACCATCAACCACAAGGACAAAACATGTCCGTCACACCCAATCCGTGGAGTGTCCCTTTTCAAGGAAATCTGCATGCCTCCACGGGACAAACTGTGCCTGCCGCATCTAATCCATGGAACATTCCTTTTTGAGGAAACCCACACTTCCCGGCAGGACAAAATTCGCAGACTCCGCAACAACCTCCTTATGGACAAATGCCCAACCCAACCCATAACCCTCAAAACCCATCCGGTTATCCTCCACTCACACATGCTTCTCAAAACACTTCAAATCCTATGTACCTTGGTCAAAACCAACCTCACATGAGAGGGCGCACGAGTTATAATTATCCACATAACCCAGTATTGGGCCCCACTGGTGTCCCTCTACCACACCAGCATTACCCACAAGTTAACCGACAACTACCTTTTCTAGCCACCCTGGACCTTCCAGACTTGTCTCGGTTAACGAATGATCCCATTCATCATTCTTTGGTTTGGCCATCTATTCCAGCAAAACTTCCTTCTGATATCCCAAAATTCGACGGAAAATCTGGAGAAGACCCGAACAACCACGTGATGACTTTCCATTTGTGGTGCTCATCCAACTCCCTCATGGACGATTCTATTTGTTTGCGTCTTTTCCAACAGACACTTACGAGTTCCGCAGCAAAATGGTATATTGAATTACCACGCGCATATTTTTACGATTTCAACTCCCTCGCCATGTCCTTCCTCACACACTTCCAACTGCCCATCCGATACAAGACGGGTATTGAACTATTAACCTCTCTTCGTCAGACAACTTCCATACACATCTCCGATCATATCCATGAATGGAGAAGACGACGAAGGCTAATCAAAGTGGTCATCCCTGACCAATTATTAGCGGAATGGTTCACGAAATCATTATTACCCCAGATCGCTCGTGATGTTGCCATGGGCGGCGTGGTCACCGAGGAAGAAGCCATCGCCCGAGCTCAGTACTTAGACTTAGCCTATTCACAATCTGGTACTATGTATGAGTTGATACCAAACGCCACTCGTGCCACTAACGAACCATCCAAACCATCGACTGCTTTGCACATGGATGGAGTTATTGGCTCCGTCAAAACTCAATCTACCACCCAGTCCACTGGAACGATTCAGCGGCCCACTTCGACGGATGCTCCTAGTTCGAATGCACCCTCTTCTACCCCCCCTCAAACTCAAGTCTCTGATGTGAATGTGGTCCAATCAACCCCTTCACAACAACCCGGGGGCAAGAAGAAAGCGAGAAACAAAACAAAGAAGAACAATAACAACGAACAACCCAAGACCCAACCGCAAACCCCTGCTGCCGGAAAACAACCACAGCGAAAGCCGAAATTCCCATGTCTCATTTGTGGTGACGATCACTACACTCAAGACTGCCCACATCGCGATGAAGTGGCCAAACTTTTCAAGGGAAATTCGCAACCCACTGTGCTCACTCAGCCTTTTTCGCAACAACAATCTTTGGTTGCACAAACCCCCACGCCAGGGGGCAGTTCCAACCAACCCCATGATGAGGCCTCGACCAAAGCCCACATTTACATGTTCAACAGGGTTAATCTAACCACTCATTCTACAACATACGACACGCCAGTTAAACCTGATAAGCCGAAGACTGCTAATGATTCTTCGCCAGATCCTTTACCATCCTCTGTTAATCCTCCGTCTGTTAGCCCTCCATCCGGGCCACTTCAGATTGAGAAACCTTCTTTTGACTCCATCTTACGCCCTCCTAAGAGCACCATCCGAAAATCCACTTTCAATCCTAATTCACGGGCTGCCCAAAATTACAATATTGTAGAAGATTTGGCCCAAGCCCCATGTGCCATGTCCGCATTGGAAGTTCTACAACACTGTCCCAACCAACGTAGGACACTCTTAGCTGCTATTGGCATTTTCGACCTCGATTCATCAAACTACATCACGTTTAATATGGACGACCATCAACCGCGACTCTCCCACCAGCTAGCCTTCCAAATTGATGTTGTTGTTCATAATCAACAAATCCATCGAACCATCCTGGATGAGGGAGCCTCTACCTGTGTCATGTCTTTAGCCTGTTGGAAAGGTTTGAAATCACCTGCCCTTAACAAATCCCCCATGATGTTACATGCTTTCGATGGATGAGGTTTCCATCCTCACGGATTACTGCAATCCCTCGTCGTTCAATTGGGTGGTAAAACTGTTACCGTTGATGTCGAGGTGGTCGATGCTCCCCTCGATTACAACCTATTACTCGGAAGAAGTTGGTTCTACGCTATGACTGTCGTCACCTCGTCGGTGTTTCGATGTGTACAATTCCCCCATCAAGGCAAAATTGTCACGGTCGATCAACTTGACTTCTGTACACCCGACACTCGCATCCCTGCCACCAACAACATTCCTTTTTTGGGAGACCACCTAGTTACGTATGAAAGCGTTGGTGTTGGCTTATTGAAAGATTCTAGCCTCATGGGTACCTTCCCTACACCACTTCCACCCACTGCACATCATGTTGTCTCCGTCAATATGATCTCGACTTTGCCTTATCAATCCTTGGAATCATCTGACCCCTGGATTGTGCCTAGTCCTTTGGAATTCGATGTGCTCAGTGACACCATGCGACTCAGCCCAGCCGAGGCCGCATACGTAGCTATTCAATCTGCCTCTCCCTCTTCGAACACTTCACATTCATTGGCACCCGACGCTTACTCGGTGCCCTTTTGGTTGGATTCCCTATCATCTATCGTTGATTACATTTCCCACATTTTTCCTTCGGATGAATCTATTATGGAAATTCTTAGCATTGACGATTTTCCCTGGGATGACAACCACCATCGATCCTCTTTTCTTCCGCCTCTGGAAGAAGTGCAAGACATATAATTTGTCTTCCCCCCCGATGTTACCGATGCTCCACAATCCCATATCCTTACTCAAGACACTTTCTCTGAGGGGAACATGGGTAACATCTCTACCACAATCACAATTGACATTTCAGTCAAAGAAGGTGTCGTGGAAAACATTAATCTTGGTGCTAGTTGCACGCCTGACGAAGTGGTTTCTTACACCACTTTGTTCAAGGAATTCCACGATGTCTTCGCATGGAGCTACGAGGAAATGCCAGGGATTGACCCTTCAATCGCCATACACGAAATCAAGACTTACCCTAACGCAAAACCGGTTCGACAGAAACTCCGCCCGGTTCACCCCAAGAAACTAGCAGCTATAAAGGCAGAAGTTGAAAAACTTCTAAGATCTTGCTTTATCTACCCCATCCCTTTGACGGAATGGGTCTCTAACCTCGTTCCGGTTGCCAAGAAACAAGGGACCATTAGTGTCTGCGTAGATTATCATGATCTCAACAAAGCTTGTCCCAAGGACAACTACCCTACACCTTTTATCGATCAAATCATCGATAATTGCGCGGGAAGCGTAATCTTCTCTTTCATGAATGGCTTTTCTGGATACAACCAGATTGAAATCTTATCTATTGATCAACATAAGACAACCTTCATCTGCCCTTGGGGAACTTTCGCCTACCGAAAGCTACCTTTTGGCCTTAAAAATGTTGGGGCTACTTTCCAGCGAGCCATGTCGTACACTATCCACGACATCAAACACATCGCGGAACCTTACCTCGATGATTTACCCGCCCATTCATCCAACCGACCCGATCACATTGGGCACTTGCGGGAAATTTTTCTTCGATGTCGCTTCTATCGTATTTGTCTGAACCCACATAAATGCATTTTTGCTGTTGAATCCGACCGACTCCTCGGTTTCATCGTCTCCAAAGACAGGATCAGGGTGGATCCCTTAAAAATCAAGGCCATCCTAGCCTTACCCCCACCCACCAACTTAACCCAACTTCAAAGTTTGCAAGGCAAAGAAAAATTTCTCCACCGTTTCATCTGCAATTACACCGAGATCACTAAAGGATTTATGTGGCTACTGCAAAAGAATGTCCCTTTCATCTGGGATTTCACTGCCCAACGGTCATTCGACGCTCTCAAGCACACTTTGACCCACGCTCCTTTGTTACATCCTCCCGAATATAAAAAGGATTATATCCTTTACTTGGCCACTTCTACTTCTACCATTGTGATGGTGTTAGTTCAAGAGGACGCTAACGGCAAAGAACACATGATTTATTATCTGAGAAAAAGTTTATCCGAACCCGAACTCAGATATTCGCATGTTGAGAAACTGGCTATGGCAGCCGTCATTGCTGTCCAAAGATTCTGCCACTACATCCTATTACGCACCACCACGGTAATCACAGACTCTAACCCCATGTACCACGTCTTGACGCGTCAAGTACTTGGGGGAAAATATTCGAAATGGATCGTTATTCTTCAAGAATTCGATCTCGAGTTTACAAAGGCTAAAGCCGAAAAATCCCTGGTGTTTGCCGAGCTCATCTGTGCTCTCCCAAGTGCCGATGAAAACACTGAATCTAGAGACCCTCTCCCTGATGAGTATCTCTTCCTCATCAGCACTTCTGACCCTTGGTACGGAGATATTCTCCTCTACCTTCAAACCCAACGTTTTCAACCAAACATCTCTCGCGAAGAGCGTCGACGCATCCATCACCACTCTCGCCGTTATCTCATCCTCGACGACACTTTGTATCGTCATGGTATTGACACCATTCTTTGGCGATGTCTGATTCACGAAGAGGCTGAACGCATTTTGAATGATTGTCACCTTGGTGCTTGTGGCGGTCACCCTTCCGGGATGGCCACAGCCCAAAAAATATTATGTGCCGACTACTTTTGGCCCTCGATTTTCAAAGATTGCATCGAGGCCATCAAAAAATGCCCACCCTGCCAAATCTTCAACAAGAAGGCATGCACCCACCCTATTGCGCTGCACCCCATTATTGCCATCGGCCCCTTTTCCAAATGGGGTATCGATTTCATGCAGTGTAAGCCTACCTCAGCCGGGGGGCATGGTTACATCATCGTCGCCGTCGACTATTTCATAAAATGGGCTGAGGCTATGCCTACCTTCCTGAACGATGGTCGTACTGCAGCTCTATTCCTCTTCAACCACATCATTACTCATTTTGGTGTACCACATGCCATTATCACCGACCATGGTGCACACTTCAAAAACTAGATGATGAGCAAATTACATATCAAATTGGGTTTTTGCCATGAAAACTCATCCCCCTACTACCCTCAAGCGAATGGGCAAGTTGAGGCTATCAACAAAGTCCTAAAAACCATGATCCAACACATGGTAGGGGAAAAAAAGACATCATGGCATTTACAACTGTTTTCCGCTCTCTGGGCCTATCGCACGTCTGTGAAAACCTCAACTGGATTCACTCCTTTCTAGTTGGTCTATGGAATTGAGGTCGTCCTACCAATCAAGTGTGAAATTCCATCACTCAAATTGAAAGTAGAAATCCTGCCCCATACTTCTGCAGAAGAAGAACGATTCTTGTACCTATCCAAGTTGGACGAAACACGTCGCGATGTTTCCCTCGTTAATGAGGCACATCAGAAACGAATTAAGAGTTAATATGAAAAATCCGTCCAACCTCGAGCCTTTGCAGAAGGAGACTTAGTCCTCGTTTATGACCAAGCACACGATAAATTGGGAACAGGAAAGTTAGAACCTATGTGGCACGGTCCTTACAACGTGAAGCGTGTTCTACACAGAGGTGCTTCCGAACTAGTAGATCATGATGGAATTTCCCTGGGAGAGCCCCGAAACGGGCTTTACCTTAAAAAGTACTATGCCTAGATCACCTAGCATCTGTACTTTGTACATTATTGTATTTTAGTTTGGTGTGTCTTTTCTTCCGCGTGCTCGAGTCTTTACCGTTGCCACTCATGATTGTGCCTGTGTTTTCATGCGTAGATGACGTCTGCCTTTCCTATCTTTTTTGGGTTCACGGATGGCGCCAGCCGACATACCCGGAACATTGCTTCGGCAGCATGGGTTATTTATCAGTTCGACGAGGTGGTGAGTTCAAGAGGCATCTGTTTAGGACTGACAACCAACAATATGCCAGAATACCACGCTATCATTGGACTGTTAACCCAAGCCTCCTCCCTAGGTATCTCTCGTATCATTATTTACTTAGACTCCCAACTCGTGGTTTATCAACTCAACTGCATCTACGCTATCCGTAGTCCTATCCTGCTATGTCTACACTTACAAGTTCGCCACCTTGAACGAATGTTCGATTACATTGAATATAGACACATTCCGAGAGAACTTAACAGTGTTTTAGATTCGTTAGCTAATTATATCATGGATCGATATTTAGCCCACAGATAAGATTCAAGGAAAGAAAAAATTGTACATTACATGTAAATTAAAACACATCACAGACATCATCATGTACAAATCATTGGCATCATAAAAACTCGAAACTGTATATATATATATATATATGGCGTGACTGAAATGTTTACATTACATCAAAAAAGTCTGTAAGAGAACAAAATATTGGGTCCATCCACCCATACAACATCGCCAAACAAGGTATACAAAAAACATGATCTCGGGGAGACCCTAATCTCCCCGCACTACGTTGTGCTGTGAGTAACATACTACTGCACGCACTACATGCCTCAACAGAGAATTGATATTCTCTGGTACTCATACAGTGTGCCACTGTAGATGCAAAGGCACGTCCCCCCTCCGTAGAGGAGGGATACCCATAGTAAGGCCTTGGAGGTTCCTTTCAACCTCCCGGAGACCCACCACTGGTACTGTTGGTTCTGCTACAACTGGGGCGCCGCCACGATGTCCTGGCACTGGTATATCCATTGGGTGCACTGCTCCCTTGTCTGCACATTGAAGACAAAACATCTGTTAAAACTCTCTTACATACCCAAAAAAATACATATACATCAAAAAACTTTAAAAACAAAACTAGACAAGGTACGGCTTAGTCTCTTACCTGACTCGTCCCAATCTTCCCCCGCGGGCAAAATCAAGTCCATACTCCCATGGAAGTCTACATCGGCATATGGGAAGTCCTCGATCCAGAGGTACTGCCGCCTCAACCAGGAAAAGAAATCACCTGTGAAGTGGAACTCTGACTCCGAAACTAGCCTTGGAGACAGGCTAGTCCACCTCTCCATCCGAGGCTCATCCATTCGTCATACTGCCAGCGCAATCTGAGGCTGCATCTGAGGGATGCGCTCTAAGAAAAATGAGACTAAGAACGAGCCATAGCCGAACTGTTTTTGGCCATTCCTGCACCGAGAGATCTGTTCCTTCACTTTCTGAAGGAACGCTGCACTCCAATTGAACAGTGTTGGCTCTAAACACTGAACACCATAGGCCACCTGTGATCTCGATGCCAAATGAGCACTAGTGCTACCAGTCACGCTTGTGATAGAAAATAATATCGATCGGAGAGGCAGATCTCGTATGTCCTTGATAGGGATCATGCCCCCTACCAACCTCGCTCCCGGAATACAGTGACATGCCAGATACACGTCCACCTGCTCAGGTAATTCCCTCTGCCCTGTAAAAGCTATGGGGACCCCTCTTTTCAAGAGGCCGGTCAGAAGGTACACATCTTCCAACTCAAGTGGTTAGGAGTTGTGTACCAATACGAAATCCCTATTCTGTAACGTCCCAAAGGCCAATCATGTGCTCAAGCAGTAGAATCTCTCTTTTCATTTTTTGCAATTTGAAAAACTTGAGCAAGCCACAGGCCCTCAAAGCGGCCCGCGTACGGGGACTCCGTAGAGTAGCTAAATCATCCATCTCCTGTTCCCGCTCTTTCCATTCAATCATGATTTCCGAATACACCTACAAAACAAAAAATCAAGATTTTCATCATTCCTCACGTTTTTGTGATTTCGACGATTTTCAAAAAGCATTTTAAAACATAAAATCAAATGCCCATGACATCTAAAAGAAACCAATCATCATTTTTAACCACCACACCCTTTAATATTTACCAAACAATGATTAAAACATGGTAAAAATGCAAAACGATTTGAGGGGGTGCGTGGACCCATGAGGGGAATTTTCGTGAGTTTCTTTTGCTAAAATGGTTGGTCTAATCAATTGTAAGGGTGTAGACATATTAACAACCCTTCTCCAATGCATTTTTGTGAAAGATCCCCCCCATTTCATTAACTTTTAAAAGGAGGCCGATTTGGTTCAAAAAGGGGCGACCTAGGGCTTTGTGTTTTAAATTAATAATGCTATGAAAATCAACTTGAAACCATGCAATTGAAAGAGCAAAGAATGAACACCTACCTGGTTCGAACGGTGTGCGAAATGATCAATCGTAGCTCCAGCAGCGAGAAAAACAAGATTTTCTCCAATTGAGATTCTCCAACACTCCACAAATCCTTGCAAATGAAATGGTAAATGAGTTTTTCAAATCAATTCATATTTATAAAATTTCATTTTTTTATAAGGTATGGTCATTTTGGGTTTCTCTAATGGTATAAATGGCTTCACTAATCTCTGGTTTATAGTTTCTGGCATCGCAGGTTTATTGGCAGTTCTAAAGAATCTTTCACCTTGTCGTATTTATGAGCATAGTCTTAGTTCGTTCTCAAGCTCAACAATATGAGAACGTAACTGGGTAAACTTTTATCTCTTTTTCGGACCCGTACGGATACGATCACACTAAAAAGGAACCCCCCTGGAGTCTCCTTTAAACCCTTTTCAGACTCTCTAAATATGAAAAGATTGTCGAATGATCTTGCTTCCTTTCACACTCGTTAAAAGGTCATAAAGGGCGTCTTTCAAGCGATAGTTTAACCCTTTTTCGGTCTTGTCAAACTACTATACGAAAAAGGAACTGAGAGATTTCTCTTTTAAGTGTTTTTCCAAACTCTATAATCTCGAAAAACCTTCGAGTTTTCTGTCTTTGGACTCGTTAAAGCACACATCGACAGACCCATATGGGAACGAACCCTTACTTCTTCTGGTTCGTTAAATAAAGGAAGAGGAACTTACCGAAGGTGAGTTATATTGAGCATGTGTTATCCTCCTCAAGCTCGTTAAATCAAAAAGAGGTACTCATCTATCTGGATGGGGGAAAAATTGAAAGGAGCAAGCCAAGCAGTCTCTTGAGAACATCATCCAGCACGTCTTAGAGTCGCCCTTGAACATGACACTTTGTCATCTGCTCATATCATAATCCGTTGAACCTCTGCACTGAGCCAATCTTTGAGTTTCCTTTCACTCCTTTGGGCCACCCGACGCAAGTCGCAGTATCCATTGCACAGTTTTGGTCCATGTCATGTTTTGTTGTTGTGCCTCAGTGTTCAAGGGAAGTATCCGCCTCGAGAGTCAACCATCCCAAATATCTTGTCTCAGAACCCATGTCAGTCCATGTTCTTTTGATCTACCAATTACATATTTATACACGTTTCGCGTCATTGATGGGGTATACATCAAGGCCCTCCCTCGACGAGTCTATTCCTGTCGACTTCAACAAATTATCCGGGAACTAGACTTAGAAACTAATTAGTACTTTGGGACCTGCATGCCTCAATGGTAGGCCTCCTCACATTCGACAATGGGTTTACATCATTGACCTTTGATCGAATGATTCCACAGGTGTTCGACTTCAGCTCATCTATTCACATTTGATGGAATGTACTGAGGTACCTTGGGAATCATTGACATTAATGGTGATCTCTCTCGCACTTGTTAATGGTTTACCTCATTGACCGGTAATCAAGTGGTTTCTGCCATGTTTGACACCAAGACATCTATTCACATGGTTAGAATCATATCGTACAGGGATTGGTAAGAAGACCCTGGGTTGAGTAATTCACTTTGATATATGTTTCGCCCAGGTTGCAAAGGAGTTCTGGACAAAGAACACATCCATTGTTACATAGATCCACTTTGTATTGGTCGTGGCTATGTCTTATCATCTCGTAGATCCACTGTGTATTCTTTGTGGCTACGATCAGTCTGAGTCATCAAAGTATAGATCCACATTGTATCTTCGGTGGCTATACCCTTTTATCAATAAAATTATGGATCCGCAGTGTATATTATGGCGGCCATATCTCAAATCTTGATCATCCAAGCATAGGTATGCCTGCCTTGGGTTTTGAAATATGTCATGATATTTGTTGGATGTTTGTGTGCAGCTTCCGTCAGGTTCTCCGAGTCTATACCCTTGCTTGAACATCTGGAAAGTATTTCAGTCATCAGTTCATATCTTCTGACTTCATACTTTGGGGGGCATTCTGTTACACGTCAAAATTGCTCAGCTGGATAAGTGTCGCATTGTCCCTATCAATCGTCGTAAGTGTCACATCTTCCCTACAGCTTTCGTAAGTGTCGCAAGTTGGTCACTAGTGTCACAAACGATGTTCAGACATGATGCCATGATAACGACACTAAAGAGGCACTTATAACATCTCACATGACTGATTTGAAGGAGGAGAACTGGTTTACTAGAATCAAATAGCTCTTGACACCTGAAAGAGACCCTGAAACAAAGGTTTGGAGGGGGAACGCTCCCCTACTTCAGCTACAGAAGCACTGGCGCTCCCCTATAATGCTTCAGGGAGCGTTATAACACCCCTCAGGCCCTTTTGGAGGAGCTTTGCTCATCTTGAGAGCGTTGGCGCTTCCCCAAGGCTTACCAAGGAGCGCTACAACGCTCTGATGCCCTTTCTGAGGGAGCGCTCCCTATTCTGGGTCACTTATTAGCCCGTTGAGGAGAATAAGGGGAGGATCATTTGAGATTAGGAGGCAGTTGTGCTTGAATTCTTGGTTTCATCAAGAGATCCTTGATCTAAGGATAAGGTTCCCAACTTGTTTTAAAGATAACTCAAGAGGTTAAGCTCCTCTTAACCTATATAAACAGGCTCTATGATGGTGGAAAGGGGGGAAGAATTGAACATATGAAACTTATGATCTTGGAGGAAACTTACAGTCAGCCAAAGGAGAGTGATCATTGAAGCTGTTGTTATCCAGGTTGTGGATCTTTCAGGCAAGGGTTAGACGAAGGGGACTTGATGAAGCTGTCGCACTCGCATCTACGATTGTAAGTATTGCTGTCGTTATTCTCATTAATATGACACGCTTGGCCTGTTTCTTTCTAGTTTGTGCCTGACGTTACATGAACTTTTCATTTATTGATAGATCTGTTTTCAATCTAATGTCAATAGAGTAAGAAGTGGTCGTATCTTGTTTTGTCCACAGAGCTCAGCGAGGAGCAAAGGATTGGAGCGCAACTCGGAGCGTGCAGGGACAAACATCGATTAAAAGGTACTTCTATTATCCTTTCTTCTCATGCATTAGTTTAGATAGATTTGAAAGGAATTCAGTGTCCACGTTAAGCATTTTTCTGTCTAGGGTTAAGGTCAAGCCTTAGAGGCGATCTACCTGTCCGCAGTGAGATTTTCCTTCAACAACTTTTGCATACGATCTCCATTTTAGGCGTGTGATAGCTCGTTGGAAAGGTATTGTCGAGGAGATTCATTTTGGGGCCTCAATCATGCCTTCAACTATCATTGAGAACCTCTATCTCGAAAAACCTTCATTTGGACCCTCAAAATGGCCCTGAAAATTAAAACCTGCTAAAAATAGTAAATTGCCAAAATGGCCAGAAAACTGTTTTGAGCCATTTGGAAAAGGTGGGTGGCCCCCGATATCCACCTGGATCAATCCTCCCTCTTTAGGAAGCAATGGTCTCCATTGCGTTGAGTTCCC
>ML785524.1:411112-421930 GCA_009831015.1 Picea engelmannii | reverse complement strand
CTTCATCTATCATTGAGAACCTCGATCTCGAAAAACCTTCATTTGGACCCTCAAAATGGCCCCGAAAGTTAAAACCTGCTAAAAATAGTAAATTGCCAAAATGGCCAGAAAACTGTTTTGAGCCATTTGGAAAAGGTGGGTGGGCCCCGATATCCACCTGGATCAATAGGAGTGAGGACACAAAACATAGGCACATAACTACCTATGTCTACATTTGTGTAGATATCAACTTCAACAAAAGGTTTTTGAAAAAAATCAAGTTGGTTGCAAAAGAATACTTCTAGACTCATGCATTGGACTATGAGGAGGTTGCCTACAGATGCAAGGCCTTCTCTGAAATAGGATGCATAGAATCATGTACCAAGAAAGTAGGGTGAGTAAGAAAATCTCAAAGGAAACCAACATGATGGAAGGGAGCCACAAAACTCCATCACCTGATAAGTAAAGGTCCCCCGACAATCTAGCAAGCCCCCTCTCAAGTTAATGAATAGGTGCCCCCTTCTCTGAGTGTGTCTCTCATCCAAGACTAGAGGAAAATAATCTTTCCCCCTCCCTCTCCAAGAAGAGAATCCTGATTGACTTGAACCCTTAACATAATGGATGAAGAAAAACTTGCATTAATCACTCAAATGCAGGTAAGATGGGAAAATCAAGCAAAGGAAGTAGAAAAAAAACAAGAGATCTTAGAACTTTTGCAATCCCCCTGGCAATTGAATCAAATCAAGATGAAGGGATGCACCATGAACCTATAACCTCACTACAAGTTGAATAAGTGGAGTGGATATAAGTGGTCAAATATAAAAAAATGTTGTTCACCTCAACAAACGACAACGCATATGACTCAAAATCACCATCATAATTTGTTTTAGACATGTATTGTTTTATCACCCTAATATGCTCTCAATTTATGACCCTATTTGTAGTAAACTAGGATCTAAAAGATAATCTAGTTCAAAGAAAAGAATTTCTGAGAAGGATGGCTAGTTCCCTATGTGTTAATATATTTTTTTTCTCTCTTGCAATTTCATAATGTAGAGTTCAATCTTATACAAATCTATAACCATTATTGTGAAAACAAAAGTGGAGGATGAAAAACATTTTCTCTTAGAATGTCCTTCCTATATGCACATTAGGGATAAATTCCAAAATATTTACAAGAGTAATGATCTTCATAATGTGTTAATTCATGAAACCAAAGAGAGTAATGAAAGTTCATATGCAATATTTTCCATGATAGAAACAAATGTTAAATTAAATCAATAATTATTAAGGTTTGATAGATCAAAAGTAGGTTTGACTTATGATAATCATCATCATCATTAGCATTGTCATCATATACTTAGACAATGAAGTTGTCCTCGTTGCCATCATATACTTGGAGAGTGAGCCACTCCAATGTCTCTATCCAGCATCATTTTATGTCATATGTTATTAGGCATTATCTAACTGTTCTAGATTTTGACCCTTTTTGTCAAAATCCAACTACATAAATATGCAAGAAAATGAATTCATTAACCACTAGATCTAACAATTTATGATTAACCACTAGATCTAACAATTTATAATTGAATTTAAGGCAAAATCAAACAGAAAATATAAGAGACCAATCAATAAAGTGAAATCAGTGATCAACACCAATATCATGCGCGGCTCTAAATCCATTGAACTAACCTTGAAACTTTGATGAAAGAAATATAATCGTAATTGAAAAGCTTTATTATGGAATCAACCTTTCATAATATATTTTTAGAAACGCATTAAAATTTTAAATAAATTAATTTAAAAAAAAAAATAATATAAATAATTAATGATATAAATAATTACGTAAAAATATATATATATAGTTATATCAGTACAGTGGTGTCAATGGTAGTTTGGCGATCCATAGACAACAATCCATTAGAATAGGGTTGAAAACATGATATGTTATAACTTATGTCGGAAGAAATTTCTTGAAAGCGAAAAGACAACGATAATTCTGCCAGCGAAGGCGGTATATTTCTGCCAGAGAGAACGATAATTACAGTGGACACTCTGATGATGTTGCGTTGATGGGACGTACATCTGAAGCAGGCATGTAATTCAAATTCATTTCTGATACCATATTTTCCAACTTGTCAGATATCACGTTCTGGTTAAGGAAATAGCTTCTCATGTGGGCCGTCCAAATTAGACACCAAATATTGTCAGTCCATCTATGGACTCTGGAGGCATCACTACCTCCACCATTCCTAGATTCCAGGAAATATGAAAAGAGAGCTGGGAGCTGACACTTCTGATATCTTTTGGAATCAATGTTAGTTTTCCATGACATGTTCTGGATATTTATGTAAAGGGATCAATGTTGTATGATTAAAGCTTAGTCTTTGCTAAATAGATTTGGAAATGGAGATGATAATTGACACCTTATAATTATTGATAATGATATTATTGATAAGGATTATGATGATTAACCTATATTGACACCAGTGAGTACAAACAATTAAAAGATGGGGATTGAGGAGGACTATTATTTAAAAGACTAAAATTCTGAAGTGTGAAACATCAACAATATACTAACTAGGTGCTAAAAGAATTCAGCTTATGAAGGTTTTAAATGAGAAAAAATAACACAAATAACTACACTCTCAGAAAAACTGAAATTCAAAGAATTTGACATAGACTCATAAAGATGGAGAAAGACATGCTGCTCCATAGATTTGTCATACACGGTATTGACCAGAATCTCTTGCCACATTTTCACTTTATTGTAGCTGTGGTATAATTTTTGAATTAACACTTCCTTCCCATTAAATGTAGAGAACAAAATGCAAATTACATTAAAAAGAATTTAAAAAATTAAAAAATATATTTAAACATTTCAAATTTGATAATATATATTTTAATTTGTATACAATTTATTATATCACATTTAATATAATATTATATAAAGTGTACAAAATAATAACAAGAAATAAAGCAATTATAGTTAGCATCTCCTTTACAAAATACAAGTAATAAGCCACCTACATTTTAATCACAACAAGAAATAAGGCACCTACAAGAGGGGTAGTTAGCATCTCCTTTACAAAATCATAACAAGAAATAAGCCACCTACATTTGAGTGTAGTAGTTAGATTGAAATAGAATGACTGACTTGTTAGGTAATTATTATTATTATTATACTTACAATATTAAATTTATGTTTAGGAATAATATTATAATAATAATTATCTAATATTTATTTAAAAATTTATTTTTATATATAAATAGTTTTATAAAAATTAAATTATATGAATTATTATATAATTATTAATTATTGTATAATGGATATATTTTGGGTTGTTGGGAGGAATAGTTGTTATTCTTTTATGTTCAATTCCTTGTAATAATTATTAATTTTTTAAATATATAAAATTTAAGTTTTTATTGTTCTTTTAGCTCTTTACAGTCTTACTGGGCCTGATGGTTAAGAACTGTGTTTCCTCTTAAGAGGTCACCCTAGACTTTACCAGTCAAATAATAATAAAAAAGTAATATGCTATGTATTTCCAAACAAAATTGCTAAGTGAACATCAACATTGCATATTAGTGATAATAATAATGATGACATATCATTAGCTGTTACCCCACTTAATGACACAACCTTAAGGTAGTGTCTAGTGATAGTTATCCTCTCCAATTTTAAAGGTGTTGTCTAACTGTTTTACAAAATAATTTTTTTTAACTGAATCCAACCACATAAATCTGCATGAAATCACTAATTTTTATTCTTTAAAATCCATTTTAAATTATCACAAATTTAAATAAACATAAAGTTTTTCAAATTCAAAACCATTAAAATACCATAAATCTGCATAAAATCACTAATTTTTATTCTTTAAAATCCATTTTAAACTACCACAAATTTAAATAAACATTAAATTTTTCAAATTCAAAACCATTGCAATACCAACTATCACTCTGCAGAATACAACTGCCACTGTCATCTTACTCAGTAATATTACTCAATGATATTGCAATTTGCACTATTAGTACAGGCCTCGCAACAATGTTATCAAATTAATTCCAGTATCAGCAGACATTAATTACATTGGAGCAATGGTAAACGACAAACTGAGACCTCGTGATTCGTGAACGAAGATCAGATTCTACTCAAAATACAATTTTACCTTCCATAAAACTCCAGGGTATGAAAACATGATAAACTATTAAATGCAGACCCAATAAGACCCCAAGTTCAATAAAAAAAAATAAGATAAATCAATATTAATTTTATTATTTAATAAAATAAATGAAACTATAACCCTAAAACTATGGATAAATCAACAAATTTTAAAAGTTAAAGAATACATAAATCCATTACTTATAAAGAGAAGAGATGGAATAAATTCATTATTTATAAAGAGAAGAGAGATGGAAGAAAAGAAAGTCCATATGGACACTTAAAAAAAAAAGTGAATAGAGTGAATAGGGAAAGATGGAAGAAAAGAAAGTTCACATGTACATTAACAAAATGAATGAATAGGTTTACACTCTTAGAGATTTTTTATTTTTATTTTTTGAATAATAATATTTGGATACTATTTTTTATTGGGCAATCAATACTTTTTCTCTTTCCAAAAATGATATTGTTGTTTTTATAGTATAGGAAAATAATTAATACAATTGGAAAGTTTATTTAAATCTAGAGAAGTTAGGTGAATTTAAAAGTGTTTAGTAGTTTTTAACTTTATTTTATTCTCCTTTTAGAGGCTAAGTCATTTAGCATTGAAATTAAAGATATGGTTAGGTATTTAATGTACACAATATAAGTGACTAACAACAAGGATAAAAGTCTTCTTAGCATTGTTTTTAATTCCTATAAAATTCACTAGAGGCTTAACTAAGGATGGCATAAGGATGCTTTTGGTTAATGTTGTGTGTAATTTGTGACAAGGGTGTACAAAATACAGTGACTTAATGGTTGTGTGTTCAACACATATAATAATGGATTTTAGAGCTAGAAACCCTAACCCTAAGGTAGATTTACCATTCTCAAACCATCTCATTCTTGAAGTAAATAACAAAAAGCATGATAGAAAAACATTTACATGAAAAAGAAGTTTAAAAACAATGAAATTGTTGTAGGAAAATCTCCCTGCGGACAGGTAGATCTCCTCAAAGAGCTAGACTCTTAACTCTAAGACAGAAAGTGCTTCTCATGGTCACTGACTTCCTTTTAGATCTAGGTGGACTAGTGTGTGAGGAGGAAGGAGAAAAGAAGTACCTTTAATCGACATTTGTCCCTGCACGCTCCGAGTTGAGCTCCAATCTTTCGCTCCTCGATAAGCCCTGTAGAAAAACAAAGTATGACTACTTCCTACTCTATCAAGATTAGTCTGAAATAGGTCTATCTACTAAAGAGACAAATTCATGTGAGATTGAACACGAATTATAAAGAAACAGGCCAAGCAAATTATATTAATGAGGACAAAACATTGCTTACAACCATAGATGAATTGCAGCAGTCCCATCAAGTCCTCCTTGTCTATCCCTTACTCAAAAGATCCACGATCCGAATGATGAAAGCTTCACCAATTGCTCCCTATGAGATCATAGGTCTCATGCCTCCAAATCACCTCTGTTCTAGCACCACTTATAAGATCATAAGTTTGGTGTGATTCTCCTTTTCCATTCCCCTTTCACCATGAGAAATCTTGTTTATATAGCCTTGGAGAGGCTTTAACCACTTGAGATATCCTTGGGGAAGTTGAGGATTTGCCTCCTTCAGTTGAGGATCTGCCCTAAGATCATGGCTTGATTGAGGATTCAAACTCAACTTACTTCCAAGAATGAAAGGATCCTTCCCCCATTCATCTCAACAACTTAACCACTGCCCAGAATAGGCAGTGCTCCCTCAAAAGGGCCATCAGAGCACTGTAGTGCTCCCTAGTAGTCTTTAGGGGGCGTCAACGCTCCTAAACACACCAACACTCCTCTAAAAGGGCCATCAGAGCTTTATAATGCCCCCAGATAGTGTAAGTGGGGGCGCCAGCACTCCCAGAAGAGGTATAGGGGAGCGCTCCCCTCCAAAAACTTTGTTTTTTGGCTTCTTTCAAATGGCAAAAGGTTCATGAGCTTAGTTAACCTTTCCTCCTCTTCCAAATCAAGTGTTTGACATGTGCCAAGTGTCCTCCTCATGTTGTTATAGGCACAACATAGGCACCATGGCAGTATGCTTTTTTTAACACTTGCGACACTTGTAAGCAAAATGCGACACTTGTGACACTTATAATGATGACACTTGCGACACTATCGAAGTGAGTAATTTCGATGTGTAACAGATTTCCCCCCAAAGTATGAAGTCAGAAGATGAGAACTGATAACTGAAATGCTTTGTAGACTTTCAAGCAAGGGTATAGACGCAGAGAACCTGACAAAAGTTGCACACAAACATCCAACAAATATTATGACATGTTTCAAACCCAAGGCATGCATACCTATGCTTGGGTGATTAAGACTTGCAAGATATGGCCACCATAAAATACACAGTGGATCCATAATTGTATTGATAAAAAGGTATAGCCACCAACAATACACTGTGGATCTATACTCCCATGACCTGAACTAATCATAGCCACGAAGAATACACAGTGGATCTACGAGATAATAAGACATAGCCACGACCAATATAAAGTGGATCTATGTGACAATATATGTGCCATTGTTCAAAAGAAACTCCATCGCAACCTGGGTAAAGTACATATCAAAGTGATCACTCAACCCAGGGTCTTCTTATCGATTCTGATGTAGTACGAATCTAACCATGTGAATAGATGTCCCGATGTCGAACATGGCAGAAACCACTTGATTACCGGTCAATGATGTAAATTGTTAACAAGAACGAGGGAGATCACCATTAATGTCAATGATTCCCAAGGTACTCTAGTACATTCTAATGAATGTGAATGGATGAGCTAAAGTCGAACATTCGTGGAATCATCCGATCAGAGGTCAATGATGTAAACCCACTATCGGACGTGAGGAGGCCTGCTATTGAGGCATGCAGGTCCCAAAGTACTAACTGGTTTCTAAGTCTAGTTCCTGGATCATGTGTTCAAGTCGACAGGAATAGGCTCGTCGAAGAAGGGCCTTGATGTATCCCCCATCAACGACATGAAACGTACATAGAGATGTAATTGGTAGATCAAATGAACATGGACTGACACGGGTATTGAGACAAGATATTTTTTATGGTTGAATCTCGAGGCGGATACTTCCCTTAAACATTGAGGCACAATAGCAGAAACATGACATGCACCAAAACTTGATGATGCAGTGGATGCTGTGACTTACGTCAGGTGACCCAAAGGAGTAAAAGAAACTCAAAGGATTGGCTCAGTGCAAAGGTTCAGTGGATTAAGATGTGTGCAAAGACAAAGTGTCGTGTTCAAGGGTGACTCTAAGAGTTACTTGGTAATGTTCTCACAAAACTGCTTGGCTTGCTTCTTTTAATTTTCCCCCCCATCAAGATAGATGAGTACCTCTTTTTAATTTAATGAGCTCGAGGAGGATAACACATGCTTGATAAAACTCACCTTTGGTAAGTTCCTCTTCCTTTTTTTAACGAACTAGAAGAAGTAAGGGCTTGATCCCATATGGGCCTGTCTATGTTTTGTTTAGCCAGTCTAAAGATAGAAAACTCGAAGGTTTTTCATGATTATAGGGTCTGGAAAAAACACTTAAAAGAGAAATCTCTCAGTTCCTTTTTCGTAAAGTAGTCTGATGAGACCGAAAAAGAGGTAAACTATCGTTCAACGGACGCTTTCTTCAAATAATTTAATGAGTGTGAAGAGAACAAGGTCGCTCGGTAATCTTTTCATGTTTAGAGAGTCTGAAAAGAAATTAAAGATAACTCCAAGGTTGTCCTTTTTCGTAATGTTAGTCTCGCGAGGCCGAAAAAGAGATAAATTCTCACTCGAAAGACGCCCTTTCAAACCGTTTAACGAGTGGGAAAGGAAGCAAGATCACTCGGAAATCTTTTCATGTTTAGAGAGCCTAAAAAGAGCTTAAAGGAGACTCCAGGGGGTTCCTTTTTCGTGTATCCATACAGGTCCGAAAAAGAGATAAAAGTCTACCCAGATGCATTCTCATGTATTTTCAAGCACGAGAAAGAACAAAGACTAAGCTCAGTATGCCCCCAGCTTGAAAGCTAGTGGCTTAACTCCAGAAAGATCATCAAAGGCTGGAGACATGCCCTCCAAGCTTCGATTCATTCACCGGATCTAAGTTCGTCACCAATTTCTCTAGGAGAGGAGAAAAAGGAGAAGGGTGGATGAAAAGAAGGTTCAAGAGAGGTGACTATTTCATTTTTTAACGAGCTTGACACAGGAAAAGAACTATGCCCAAGGCCTTCGTTTCATTTTTTAACGAGCTTTCCACAGAGAAGAGAAACTATGCTCGTGGTTTCGTCCGGATCATGGCTTCCAAGAGGATAATGCTATGGAAGGGTACCATGTTAAGGGATAAAACGTGTTCATGGCCTCCAGGAGATCTTCGTTGGACGGAAGATGATCACTCGACAAGGAACACATGTCAAGGGTCGCGATAGGAGTAAGGAGATCAGGCTCCAATAATCCTACCGAAGAAATTACCATGTCCACTACTGGATCCAAATCATCGGAAGTTGAAAGCATGGGAGATGATGAAAAATCGACACTAGGATGGGAGATAGACAATATATCTGCCCAAATTCCTTCACGAGGAGGAAGAAAAAAGGATTGGTGATAGTTATCATTCCGAGGTAACTTATCAATGCGAAACAATTCTGGGAGAGATTCATCCGAAGAAAAAGTTGGGGAAATGTAGTCGATCGCAGACAACAAGGAACTCAACTGTGATTGCATCGAGGAACTATCAAATGCCAATAGATGTTGGGCATTTGACGAGGGAGAAGCAGATTGGGTAGAAACGTATGATGTTTCGGTTGGACTAAATGGCACGGTGTCACTTAGTGCATCGAATTCCAACTAACAAGGTACAATCCAAGGGTCAGATGATTCCAAGGATTGATAAGCTGCAGTCGAAATCATATCGATAGTGGCAATATGATGGGTAGTCGGTGGAAGTGGTGTAGGGAAGGTACCCATGAGGCTAGAATATTTCAATAAGCCAACACCAACGCTTTCATACGTGATCTTGTGGTCTCCCAAGAAAGGAATATTGTTGGTAGCGGGAACGCGAGCATCGGTCGTGCAGAAATCCAACTGATCAACAGTGACAATTTTTCCCTAGTGAGGAAATTGCACACATTGAAAAACCGACGAGGAAACGACAGTCATAACATAAAACCAACTCCTTCCAAGTAATAAGTTGTAATTGAGGGGAGCATCGACCACCTTGACATCAACAATAACAGTTTTGCTACCCAATTGGATGGGCAGGGACTGTAAAAGCCCATGGGGATGAAAACCTCGCCCATCGAAGGTGCGTAACATCGTTGGGGATTTGTTGAGTGCTGGTGATTTTAAACCTTTCCAACACGCTAAAGACATGACACAAGTTGAGGCTCCCTCATCCAGAATAGTTCGATGGATTTGTTGATTGTGAACAACAACATCAACTTAGAAAGCAAGTTGGTGGGAGAGTCGAGACGCATAATTATCCAGGTTAAACATAATCTGATTGGATGACTCAGGATCAACAGCACCAAGATTGGTCAAGATCATTCTACGTTGACTGGGGCAGTGCTGTAGAACTTCTAACGCAGACATAGCACACGGTGCTTGAGCCAAATCTTCAACAATGTTGTAGTTTTGGGTAGCACGTGAACTAGGATTAAAGGTAGCTTTGTGGATAGTGCTCTTAGGAGGACGTAAGATAGAGTCAAACATGGGTTTCTCAATCTGAAGTCGTTCAGACGAAGGGTTAACCAATGGAATACTAACAGAGGATGATGATGGATCCGGTAAAGCGCCATCACCATTAGTGTATTTTCCTTTTTCAGGGTTACCTGGTGTGTCATAGGTCTTAGAGCGAGTGGTCAAATTGATCCCATTAAACATATAAATATGTGCACTCGACGAGGCCTCGTCATTAGGATCGCTAGAACTAGCCCCAAGAGAGGGGGTTTGAGCAACCATAGATTGTTGTTGTGGAAAAGGCTGAGTAAGCATAGCGGGTTGTGACTTCCCTTGGAAATTTTTGGCCACTTCATTGCGAAGTGGACAATCTCGAGTGTAGTGATTGTCACTACAAATGATACACGAGAATTTCAGTTTACGTTGTGGTTTCTTTTCAGTAGCAGGTGTTTGATTTTTGGGTTGTTCATTATTATTTTTTGATTTATTCTTTGTCTTCTTCTTACCTTTGGATTGTTGTGAAGGGGTAGATTGAACTGCATTCACCTCAGAGACCTGAGTTTGGGGGGAGGTAGAGGAGGGTGTAGTTGATTTGGAAAGAGATTGATTTTTGATGGAACCGATAACACCATCCGCATGAGATGAGGATGATGGATTGGAAGGATCGGTGTTAGCTCGAGCAACATTTGGAAGTAAATCATACAAAGTACCAGATTGGGAATAAACCAAGTCTAAGTACTAAGCCTGAGCAATGGCTTGTTCCTCTGTGACCGCACCACCCATAGCGACATCGCGAGCGATTGGGGGTAACAGTGATTTAGTAAACCATTCTGCCAAGAGCATGTTAGGAATAACTGTTCTAGGATAAATTCGTGAGTGCGGACACAGACCAATCTCCACAGATCCACCTGGATCTGGAACAAACTGAGACAGAATACTACTCTTTCCCTAGTTCTAAAGTATTGAACGGACGAGAGAAGAAGGATGATGTACTTAC
>ML785524.1:396901-411012 GCA_009831015.1 Picea engelmannii | reverse complement strand
TCCAACTCATCCCTCTAGAAGATTCCTTCTAGAAGGATCGAGAACTTATCCGTTTTCTCTCTTAAGAATCATTTCCGCACCCTGACCTTTAACACAGTGCGGAAGGTCCGCAGTCAGACTGAATGCAGCCTGCGGAAACAAGGAATTTCCGCATGACAATATATATGCAGCCTGCGTACTGTCTTCAAAAGAGTGATTTTGAGAAACTGACAAGTGTAACTTTCTTCATGAAAATGATCTTAGTGAAGAGTCAGATCTTCTATCACCATGTCATTATCATGTCATCATCTTGATAACCAAAAATGAGGATAACAATAACTGCCTTGATCATCCTTCGTCGTCGCCTCCACTCATGAATATGGTCAGAGATATGCACAGAGTTAGTTTGACGAAGGGAGGTCAAGAGTTCAGTACCTGTCTCATAGCGAATAGGCAGTTTAAAGTGCATGAGGAAAGACATGGCAAGGGAATTGGAGTCATGAAAGGAAGCGCATGGTAGTTCAATATACCACTTTACCGCCAAATCGGTAAGCGTTCGCTGGAAAAGACGCAAACGTATAGAATCATCCATGAGGGAGTTTGATGAACACCACAAATGGAAATTCATCACATGGTTGTTTGGATCTTCGCCAGGGTTTCTGTCAAATTTCAGAATATCAGAAGGAAGTTTAGCGAGAATGACTGGCCAAACCGGTGAATGAGAAATAGGATCATTAGTTAACTGAGACAAGTCTGGGAGATCCAGAGTCGCAAGGAAAGGTAGTTGTCTGTTATTGTGTGAATGATACTGGTGTGGTATAGGAACACCAATAGGACCATAGAATGGGTTAGGTGGATAGTTGTAACCAGTAGGTCCTCCTACATACGGTTGTTGTTGGCCAGGATAATAAGAATTCGATGATGAATGAGAAAAATTGGCATAACCCGAGGGGTTATGAGCATTATAAGCCAGGTGATTTATTTTCCCATGAGGAGGATAAATATGTTTCCCTTGAGAATGGTAAGGAGTAGATCCTGGAGGTGGATACACATTAGACCCACGAGGAGGATAAGACTGTGGTCTCGGAGTACTCCAGGTGGTGTTTTGGATGCCGCCCGGATAAGATTGTGGGTAAGATGTTCCGGAAGGAATAGGATTGGATACTCCTCCTAATGGGTTATTATACGAGTTCCCCCCAACGTGGGGTTGAGTAAAAGTACCTCTTGAAGATACTCCCCAGGATTGTGAATGGTTTCCAGCAAACGAGAGTTGCCCCCCTGCCAGCGGTGGATTTATGACCAAGGTTTGAATGGAAAACAAAGGTTTCCCTCCAGGAGGAGCATGAATAGGGGGTTTTCCCCTGGGAGGGGTAGTCCTTCCATGGAAATGTAGTCCTCCAGGAGGAAAAGGTGCATTGGATGGTGGTTTCCCTCCAGCCGATTGTGTTTGGCCAGCAGGGGTCTGCATTCTCGGGTGAGACGATGTCCCAGCAGGATTTAGTGGAACCTATGGAGCAGTAGAGTAAAAAATCGTAGAAACAGGGGAAGAGAATGAATTTATTTGAAGATGAGTATAGGTGATGAGTCCAACATTAGGATGGACTTGTGCTGGTGTAGCAGTAGGGTGAATAACCTAATCGACTGGGTGATTCATGGTTTGACCGGATGGTCCTGTTTCACTAGGAGGGTCATGAGGATGAAAGGGTTCTCGAATAGATTCGAAATGTTCATAGAGATCACGTCCTGATGAAGTCCTCCATACAAAATGTGCAGGTGTAGGATTAGTTTCTACTGCAGTGCTAGGATGAACAGGAGTCCTATATTCATCACCAAAGATTGGTTCTGTGAATCCCATATATGTTTTGGTAAAAATCCTCTCCGACAATCATGGGACTTCTTCATCTATGACATTCCCAAGAGAGTCTAAACGAACTAAAAGTGGTTCAAGAGGGGTTACCGACATAGATGTAGTGGGATTTGCAAACATAACCAAAGCATCTTTTGGGTTATCTATCGGAGGAGCAATAGCACTTCCGACGTCAGATGGATTTTCTACCTCTCTACGGTAGTTGTCTTCTGGAGGGTTAGGAGGTAAGGGTTGATAGCCTTCCGGAGGTATCCCTTGCATCCTACGTGATCGGCGAAGACCTTTATCGTCTACGGTCTCAATTGTGGAGAATAACAGAACACACTGAAAATCTATGGCCAACTAACGAAAAGAAACAACATGCGCTAATAAAATCTAGGAATTAACCAAGCAGACAAAACTTCTCTCGATGACCGTACTAGTTGGTGATGAAATCCAACGTCGCGTGATCAAGTCGAGAAGGGGCTGGGATATGGGGGAATAGTTACAATGGCGACCTGCTTAAAGGACTTTCACCTTGGTGCAAGCTTCCACTCAGTAATTGTGGATTTACCCTCCAAGGAGCCCGAGTGAGTTTGACCAATGTTTGTTCCAAGTACAGTGAGACTTCCCTTCACCGTCACCTTGTGTAAGTACCTAAAGATTATGGAAACTAAAGATACCAATTCGGAGTGAGTCCCTGGGCAGGTACAGTCGACAGTTCGATCTGGAATGTATGGGTAGGATAACAGGTCTGAAATCAAACCGAAAGGCTCCCACACATAATCATGGGTATCCCTTCTAGTGACCCCCAATATACGATCTGACCACTACAAACAGTTGAACCACGAAGGGATAATCTCCGTAATTTGCCCGACTGTGACCTCATGTGTAACCCCTGTGTGAGAGGGGGATCCCAGAAAACCAATACAACAATTGGATTTGACTCTCCCTAACTCAAGATGCTAATGTTTTTTTTGAAAACTTTGGAGAGTTGTACTCACAACCTAATCCAAAGTGTTAACCCTAGTCTACTGTTGGTGGAAGATCCTAAAAACAAAAATGTTCTAGATAGTTTTTAATTAGCGATTGTTTTATAGCTATTCTTTACTCAAAGGGTGCACGAAAGTGAAACTAATGGAATGATGACTCAATGCCCAAAAAGATGCATAGAATATGATAAGCAATCATTTCTTTTCAATGAACACCTATTTAAGGGAAAGAGAAGGAGTCGTTTTCACTTTCAAACACTAATATGAAAAGTCCTCAAACAATTGGTTCTCAACTGAATCCAATGTAATGCTAAAACATTTTTGAAAAGGCCTTCTAATATGAAAATCAAGCAATCTTTCTCGTTTGTATGCGAATTATGACTAATTCAATGCAAAAAATTCTCCTATCAACTACCTTTTCAAATCAAGGAGATTCAGACAAGTATGATCAGATTTCGCACACACAACACACACACTCTTGCTGTGATTGAAGAAAGAAGCAAACAGAGAACAAAAAATAACAAAGAAAAATCAAACAATTCACACAAAAATGAGGTGTTCGAAGAACAATGACCTCAAAAAACCAAGTGAGAAGAGTCACAGACTTCAGATGTCCTTCACTGGAGTTCCCACTCAGTTGGATAGGAGAGAAAAAACAACGGATTGATTTCAAGCTCTCAACAGCAAAAAATAAAAAATAAGGAAGAAGGGAATAAAATATGAACAACAAGGTGTTTACTTCTTAGGAGGAAGCATGTCAAAGGTCAAAGGAAGAATCACTGAATCTCAAAGTAGCTCAGCAAGTGAAAAAACAGGGTTTAGATCTCAAAAAATGGAATTTTTGAAAGGATTTTTGCAAAAATGGGGCTGGCACTCTGATGTAAGGGACACCAGGGCATTATAAAGCTCTGTGAAACACTCTCAGGGAGCATTGGTGCCCTGCTAACAAGGCAGGGGAGCGCTGGTGCCAAAAAACTCACAAAAAGTCCAAAAAAACCAAAATTTCAGTCAATTTTTTGCAATCAAGCTGAGTGTGATGGGGTAAGGAGTCAATATGCATGTGAAAGAAAACATATGAGGTGAATAATATCTGGAGACAATCAAAGGGTAAGGCAAGTTCTATGAGGAAAAATCAAAACCAAAAGTTTCGATTCGATTCCCCAGTGGAGTCGCCAGTTTCTGTTGTAGGAAAATCTCCCTGCGGACAGGTAGATCTCCTCAAAGAGATAGACTCTTAACTCTAAGACAGAAAGTGCTTATCATGGTCACTAAATTCCTTTTATATATAGGTGAACTAGTGTGTGAGGAGGAAGGAGAAAAGAAGTACCTTTAATCGACGTTTGTCCCTGCACGCTCCGAGTTGAGCTCCAATCTTTCGCTCCTCGATAAGCCCTGTAGAAAAACAAAGTATGACTACTTCCTACTCTATCAAGATTAGTCTGAAATAGGTCTATCTACTAAAGAGACAAATTCATGTGAGATTGAACACGAATTATAAAGAAACAGGCCAAGCAAATTATATTAATGAGGACAAAACATTGCTTACAACCATAGATGAATTGCAGCAGTCCCGTCAAGTCCTCCTTGTCTATCCCTTACTCAAAATATCCACGATATAAATGATGAAAGCTTCACCAATTGCTCCCTATGATATCATAGGTCTCATGCCTCCAAATCACCTCTGTTCCAGCACCACTTATAAGATCATAAGTTTGGTGTGATTCTCCTTTTCCATTCCCCTTTCACCATGAGAAAGATTTATTATATAGCCTTGGAGAGGCTTTAACCACTTGAGATATCCTTGGGGAAGTTGAGGATTTGCCTCCTTCCATTGAGGATCTGCCCTAAGATCATGGATTTATTGAGGATTCGAACTCAACTGACTTCCAAGAATGAAAGGATCCTTCCCCCATTCATCTCAACAACTTAACCACTGCCCAGAATAGATAGCACTCCCTCAAAAGGGCCATCAAAGCGCTGTAGCGCTGCCTAGTAGGATTTAGGGGGAGCCAGCGCTCCTAAACACACCAGCGCTCCTCTAAAAGGGCCATCAGAGCTTTATAGCGCCCCCAGACAGTGTAAGTGGGGGTGCCAACACTCCCAGAAGAGGTATAGGGGAGCGCTCCCCTCCAAAAACTTAGTTTTTTGGATTCTTTCAGATGGTGAAAGGTTCATGAGCTTAGTTAACCTTTCCTCCTCTTCCAAATCAAGTGTTTGACATGTGCCAAGTGTCCTCCTCATTTTGTTATAGGCACAACATAGGCATCATGGCAGTATGTTTTTTTTAACACTTGCGACACTTGTAAGAAAAATGCGATACTTATAATGACGACACTTGTGACACTATCGAAGTGAGTAATTTCGATGTGTAATAGAAATAATTCCATTACAAAAATAATGATGCCAAGATAACAACTATGAGTGAGCTTGATGAATACAATGAGGTCCAAATCCCCTCCTTGGTATGGATCCTTGACTTCCTTGGTGTGTATAAATGATCCCCTCCTTGGAAGAAGGCTATCTAGAAAAAGATCACATATATATAACATCTCCTCAAAGTAGTATCCCCAATACTTCAATCAAAGATAACATGGATTCTAAGTAATCGCAAGTTGATTCACATTTGGAAGGATGGTATCATGGGAAAACCACCCTTGGAGCAAAAATATGAATTATTCCCCTTAAATAATTGGATGGGTAGTTGGGGCTTTATATTTCTTGTTGATATCTTATCTTGGGTAGTTGGCTTTGTTGCTAGTTGGGATGGTCAATTGGATCATCCCTACCCCACTTAGCTCCTATAGTTTCCACCCTTTTTTCTTTGCTCAAAATTTATGCTCCACACAATTTACTCACCCTGATCATAGGGTTGGGGAGCCTCATATTACAGTGTCAAGGATGGTTATGTTGTACAATTTCAATTTATTCCCCTCCCTCAGTTCTCTACCATATGGAAACATCTTTGGCATTGTTACCCCCAACCTAGGGGTAACTAAGGAGATGATGTCTTGAGGCCCGCAAGTAGCAGGCATGGAGACATGGAGTGCCAAGAGCTGGATGGACATCACAACCCATCGATTCCTTATTTTTCAACATGCTTCACCATCATCATCAGTAGAAGAGCAATGTCCACCACACTAGCCTGGTCCATAGAGGGTGACGTGTCTTGCTTCATGAGGTAACCAGTCAAATATCATGGTGAGTATTGTTTTAATATTTGGGGCATTTAGATAAGTTTCAAAGGGTCCTTTTTTATTATGAAACATTTTTCTCGAAAGTTATGTTTTCTACCATCTTTTACCTTGGTGGTTATCTTGGGGTTTCTAGAAATGTTTCCACCCCCGAGGAAATGGGTGATACTGGGAGTTTTCTTGATGGGCCATTGTGCCATTCCCGATCATCTTTGATCACTTTCCATCTTCATTCCGCTCAATATCCTCATATTTTGGGTCTTCGGGTTACATGTATCCCAAAAAGGGTCTTGTACCTCATTCTCTTATGGGAAGAGGGGATAAATGCCTGGAGGTTGTTGCAACTAGTGTCAATAAATAAACAAAATGAAAGAGCCTCCACGATCAAAATGAAGTGGCAGTGATACAAAAAGACACAAAATCCATAGTCCCAAAATTGAGTTCTACCTTTCTAGGAGCCCACCCTAAGTCTCGAGTGTGAATAAACACCTCACCTATTTGAAAACTGCTTATAGGTATCTCTCTTGAAACGAAACACATTTAATGCATAAAATAAAGAAACCTTGTAAAGTGGACTTGCAAATTATCTAAAGAAAATAAAGAAAAAGGAAATTATAGGGCTTGGAAAAAGCTTGTGCCCCAAATGAAAGGTAAATCAAGGATGTAGTGCGCCCTCCACAAAGGCACCCATGGAAATGAGACCATATGATACCCTTTCATTTAATGACCCCATGCCCATAAATTTCTCCTCCATCCACCTCACATTCATTACATGGCCTAGAGAGGGTTCACTCGAGAAACACTCCTCTATTGGAGAATTGGCCTACCCAATAGGACTCTTCAATAACTCTCCCATATCTAAATTTGGTAAATTGCATAAAGTCTTTCAACATATGTGTAATTTGAAAGGGGGGATCTGATGTGCTTGTTTAGGTGGATCTTGGATTAAGATTGATTTACTTGGCATGATTCTATTGACTTGTCAACCCTTGGAGGGAGTATATTTTTTGTCTTTGCAGGATCTTGCTTGGTGACATCTTTCATGGAGGTACTATGTCACTTGGACCTTCATATTGGAGTAAACTCCCAAAAGTTGGACATTGAGCCCCACAAAAGGGAGGATATATATGATGAATGTTGCACACTTGGTAATGGAATTGGACCATGAAAGAGGCCTAGGATGATGAAACTTGCATGATTTCACAATACCATGCTATAACATTTCACTTTTGGAGCACGACGTCAAGCTTAAAGAGCTCAAATTGGCATGATTTTTTCACTTGGTGGAGTTGTGGGATATTTACCCCCCATTTTGTGGACTAGTGTGATAACGTGGCACCATGGGGAGACGATGTCCTAGATTTTAGAGGCTATGTCACCCAATGGCCACCCTTGAAGAATATGTTGGAGGCTTATTTCACATTATTTGGTCAGTTTTGGTCATTATTTAGCATTATGTGGGAAATTTTCAAAATGTTTTGGTTAGAGTCAATGTAAAAACATGAATTTGGACCTAAATTAATGGATCTAATTGTAAATTTGAATTTAAGTAATCTTGGGATTATTCTATAAATAGAGGCAATCCTCACTTCATAATGATATCATAAATTGAGACTTATCTCTTTTTCAAAAAGATTCTGGCTCTCTTTTTCTTGTGTAAATGGATTGGTTTGATTTGTCTATTTGGATTTTTTCCTCCCGTGCTCTTGCTTGGAGATGAAATTGTTGCACTTGTGGATGAATGGTTTGTGAGTTAGGATTCTTCTCGGTGGATTATCTTGTTGATTTGTCTTATTTAAGGGTTAATTTGCAGGTTATCTTGATCTTCCATTTTCTTGAAGAACCCTAGGAGGGTTAGGATTGTCTATCCCCTCCTTCAAGCTATTTTTCTTGGTGAAGAAAGATCATTCAAGGGTGGATTCACAGGTTAGGAGTGTCTATCCCCTTGAAAATGTCCTTGGATAGGGTTTTAAAACTAGGGGTTAGGATGGTCTATCCCCCTAGGGTTTAAAAACTAGTTTCCCATTAATTTGTTGAGCTAGGTGACTTGGAAAAGGTGACGGATTGGGATCATAAGGGTTTGGGTTCAAGGTTCAATTTTTCCATCCTAACCTACTTGTTAATGTTGTGACTACATTTCCCAATAGATAAGGAACTAATTCATTGGAAAACATGATTAATTCTCCCTTGAAATCGTTTGAGTTTTTGATAAATTATTCATGCTCTAATATATCATTTCATGCTAACAAGTCTTGAGTTCTTGAAGGTTTTCTTACCACTGTAATAAATTTTAAGTTACATCCATTAGGGCTGCAACAAACTCTCTCTCTCTTACTCTTGTTTACAAACAAATTCATTGCAAATTGTTTTGCTTGAACATCGCAAAGTGATGTACTAATCAAGGGATACAAATTGGAATTCTTATTTTCTGATTTTTGTGGTGAATTGTTGTTGTTGTATCCAATTTCTACTACAACCACCTAGGGCTGATTATATTTTTTTGATAACACTTACTTACAACCCATTTCAACCGTCAAAGTTGTGGTTTGAATATTGGAATACTATCCACTAGTCATAAGTTTTCATTTTCTATCATTTGTTGGTGATTTTGATGATAAATTATTGCAGTTGTTATTATTTTCTCTTGTTGATATAATATTTAGTGTGCTGCAATTTTTGGGACAACAATATTTTGTTGGATTACTGAGAGGGGGGCTAAATCAGTAATAGCGCAATTGTAATCCTTTTTATCGAAATAAACCGAGTGTTATATCAATGTAGAACTATTATCCAATAATGAGCAATAAGAAATGAACAATCACGCACATACACAATACACCAGTATTTTACGTGGAAACCAAAATCGGTAGAAAACCAAGGAATGATTTTTCTTATGTGTCTTGAAGAATTACATTCATTGGAAGCACCAACTTCCTTTGTTTTCCAACTGCAACTGGAAGGAGGCTCCAACCCCCTAGTTTCTCAGGCTACAACCTGAGGGAAGCTCCAACTCCCTAGTTCTCTAGCTACAACCAAAAGGAGGCTACAACCCCCTATGTTCTCCTCCTACAACCGAAAGGTGGCTACAAATACTTGTCCTTGCCCTGTCCTGCCACCCTGAAGTAGAATGATGGAACCACTATCAACTTGTCATTGTGAGATATATTGTTGTACAGATGTATCAACCTGTACCATTGACCTATATCCAATCTGTACAACTTCCCTGTAATCAATCTGTACCTAAACTGAACATGTATCTACAAATATACAACATGTACGTGACCTGTAGTGATGCAGCCCACGTATTTACATGCCCTATCTGTTATGCAGCCCGTGTATGTACACGCCCTATTTGTTATGCATCCTGCGTATGCCTTCTGAAAACTAGGGTTTCCCTTTTCTTGAAAACTTCTGACCTTTTGTAACTTCTTTCACATAGATTTGTAACCTGTCATTGTATCCAAATTGTAACTATATCCTGTGCATGCATCCTCATACATAACCTTTACTCAAGGCAAGTATGTCTCTCTCTAGTCATAGGTATGTGTAATCATGAACAAGTATAATATCCTTCACATGATCTTAGTCATCAAAATCTTTATGATATTCAACTTCTCAATACATCAACCACTACACAAATACAAGCTCTCAACCATGTACCATAAAGACCCTTAGCCATATGCCAAGAAATACAAGATGTGCCTCAACAAGAAGTATCAATGATAAATATACCATCATTGCATTTCTGTATATCTGACTTATACAGAAGATCCCATGTAGTCACTAGTCTCTCTAGGAAGAATTATCAAATATCCATTGCCATTCCTCATGCATACATCAAAATCCAACTATTCATATAAATAAGACATACCTTTTGAACCAATGGATGGATCTGATGTATTTGAGCACTTCAGACCTTCCTGGGATCTTGATCTCAGAATCTAGAACCTTTGCATCTTCATCTCTTCAAGTTTCCATGGATTAACCAACATGTACGCACCCTAATACACTGTCATCCCGCGTATAACTCAGCATGTACACACCTTGTACACAGACAACTCATGTATAACTCATCATATACGCACCGTGTACACAGACATCCCGCATATAACTCAGCATGTATGCACATTATACACAGGCAGCCTGCGTACACCTCAGAAAATAGGGTTTTGTTGTAATTGTAAGAATTTTGTTGTCAACCCTTCATGCTACCTCAGACGTTCACCACTTCAAATGTATCCACAAGTATTTACAAGAATATTTTCACAAGAAAATAGATATACAATATGTACAAGTGTGTGTATAATGAGTGAGCTTTGCCTCTTATTTATATCTTCATGTAGCCTTACACTTTCCTTATTTTAGGGATTCTTCATTTAAAATAATTTATTTTGCAAATCACTTTGACCCTTGGGGGATTCTATAAGAATTATGAGGGGTTCTCCAACTTCATATGGTCATAACTCTCTAACCATGAGGAGTTTTGTGGCGTTCCACATACCACCGGAAACGATATGACAAGCACTATCCATCTAGGATAGTTTCACTGACAAATTCACTATCCTTCATCTCATTATTCTATAATTAAGCATGGGTTCTCTCACTCCGCAAAGTGTCTTCTTGTGAGGGCTTTCACCATAAGGGGACCACTTTAAAGTTCATCCATATTTACTTCTTATCAACCATGACAAGGCAATAATGAGTCATCTTTACATCAAACAATCTTGGGTCCATTACCCAAACCTTTGTGCTACGGGGCTTTCTTCAAGGGTTGACATCAATGAAAACCAACCTTAATCAACATATTTATTATTGTTTTCCCTAGTGTTTTGGGGCTACTTTACATGATATGTGATCTTGGAATAGTTGTTCTACGATTGGTTTTGTAGGTACCTTTCAATCTCAACTCATATTGTTTCCCAAGGCACTCTTCGTCAAGCCTTAGACATCTTCATCTAGTGACCAAAGTATGGATATTTTAAAACCCCTTGATCTTCATTCTCCATTTTCTTAAGGTCACTCGGGAAGCCTCCCTTGTGGTGGAATCATCCATCACTAAAATGAGGGGAGTAATTGCTAAGGTGACAATGGTTCTTTCTCCCAGTTGCATCTCACTAGAGACACTTGTGGTTGAATTTTCCCAAGCGACAGTTTGTGTGATAATATTTTAGGTGTCATTTCCAGGGAGGATTTTGAATCATTTTCGATCCCTTAATGACACTTGGAAATACTTTCCCAAATCCGTTTATCCAAATCTTGTCTGGTGACTCCACTGAGGAAAGTTACCCTTGTAAATTTTGATGAGTTTTGACATAAGTTCATCTAGAAACTCCCTTGATGTATCATGGAAGTATATTAGTGTTTGCACCCTCTTCATCACCTTGGTGAGAAAATGAGAGGTGCTTACATGCCCAGTTGGGTCTTGCTGAGCATGACAGTTGTAGAGGAAAGAGTTAGAGAAAGAAAAACAAAACTATAAGCAAGAATTAAACTAATACAAACTAAAATCATAAGCATATGGATATAGAGATAACAAACACAAAAAGACCAATATCACCAATGTTTTTAGGCTGATCTATTGATGAAATCAAAGCACAATGAAGAAATGGGACTATGAGTCCCTTCTTCCTCCAAAGGAAGGCTCTTGGACCCTCACAAACTTTCTCTCCTTACAACAAAAAAAATAAAAATGGTGATGAAAGAACTCCTTTGCAAACCCACTCAATGGAGAGGTGGATTGCTCAATGAAATGGTGCCAAAGTGGTCTTGTCAAGGATGGAGTCCTTAAAACAATCTAGGCAGCATAACATTACATGAAATTCCTTGAGAAAATGAGGTTTCTTCATGGCTTTTTATAGCATTGCAGTGGGTGATTATGTAACTCCTTTGTAGTGTGAAAATAGGCTCTTTAGGGCTTTATTAGGTCTTTGACCAGCCCACCATTCAGATTTAGCTCAGATTTGAGGGTCAAATTGGCTTGGGAGCTGATCCATAAGTGGTTGGGAGGCCGACCAATTCAATAAATGCGTCGTTTAGCAGGTGCGCGGGTTTTTACGCCAACAGTCGCGCATCGTGTGCGTATGCGCGCATTGTACGTTCCTGTTCCGCGCATGTGCGCGTGCACCCAACTTCTATAAAGCGCTCTTCAATTTTTACTACTTTGTATAGTTTTTGACCTTTTTGGAATGTTGTGAGATTAATTCAGTGCCATGAATGACTTCATTACTGTTTGACGATGTTGATTTCTTGTCGCCATGTGCGGACGGAATTTCAGTGATAACAGATGCCCCCTGATGGATGAGGCTAGGAGCATAGGTATAGCCGAAATCCATCAATGTTTCTTCTACTGAGAATGTTGTTGTAAGATAGAGAAATAGTGGGATCATTCAGAGTGATCCGTTGGAGAAAAAATGAACTGGTAGGACCTGACCTTCTGAGAGTTGTGCAAAACAAAAAAGAAAACTGTGTACAAACGAGGTGGGCATGCCCCATGCTCGTGTTATGTAACTCTAAAAAAATATGACTGAAGTGTTGGTGTAGACAACTACAGTGCCCTCAGGGGTGGTGATGATAAAGGTAGAAAACAATTCTGCAAAGGAACGTACTCTGAACAATAGGAAATGATCGCGGTAAGAAGCAGCGACGATGATGCGGGCATTGATGGCCCTACCAAGTTTAGAGGTCTTCGGCAAATGATAAAAATAACTGCAATAGTCGCAAAGTAAGACCCACCATAACATGAGAAATTATTGGCGTCGAATGTTATGGGGGCCAACGACAGCAGAGAACAATGGTGTTTCACCCTTTATCGTCTGAGATCTCTCATTGAATAGAGAATGAGAATCAAGATATTGTCGCCCTTACGGAAAATTGTGTTGATGTCGACAAAAGGGGGATGCGACTCCTAGAAGCAAAGGGCTTCATGGAATCTATTGAGGTGAGGAAGTGGCAAAGGTACATGGACGAAGTCAAGACATGGGAAGACTCAAGACTGCCCTTGGTTGGAGGATGTATGAGATAAAAAGTGGTCGCAACCGCGTAACAAGGTCGAGTGTCAAGGGGATGACAAGACCGGTGATAAGTTGTGTCAGAGGTGGGTCAAGGTGAACAAATTTAGAGGGTAGAGGTAAATGACCTGTGGAGTACTCTGAATGTTAGAAAAACACAGAAGACACACAATGCAAGAGAGACACAGATTTACATGGTTCACCCAGTGTGGGCTATGTCCACCAGAGAAATTGCCAAGTCCTTCCTTTATTATTATCCAGCAAATGAAGGGATACAACCTACAGCAAAAATCCGCTGTAACTTCCTCTTCTTTCTCTCACAGTCTCCTCTCTCAGAATACAATATTCACCCTCATACATAGCCACAATACATTTCCCTCATAAAAGAGGGTTGCCTTCTAGAGAAAAAACCCTAACATAATCTCTACCGTTAGATCTGCGACCTTATAATGAACTGTCCAGATTTACAATGAAATTATAATATACTTTTATAAGGTAATTTTTGCTTTGGGGGCTTCGCCCCCGAACCCCCGCTGGGGGCCCGCTTTCCCCCAGACCCCCCAACCGGGGGGATGGACCCCGCAGAGGGGGTACCCCCCCTCTGTACTCCCCCGTGTGGAAGAGTGTACATACTTCTGGGATGTAAATATGTCATGGGGTATAAACACGGCTGAAAGAAAGGACCTCTGAATCAGGAAGATAATCAGGGTCCACAACCAACAATCTCCCACTTGGAGACTGATCTCAACAACTCCACTACTACTGTATATGCTGGACTCTGAACCTTCTTGGACCTGGAAAATTTCTCATCTTCATCTTCATTCTTGAAGACCAACTGAAACTGAGAAAGAACTCAGTTTCTCCCTGGTTACTCCCTTTGTTAACATGTCTGTAGGATTTTGGCTAGTGTGTATCTTTTCCAGCTTCAATTGTCCATCTTCCAAGGCGGATCATATGAAGTGGTACCTCAACTATATATGCTTAGTCTTTGAATGGAAGGTTGAGTTCTTTGCAAGGTGAATGGCACTCTGACTATCACAGTACAACCTGTTGTTCTCCTGCTTCTTTCCCAATTCCTCCATAAACCTTTGTAACC
>ML785524.1:380936-393336 GCA_009831015.1 Picea engelmannii | reverse complement strand
TCCAGCAAATGAAGGGATACAACCTACAGCAAAAACCCGTTGTAACTTCCTCTTCTTTCTCTCACAGTCTCCTCTCTCAGAATACAATATTCACCCTTGTACATAGCCGCAATACATTTCCCTCATAAAAGAGGGTTTCCTTCTAGGGAAAAAACCGTAACATAATCTCTACCGTTAGATCTGTGACCTTATAATGAACGGTCCAGATTTACAATGAAATTACAATATACTTTTATAAGGCAATTTTTTCTTCGGGGGCTTCGCCCCCAAACCCCCACTGGGGGCCCACTTTCCCCCGGACCCCGCAGAGGGGGTACCCCCCCTCTGCACTCCCCCGCGTGGAAGAGTGTACATACTTCTGGGGTGTAAATACTTCATGGGGTATAAACACGGCTGAAAGCAAGGACCTCTGAATTAGGAATATAATCAGGCTCCACAACCAACACTGAAGATATGGACGATGCCGACAAGGGTAGATGATAAGTAATTCTCCAACCAAGGGTGACATGGGTTGCGTGTGGCCAAAAGGAAGAAAGTCGCCAACGGTGACGACAAAAGAAAATGTAATGACTAGAAAAAAAGGCATTTGTACAATAAATAATGAATAATTTTGGGGAGAAATGTACAAATACAGAAACGGGTGCCCTAGTGTGAAATGTGTGCCCCAGGGAGGGCATAATTTTTGTGGAAAACTGATGAAGGGTGGGGGACCCATTGGTGAGTTTCTGTATGAGGTAGGTGAAATGAAGATAGGTGCGTAGATGGGCAAACTGATTGTGAATAAAATGGAGGGTTCATGATACTGCAGAGGTGCAGGTAAAAAATAGAACCGTAAAGAGATAATCTGGGAGTCCATGTGGGAAAGCTAGCAAAATGAGGAGAAGGAGTATGTGGCTGATTCATGACATGATGAAAGACTATCGAGACTTCCATCCCTAAAGGGTAAAGAACAACATGAGTGTCAAAAAATGCCAAAAGGTGCTATGAATGGGACAACTCATGTGGGTAAGAATGCTACCGGGTAACAATACCGAAGATGCAACTGGAGGTGTGGGTACTGCAGAGCCGGGAATGAGGATCCTAAAGGCCAATATCAGTGGGTGTGACTGGAAATGTAAATGAAATACAGCAGGAGAGACTACATGCCAATGATGAATATATACCTGAAGGGATGATGTCGATGACCAATGAGCAAGTACCTGCGCATATAACAACCAAATACCCAAAGTGAACAATATCTGAAGAGAATCAAAGATATGAGCATGTATTTGACAAATGTGACAATGTGCGTGCGTACCTAGCCATGATATGAAAAAAAGGTACCCCAGGGGCTCGGGATGAAAAGTGACCCAGGGACAACTATGATGTAGGTGGTGGGATACTGATCTCGTGGCTGAAGACGGTTTGAAAAATGGACACCTTGGGCTCTCGGAATGGTGAGTGGAAGTTTGGAAAAAGGCCTATGTATAGCTGTAGGGCTCACATTGCCACCTCATTTGTACCTACTGCAACAGTGACTGGACGAGCAGCTTTCAAAGGAGATTTGGAGATTTGGAGAGGACGAGGCATTCGATCGACGTTCTGTGAGTATCAGGTTAGTGGTCTAATCATCCTGCATAGAAAATAGGTTTTCAATTTTTGGGCAGGGTTTGTACGGAGGGCCGTACAGGGGTATTTAGGGTGTTTTTAGGGGGTGTGGGGCCCACATGCATGGGCGATTCAGTGAAAGGTGCGCATACATGCATTCCTGTAAACCAAACATACGCACATGGGTGCGCAGTAGGGGGAATTTAAGGCACGCCCGAGGGGTGCGCCTGTGAGTTGAACAGGTGCGCATCAGTGCACGCCTGTAGGTTTGATAGGCACACACCGATGCACATCTGTAAAATGAGCAGGCGCACGTAAGGGAACACCTGTGAAGTGAACAAGTGCACACTGATGCACACCTGTTCAGTGTACAGGCGCGCATATATGCGCGCCTGTGCAATGAACAGGCGCGCATGGGTGCGCGCCTGTGGGAACAAAAACCGTGCCTAGGTGGCAAGGTTGAAGGGTAAACAATGAGTATTTTTTATGTTGTTGATGGTTATCTGATCTGATATAGGACTCTGTGTTGGTTGCAAGTGGCCAGCAGTGACAATGCTAGTGCGGTGGCGAGAGCGAGACTGGGCCCAGTTGCGAGATGCTGTGGCTATTGAGGTGCCTGGGGTGAGAGCGACTTTAGCAACCTGTGGGTTGCTAAAGTTCTTTGAGTGCCCGTTGATATGGGAACATAAGTATTTACTATAGTTCCTGCTCCAGATGTGGAGTCTAGAGCTGCACTGCTTCCTCATGTGAGGAGAGCATATCCCCTTCACTGCAGTGGAGGATGTATATTTTCTGACTAGGCTCCCCTTTCGGGGAACACCCCTACCGGTAGAGCCTGTGTTGCCAAGGGATATAGCCCTTGTGACGATTGGTGAGTGATACTGCTCAAGTGAGAACTTCATGTCGGGGACTGTGGTGAGCATTAATGCTATAGACTCCCTGGCTCATCATTGCATAACGACAATGATTGTTCATGTATATGGGTCACTTGCGACCCAACGGATTAGTGGTGGCCAGCTGCTGGTGCTAGAGAGAGTGGTGGGCAGCGAGAAGTTCATGTGGGGACTGACATTGTATGCACGGATGATAGCGTAGTTGGACCGTTGTCGGTCCACAAGTACAGGAGAGTTCACTTTTGGGTCTATCTTGGTAGCCTGGTTTTTGGAGAGGGTGTCGATGCTGCGCCCGAGGGTTCTGCTAGAGATGTCGGGGGCATGAGAGCCGCGACTGAGGCGGTGGTCTACAGTTTTGGTTCGCCACGATGGTGGCGAAGGTGGCCACTATTTTTTAGCATATGCGGCACGGATATGGAGGCAGATGCCGCAGGTAGTACTTCGGTACCCCTATGCAGGGGTTGACTTTCGGGGTGACCCGGACATGGTGTTGCCTCCGGGGGAGGTGTTTGACCATCGAGGTATGTTTAGTATTGTGTATGTTTTTGATTTATGTTATTTTTTGAGATATCATTCCTTATGTATATGATATAGATGTTGATACTATCTGTTGTTGTTGTTTTTTGCATGTGCAGATGTGGCACCTCGCGGGCGCGAGGTGGAGATGCATAGAGCGCCGGCTCATCAAGAGATGGATAGACTACTACATGGAGAGAGACGTCTGTGGGATGATGCCGCGAGGTGACTAGCAGAGCCCGAGAGGGCAGCGAGGAGGCGCCGGTTCGATGACCCTGGTGCAGGGCCATCACACACTCCTCTGGCGATGGCTGGAGTTGATTTTGATGACATACGCCGTCGTCTGGAGACGGTGTTGCAAGACGTGCTTGAGGGCATGTGGACACATATCCAGGATGAGAGCTTCTTGGAGCAGTGTGTGGGGGTGCCGCCACCATGGCGGGCCATAGTGCAGCGAGTAGCAGTGCTGGCTGCGATGACTAGTGGACGCCTGTCGCCGGGGCAGGAGGGTCCTGTGGGTGGTCCACCACCGCCTAGGGTAGGTGGTGGTGGGCCACCACCTCCTCCTGAGGGAGGATATGGTGGTGGTGTGATAGAGGCACCATGGCTGATGTATGATGTATATCTTTTTAGTTGTATATAGGCTGGAAAGCCGATTTTTGTACCGAGGTGTTGCGCTGGCCTGCGGGCACATGTATTTTTTGTATGTAAACATTCGGATGGCCTGATGGGCCTTTATATATATTTATACATGAGTATACCTTTTTGAGATCTTGATGTTGTCTACATGTGTTTGGTGTTGATGATTATGATGATGTCTATTATATCTATATGCTGTGACAGGATTTGTGAGTTGTTTATGTATGTGTAGCTTGATGTGATATATTCCAATCTAACACCATGTTAGCTATTAGATCTGTTGTTTGATTCAATTGTCTTGGAATATGTGTAAATGTAATGGAATCAAAATGTCAAGATAACAGTCTAACCTGCAGGTATTTGCGAAAGAGGCACGAATCGCGTACACAGTACACATTGTTGTGCTGGAGAACGACTAGTTGAGAGTCGAGGAAGACGCTAAGGTGATGAATATGATGACGTTGGGCGTCGGCCAGGAGGCCAATGAACGCGGTGTATTCAGCTTGGTTGTTGGTTGCTGGCCCCAAACATATGCCGTTTGACTGTAGCATTTCATGTGAGGGGGTGTAGAGAGCCCAAGCAGCCGAAGCGAGATTTTGTGTCCAACGGCTGGTGCCATCGGCGTAACCAATGTGGTAGTCTGGTGGAGGAAGCATCTATCAATAGCACAAAGGATAGTTTAGATGAGAGGGTAGGAGAAAAAGATTAAAAACACACTAAAAAGAAAAAAAAACCTAAAGTAGAATGACTACTTCTAAGCATAAAATTTCTTGAGATATAACCCATTGACAGGTTCCTTGAGCAAGAGGCCTTCAAGGGAGGCCAGGATGTATGAGCCTTTGGTGAGGCAATGTTGGATGATGTAAGGGCCATGCCAAAGTGATTCGAATTTGCCGTGGCCAAAGGTATCATGAGCGATATCATAGGCCAGGACGAGGTCGCCTTCGCGAAATGATCGAAGGTTAACATGGCGATCAAAGGTAGCCTTGGATCGTCTTTTAGCTACCTCGTTGTTCTGTAAGGAAGATCAATGATCTTCATCCAGCGACTCCAAGTTCAGCAAGCGCTGCTCCATTGGATCAGTGTCAGGTAATAGCTCAATTGCGGTGCGTAAGGTGGGAATTTCACACTCGATGGGAAGAGTTGCCTCGACCCCATGGACTAAATGGAAGGGTGTGAAACCAGTAGCGGTTTTCACCGTCGTTCGATAAGCCCATAGCATGGAAAATAACATATGATGCTAATTGGTTTTATGTTTATTAACCGTGCGTTGTAACATGGTCTTGAGGACTTTGTTAACTCCCTTGACCTGTCCGGTTGACTGAGGGTAGTATGGTGAGGCAAACTCGTGAGAGAAGCCTAACCGAGATGAGAGTTCAACGAAGATCTCATTCTCGAAGTGTTTCCCATGATCGGAAATGAGTTGGAGTGGTACTCCAAAATGGGATATGACATGATTAAAGAAAAAACGCGCTGCAGTGTCAGCGGTGTTGTTGAAAGTGGGCATAGCTTCGGCCCATTTGGTGAAGTAGTCAACGGCGACAACGATGTATTTGTGACCATTGTTGGAGGGTGGATTGCAAGTCATAAAGTCAATGACCCATTTGCAGAAAGGGTCGGCGGTAATGACAGGGTGGAGAAGAGCGGGGGGAGCCAGGGCTTTGTTGGCGTAGAGCTGACATTGCTCACATCGTTTCACGGCATGAATGCAATCATGAAACAAGGTAGGCCAAAAGTAACTGGGTCAGATAATATTTTGAGCTATGGATATACCCGAAAGATGGCCCCCACATGTGCCACTGTGGCAATCGTTTAAGACTCGGTCAGCCTCGTCAATAGTCAGGCACTGACGAAGAATGGTGTCTACACCCCGCCGGTATAGGATGTCTCCGATGAGGAGATAGTGGGGGGCCTGATGGTGATTACGTCGACGATCATCGTGTGAAAGGTGGTTACCAAACTTTTGAGTTCGTAAGTAGACGAGAAGGTCACCATACCAAGGATCATCTGAAGCGATGTAAAAAAGATGTTCGTCAGGAAAGTCGGTGTTGACGGGGGCACTAGTGGTGTCAAAGGGAAGGGCCGTGACAAGTTCGGCAAGAACGAGGGCCTTCTTACTCTTGGGTGTTGAAAACTCGAGGTCATACTCCTGAAGGATAATGATCCATCGAGCGAATTTTCCGTTAACTTGTCGATGACTGAGCAAATATTGCATAGGGTTGGAATCTGTGACGACCTTTGTGGTGCGAAGCAGAATGTAATGGCGCAGTTTCTGGACTGCGAGGACAACTGCAAGAGAAATTTTCTCTTCGTGGTTGTACTTCAAGGGTGGTCCTGAGAGGTTCTTACTAACGTAGTAAATGACATGTTCACGATTGTCATCTCCAAGATGGACGAGGACGCCGGCTACTAATACAGCTGATGTTGATACGTAGAGGATGTAGTCAAGATTATAGTCAGGTGCACTAATTAAAGGTGTATTTGAAAGCGCTGCTTTAAGATCGTTAAATGAATATTGGGCATAGTCGTCCCAGTGAAAGGGGATGTCGTGATGTAGTAAGCGAAGGAAACCATGTGTGTGTATGGTGTAATCTAGGACAAAGCGTCGAAGGAAGTTAGCTTTTCCCTGAAGACTCTGAAGTTGCCGTAAATTCCGAGGAGGTGGAATTTCGGTGATAGCTTTGACTTTGAGGGGGTCCATGGTAATACCACTTTGGGAAACGATAAAACCGAGGAGGCGCCTGGTGGTGACATAGAACACACACTTGAGAGGAATCAAGTGAATGTTGTACTGACGACATCATTGAAAAATGATTCGTAAATCATTGAGATGTTGGGTGTGTTTCTTGGATCGAGCTGTGAGGTCGTCCAAGTAGGCGAGGATGATTTTAGACAGATCATGAAAGATGTATGTCATCACTCGCTGGAAGGTTGCATCGGCATTTTTTAAGCCTAAAAGCATGACACGATATGAAAAAGTACCCCATGGGGTAATGAATGCAGTTTTATACTGATCAGCTGGGTGGATATGAATTTGGTTATAGCCAGAGAATCCATCCATAAAGGAGAGAGCCTCGTGGTCGGCGCAGTCGTCGATGATTTGATCGATGAAAGGAGTTGGAAAGTTGTCTTTGGGACATGCATTATTGAGATCGCAAAATTCTGTGCAAACGCGGATAGTGCCCTATTTTTTTTCGATGGGTATAGGGTTGGAAACCCATGAAGTGTAAGCTATGGGGTAAATAAACATGACCGTACGTAATTTGTCAATTTCGACTTTGATAGTCGCGGCTTTGGATGGGTGTAGCGGTCGCTGTTTCTGGCGAACTAGTGTGATGTCAGGCCAGGTGTCAATGCGATGCTTGACAATAGATGGGTCGAGGCCAGGCATTTCCGTGTATGACCAGGTGAAAATATCTCTATATTCCTGGAAGAGGGCTTTATATGCGGCGATTTCCTGAGGATTGCAAGTAGCTCCAATGATAATTTCTTCAACGATGCCGTTTTTAATGGAAATGTCGATTTTGATGGTGGGGGAAATGTTGGCCATATTACCTTCTTCAAAAGCATCAGGGGCAGGAATGGGATTGTTGAACCAATCGATAGGCCCAGATGGGATAAAATCTTTGGTTTCGACCGCGAAAATGGGGTTTTGGTTAGGAGGCATGAGGGCTGCCTATGGAGAGAAGAGTGTGCAGTGATGTAGCGCATCCCAGGGAAAGTCTGGGTATTTTAGCTCTTCAAGTATTTCCTTGTCGTTTTGAAAACGTTGGGAATACAAGGGGTCGTGAGGAGTGATCTCAGTGACAGAGTGGTTGCCCCCTGATGAAGAAGCAGAGGGAGCAATGCTAGGAGATGATGAGGGTTCACTCGACATAAACCATATGTTGAAGTACTGAGGGGTATCCGTGGTGGTTGGGTGGAGAGTGTCTGTAGGGGAATAAGCAGGAGAGTTGGGGGGTTGCGGGGTAAATCCTCAGAGACGTCATTTAATAACCATGGAGGCATTGGGAGTGCCTCGGGCTCTGGAGAAATGACATGAAGATCCTCGAGTGACGAAGTAATTTCAATGATCGCCTCTACGGGTCGGTGAAGTAGGGCCAACTAACATTGCCTGTATGCAAGGATCATAGGACACTGGTATGTAAAATGAGTTAATGAATTGTATAGAGAGCAAGGGCATCTCATACGTTCATTGACTGAAGTGGTGACATAGCGAATGTCAGTGATATTCGAAGAGGACGTAGTAGGGCATGGGTTGTTCTGGAAGTTCTGGCGTACGGCTGCTAATGTCTGCCGAAAGCACGGCAGTGCTGGGAAATGGTGGGTGTAATGGCCATATTCTGAACATATAGCACAAGCATATTTGGTCCTCAACCCTTTACTACTGGAAGGGTTGATGGTAGTAGTGGCACTAGCAGTAGTGGCGGGTGTTGTGGGAGTTTGATTGAGAGGGATCAAATTTCGTAATTCAGGTAGGGATGGACAATTGTTGGTTTGGTGGCCCTCTTTCTCACATACTGCGCAAGGTGGTGGGATGCATGGAGGAAGTGGAGTAGTGGGCTCCTTCTTCTTCCTTCTACCCCCAACTGTAGCAAGGGGGTTAGTGAGTATGGGGGTAGTGGGGGTAAGGACGAGAATCGTCATGGGAAGTCCTTCCTGTCGGGGAAGGGATGGTCGAGGGACCATCTCTGGTGGGTGTAAATACCAAACTGGGATTGCTAACACCATATTAGGTAGTGTGAGCATTGCAGCTACCTGAAAATCTTCAATACCTGGGGGAGGGAAAAAGAAGGGAATTTGGGTGAGGGGTTGGGGGAGTGTTTCCCAAATGGGATTATTCCCTTGAGGGGATGTGGATTTGTGGACTGTTGAGGTCAACGAGTGCACAGGAGGCTCCGACGGGAGTGGTTCTGTGACTATTGAGATGTTAGGAATGACTGAAGCCTCCTGAGGAGGAAGAACATCCTCTGTGTGAGTTCCATTACATGAGACGACGCATAATTGATTAGGGGGAAGGAGTGGTGGTGCTCCATGGTACGTCCCTAACAAGGATGGATCTTTAAAAATCCCTGGACCCATCTCGATGAGTGGATATGTGTCTGGGTTGGTGTGGATGAGAGGCAGAATGTTATCGAGGTTGGCAGATGGGTTAGGCTCATAATGTGAGACTTGGTCGATGGTCACGATCTTCCCATTGTGGGGGAACATCATTGTCCAAAAGATGGAAGAGGCCACTGCCTTCATAGCATACATGTAGCTACGCCCGAACAGGATATTATAATCGAGTGGGATGTTGATAACTTCGATATCAATGAGAATAGTCTTGCCCATGAGTTCAACGAGGACATTTTTGAAGAGCCCTTTAGGAGAGAATGGTCGTCCGTCATAAGCTCATAATGTGATGGCAGAGGGAATGAGTTCCGGGGAACCAAGTTTCTGCCATACTGTTTTGGACATGATGCACGTATAGGAACTTTCATCGATGATACACCGATGAAATATGATGTTCCATATTTTCACTAGTATTTGAAAAGCGATCAAGGCGGGAAGACGAGGTTCTCCGCTATCAATATCAAAGGTGATGAGTCAAGTATCTGCAGGGTCAACTGCCCCAAATGCGGAAAGTAAAGATTTCCATTGCATAGGACAAGTCTGGAGGACTTCCAAGACTAACATGGCAGCCAAGGATTGTGCTAATTCGTCTACCAAGCTGTAGTTATGAGCTGCCCTAGCCTGTGGATTGTGTACATTCCTGCACAAGGGGATACGAGGGATGTGTAGTAGTGGTTCGGAGGAAGGGTGAGGGATCACCAATGGGGGTCCCGTCGGTGTAGGGTTTGTCTCTGGAAAGATGGGAGGAGACTCAGCGGGTGTATGATACTGACGATTACGCATTTGCAGAAGAATTTCTTCCTCACTGGTGAGGAGAATTGTACGCTCTGCGGGATTGTTGGGGTTGTGGTATTGGTCCACCTGAGGTGGGGGGTTCTGTGTATCCTGTTGGGTGTTTATCACACCTTGATGTGGAATAGGATTTTGCAGCACGGCGGGAGGGGGGTTTTGCACGTATTGTTGTGGTGCCTATTGAGGGGCAGTTTGTGCAAGTGAATGGGGAAGGCTACCTGAGTCTTTCAACCATTTGAAATCAGCGATTTGGGGGCAATGGTGAGTGCAATGACCGAACTCACCACAAAGAGCACAAGGGAAGATGGTTTTAACATTATTTCTCCCTTGGCGTTTGTTGTTATTGCCCCCTTAGGGGTTTTGGTTTCCTTGGTTCTGGTTGCCCCCAGTGGGTTGGTGTTGTGGGGGTTGATTCCCGCATTGACCAGGGTTGTTGTTATTCCTGTTTCGTCCTTTCTTCTTGGAATTGTTCAATGGATGAGTTGGGTTGGTTGTATTCAACTGTTCGAAATTTTGGTATTGTTGAGCAACAAAAGGTTGAACAAAATTTACCCCCACATGTGGATGGGGGGGTGCCACGGGTTGGGGAGGACCAGGAAATGGGAAGTATGGATTTTGTGGTGGTACCGATTCATAAGGTACATAGGAAGGCGTAGTTCTTTCACTAGTACTATAAGCTGATGTTGAGGGAGTACCACTATTTGTGGGGATAGGTGGATGTATGGGAGGTGCCGGTGGTGGTCCATTGATGGGTGGAGGTATAGAAACAGGGTATGGCTGTTGATAAGGGGGTGGGGGGTAATAAGGAGTGCCCCCATATGCCGGTGGGTATTGAGGTGTTCCGTACATTGGTGGTGGTTGGGGTTGTGGGCCATGGTGTGTGGTGGCACCTATTAGTCTGTCTGCTGAGTGAGACATCCCAGGTTTGTCTTGGCCAAACGACACAGGTTTTGGAAGATTAGGAAGTACTGTGTATAAGTACCCCGACTGTGCATAAATGAGGTCATACTGTTGGGCCTTACTCATGGCTTCCTCTTCGTATTGAGGGAAGGTGGAAGCTACATCCTTACCAAGTAGAGAGACAAGTGATCTAAGAAACCAGTCGAGACATTGTTGCTTGGTGGTTTCTTCTTTACACAAACTACGTCGCCTACGCCACTCATGAATGTGGTCAACAATGTGGGTGGCTGAGGTCTGTTTGAATTTAGACAGTAGTTCTATACCATTGTCATGGCGGATGGGTAATTGGAAGAAGGTCAAAAATGCTTTGGCCAATGACTCAAAGGTTGCATGGGACCCTGATTTTTCTTCGACATACCATTTGGCTTATGGGCCAGTAAGTGTGCGTTGAAATAATCGCAGTCTGATGGAATCATCCATAATGCTATTGGAAGAACACCATAGATGGAAGGTCATGACATGGTTGATGGGGTCATACCCTGCCTTTCCTTCAAATTTTGGTATGTCTGAAGGAAGTTTTGTTGGCATTGCAGGCCATGTGGCGTCATGCAATATAGGATCATTGGTGAGTTTGGTGAGATCCGGTATGTTGAGAGAGGCCAATTATGGCATCTGTAGTGGGGTGGGAGGGTTAGCTCCAGCCATAGTGTGTTTTGAACCTGATCCTTGATGAGGACTAGGTGGATTGGTGCTCCCTCCTTGAGAGGAATTATATCCCCCGCTTCCGTGTAAAGGAGAGCGAGTGAACGGATGACCTTGGGAAGTAGACCCAAGTAATGTAGAACCAAGCAAAGTTGATCCTAAGATAGTATCACTCACAGGAGTGTGTGAAGGAGGTACCGATGAGCGGGTACGACCAGATACTCCCCCTAAGATAGGAGGGAGGTTGAGCAAGCGTCTTGAACGACGGGGGTTCTGTGGTTCCCTTATGATGTCAGACTAGTTGTGTGAATGTGTGCAACAAGCGGTGAGAGAAATATAGAAACCAACAAAGCCTTTGCGTTGAATGTTTACACAATATATATATCCAAATCAAATTGTAATCAGATGTGCATCATACATAAAATGAGAAAGAATCATATATATGGGTAAGTGGGTTTTTTCCACGTGGGGGGAATCAAAAGAAAGCAAATGCTCATGTCCTAGAAGACGTAACATCCTTCCTCTCAAATAGCACTGGACCTTCCAATAGTACTCAACAGTGGGGTCTAAAGTCACCGGAAGAGACACTAGTGAAGGATGAAATAATTGGTTATAATGAGGGGTAGAGGGGGCATATCCCGAAAGAGCTGGCGATATTTCCCAATAGCCACACAAAATCCAATCAAGGTGCAATTGCAGCCCACAATTGACACCTGGGTAGACGTCCTAAATTTGGTCACTAGGTACCTCGGTCAAAGTGCGACATTTAGATTTTCGGCCTAAGAAATGGGTCACGGGCTGGATCCTGTCCAAGAGGTGGGTGCCTCAAGGGGGGACACATAGAACAACCGGACCTCGGCCTTCAACCCTTCACAGGTATCTCCCTGCCTTATGGTGATTGGAACACTTGACTTGGAAGATTTGAAGTTCCCTATTTGACAACCTCTATGTTTTGAAAATGTGAGAACCAGATAACGGGGAGTTGTTTAGATGCCTATCCCCGAAATCCTACCTAGACTAAAAATTTCTTTTGGCACCTCCTGTGGAGGAAAACTTAGTGAGTTTTTAGAAAGATTTTTAGATGAAGTTGTTTTGTGAGGCTGGGGGTGAAAGCCAACCTCGTTTGATTAACAATGGGAGTGGATAGTCTTGTCAAGAAAAGATGGGGTATTTTCGGAATCCCTTTGGAGGAAACTTACTTGGACCTCCACGTTTCGAGAAGAAGCTATGTGAGTGAGAAGTGACTTTTGTGTGTG
>ML785524.1:347340-380440 GCA_009831015.1 Picea engelmannii | reverse complement strand
ATTGTCCACTTATGTTATAAGTCAAAGCAAGCCATCCATGTGGCAAAAAGAAAATAAGGGAAATTGATTTTTATCCTCCTAAGTGCCTATGTGTGCTCGACTAACCCCTTTATATGATGAGGGGACTAAGTGTAATGTGGCTTCACAACATATTTGACATCATATTTAATAAGGAAGATGGCCTTCCTCACATCCAAAGAACTTACAAAGTGAAATTTTGTTCAAAATGCGCGGGCCCTAGTGTAGACAGGTGCACACAGAGCATAGGCGTGCGAGAAGAAATGAGTCAGAAAGTGCATGCGCGCAGAGAAAGGCTGTTATGAAAGAGCATGCACGCACGATGCGCATCTGTGGGGTGGAATACCCACTCACCTGTGACAAATGACCGAGAAAGAAAATTCGGATGGATTTCTCTCAATTCTCCTGTGAATTGACTGGTTAGGAGGTCGGCAGAGGCCGGTTTGTGCACCTGCAAGTTAAACAAACTAAAGGAAGATCAAAATAAACCCAAATGAGGTAGGAATTGATACTTTTTCCCCAGTATGGTCACCAATATTTTTTCACCCTCTTTGTCACCTTGGTGAGCAAATGAGAGGTGATTACATGCCCAGTTGGGTCTTGCTGAGCATGACAACTGTAGAGGAAAGAGTTAGAGAAAGAAAAAGAAAACTATAAGAAAGAATTAAACTAATACAAACTAAAATCATAAGCATATGGATATAGAGATAACAAACACAAAAATACCAATATCACCAATGTTTTTAGGCTGATCTATTGATGAAATCAAAGCACAATGAAGAAAGGGGACTATGAGTCCCTTCTTCCGCCAAAGGAAGGCTCTTGGACCCTCACAAACTTGCTCTCCTTACAACAAGAAAAATTAAAATGGTGATGAAAGAACTCCTTTGCAAACCCACTCAATGGAGAGGTGGATTTCTCAATGAAATGGTGCCAAAGTGGTCTTGTCAAGGATGGATTCCTTAAAACAATCTAGGTAGCATAACATTACATGAAATTCCTTGAGAAAATGAGGTTTCTTCATGGCTTTTTATAGCATTGCATTGGGTGATTATGTAACTCCTTTGTAGTGTGAAAATAGGATCTTTAGGGCTTTATTAGGTCTTTGACCAGCCCACCATTCAGATTTAGCTCATATTTGAGGGTCAAATCGGCTTGGGACCTGATCCATAAGTGGTTAGGAGGTCGACCAATTCAATAAATGCATTGTTTAGCAGGTGCACGGGTTTTTGCGCCAACAGCCACGCATCGTGCACGTATGCGCGCATGGTACGTTCCTATTCCGCGCATGTGCGCGTACACCCAACTTCTATAAAGCGCTCTTCAATTTTTACTACTTTGTATAGTTTTTGACCTTTTTGGAATGCTATGAGATTAATTCAGTGCCATGAATGACTTCATTACTGTTTGATGATGTTGAGTTCTTGTCACCATGTGCGGACGGAATTTCAGTGATAACAGATGCCCCCTGATGGATGAGGTTAGGAGCATAGGTATAGCCGAAATCCATCAATCTTTCTTCTACGTTCCTGTTCCGCGCATGTGCGCGCGCACCCAACTTCTATAAAGCGCTCTTCAATTTTTACTACTTTGTATAGTTTTTGACCTTTTTGGAATGCTGTGAGATTAATTCAGTGCCATGAATGACTTCATTACTATTTGACGATGTTGAGTTCTTGTCACCATGTGCAGACGAAATTTCAGTGATAACAATTAGTATCCAAATGAATGTCTTTTAGAGTGGTGGGATGATATCCCAAAATTTGATGGTGATCCATTTTCAGTCATTGCACATGTTGTCAAATTCACCGAATACATTGGTTAGTGTGATGTGATCCAAGATGATGTTCTAACACAATTATTCTTGTTATATTTAGATAAGAAATAGAGGAATTGAATCAAACATTATTTCATCCCAAAGGGCATATCCTCTACAACCATATTTATCTGATAATTTCTCAATCGTTATGGCATGAAATCCCAACAATTGAATATATTATTCAGGACCTTGAGGATGCCTTTTAGAGAGAAGGACTTCCATTGGACCCAATTGAAATTTTGAGAGAAGTTTATTGCTTGAAACCTATTGAAAATCATGGAAATATAGTCAAGGAACAAGAAGTTGAGGATAGTCATAAAAATGTGCAAACCATTGAGAATGATTTTGCTAATATCCTTGATGAACAAGTTTTCAAAGATAGAATTGAAGAAAATAAGAAATATTGTAGAGAATTATCTGAAATATGTAATGATGTACACTTCTTGATTGATATTTATACACAAAGAAGAGAAAGGTTTGATGCCATATTTCTCACCTACCAAAGGAATCCCACTAAATCATTAGCAGGGGAACTCATAGAAGCTTATTATGCGGTGAATTCATTATGTGGTATTGTGACATAGAAACATGGAAACAAAGAAATATCTCCAAGACAAGGTCAGCCATTTATACCAAAGGAAATATTAGAGATCAAGATAAACAACTAAGTGTGGGTTGATCCGATAGAACACGAATGAAGTCCCGATGAAGAACTTGAGGTAGGATCCCACCACATCATGGAAATTTTAGATGAGGACCTTCAAGAACCATTAGATGAAGTGCCTCTTGTTGAAAATCAACCCCATAATGATGAAGAGGTATTTGAAGACCATGTCCTTGAAGAAAGTTTCCAAAAGGAATGCTGGCAGCAGACCGAAGTGGGAAAGAAAGTGTGCACACAGAAGAATGACAGCTGGAAGAACAATCATGGGAAAGAAAGTGTGCAAGAGGAAAGAGACAACTGGCAAGAAGCATAGCACGCGCGCATGCAAGGAGGAGGCGAGACTTGGAAGGAAGAAAAGCACGCCTGCAGAAAAGGAAGACCTAATGATAGTAGGGTTAGGGTTTTTGTAAAGTTTTGGGTAAATGGTTGAAGAGCCCGATAGATATAAATATAGATACATGGGTATCATAAAAGAGTTTGGTTAGTGTCGGTTCACTACCTATGGAGGTTCGATTCTTTTATGTAATGTTTTTTATTAGAAGAACCACTTTTGTAAGCGATTGTGTTAGAGGAGAGGAGAGAAGGTAGATCTTGAGGATTAGATCGTAGGTTGAGGAGCCTGGTGCGGTCTAGTTCACCTCATAGAGATGTTACCCATCCGAGGATAATTGTAAGCGCATGGCGCGAGATTACAAAACTACCATAATAAGAGATCCAAGAGCCAAATCTTTGTGGATGTAGACCAGGAGGGGGTGAACCACGATAATACTGGTGTAATGTGATGAATGCATGCATATATTTGTCATACTTTTATTAGTTAAGCTGTGTGTGTAATGAATGAATGAGTTATTATATTGCTTGGTTAATTGTTGTTGGGATATAATGAAAAGATACCACGGACATTTAAATATAAAAGAGAATAATAGTATTTCGTAACACAAGTTAGAATAAATGGCTTAGAATACAGATCCCATATCTCATACTCAATCCTAGGCTGTAAAAACCTGAGTCTTACAACCACCCATTAAATCTATCTCGGGTGAGACTGCGTAGTGCATTATGTGTGCTGCGTTGCCTTCTGGTTTACCAGAAGGGACGATAGTTTTAGGCTTTGTTGGTACCCTGAAAGATATAAACCCTGGGTCAACAACGTAGGCAGTAGGGAAGAGTAGTTCATGTAGAAACCAACAAGGAAAGAGTAATCAGTCACAATTATACATATGATTTTGTGAAGAACCTCTCATACATAGTTGAGATCATATTGATGATTTCTTATGTATCGGAAATCATGGATGGGATGTTAGTTATTTAATTTTTGACAGGGATCCCATTTATGATATTGAAGGTCATTTCCAAGAAAAGAGTGAGTTTTCGCCTTCATAAAATGTTCCCACTTTCATACATGACTCAAGTGTTTGGAAAGTTGACGATGGTACAATCATAGATTTGTTTCACCCACTTGGTCATGACTTGTTGCAACATACTCATGATTATTCTCAAATTCACCTTGGGAGTTGTGATGAAAGTCCTTTCCAGCATATTGATCATTTCTATAAAGAATATTTTCAAATACAGACATGCACAGATTCTGATGAACAAATGATCAGCCAGGGACAGTCAGAGTTTCATACCACGAATTTCCAAATATTTCAAGATTTGGATCTTTTTCCCACAAAGCAAGGATGTTTATAGTTTAAGAATTATTATGTATATTTACATAAACATGTGAAGAGACAACATGCTTTGAGTAGGGAGATGAGTTCTTTCTCCAGGACTGAGTTTTCCCCTTATCTCTTATCTTTTTCTATGGGAAACCATATAATTTTCTTTAGATCTCTCATATCCTCTAAGTCTTCAGGGAGAAATGGTATTGTGAGCAATGAAGATGATGAGCCATCATTTATCTATGGTAGTCCTATTTAGATATGGATGGATTGAGATTGTGGCTACTCTCTCCAGCATGATTTGGTCTCACCCACATGCCTCCACTAATTGCATTTTATGATTGATTATATATTTATTTATGCTAATAATCATGTTGTTCTTAGTTTGTCTTTGATATGTTTTATAATTAAGAATGGAGGAAGGAAGTTTGATTAGATGCTCAGGTGGTTGCATTGGTTGTGTGATTTCACTTAACCTCTACAAGCCTTGGGCCCCGCATTTGACTCCACATATTGTTCTTCTTGCATTGTTTCATATTGATTTTATTACATACGTTTGATTGCATTTTCATATTGATATATTAGATAAAAAGGTCATTTTTTTTTGTTCTTTTCATACTTGCTTAAAAATTGTGTAGCTATCATTTTTTCCATATGAATAAGGGGGTGAGTTACATCACCCCTCAAATTTTAACATTTTTCTTGAGATGTGTGTAGGCATAGGTTGTATCAAAGATATTTAGGTTCTCATGTACTCTACAGTGAGAAAATTTCCCCATGTAGGAGCCATATGTTACCTCCTAGCATAGGGATAGCTATGGAAATGATGTTTTGAGGCCCGCGAGTAGCAAACATGTTGTGCCAAGAGTTGGATGGACAACACAACCCATACAGCCCCTCTTCTTCACCATGATTCACCATCATCATCAGTAGCAAAGAAACATCCACCACACTAGTCTGGTCCATAGAGGGCGACATGTCTTACTTCATGAGGTAACCAATCAAGTCTCATGGTGAGTATCATTTTAATATTTGGGGCATTCATATTATTTTTAGAGGGTCCTTTCTGATTATGAAACGTTTACTCAAAAGTTATTATTTTTACCATCTTTTACCTTGGTGGTTATCATGGGGTTTCTAGAAATTTTTCCACCCTCGGGGTTGAGTCGGGGAAAGGGGTGCTACTGGGGGTTCTTCTTGACATTCCATTGTGCCATTTATGATCATATTTTATCACTTTCCATCTTCATTCCCCTCAATATCCTCATATTTTGGGTCTTCGAGTTACATGTATCCCAAAAAGGGGATTGTACCTCATTCTCTTATGGGAAGAGGGGATAAAGGCCCAAAGGTTGTTGCAGCTAGCATCAATAAATAAATAAAAACAAAGAGAAACCACGATCAAAATGCAGTGGCAGGGATACAAAAGGACATAATTTAAGTCATAGTCCCAAAATTGAGTTGCACCTTTCCAGGAGCCTACCCTAAGTCCTGAGTGAGAATAAAAACCTAACCTATTTGAAAAGGACTTATAAGTATCCCTCTTGAAAGTAAATGCATTTAATGCATAAAATCAAGAAACCTTGTAAATGGGACTTGAAAATTGTATAAAAAAAATAAAGAAAAAGGAAATTATAGGGCTTGGAAAATGGTTGCGCCCCAAACGGAATGTAACTTAAGGATGCAACGCATCCTCTACAAAGGAGCCCATGGAAATGAGACCATATGAGACCCTTGCATTTTAATGACCCCATACCCAGAAGTTTCTCCTCCATCCACCTCACATTCATTACATGCCCTAGAGAGGGTTCACCTGAGAAACACTCCTCTACTTGGGGAATTGGCTTATCCAATAGGACTCTTTGATAACCCTCTCATATCTAAATTTTGTAAATTTCATAAGTCTTTGAGCATGTTTTTAATTTGAAAGGGGGGATCTGATGTGCTTATTTAGGTGCCTCTTATAGCAAGATTTATTTACTTGGCATGATTCATATGACTTGTGGACACTTGGAGGGCATACCTTTTTTTTATTTGTAGGATCTTTCTCAGTGACATATTTCATGGAGGTACTAAGTCACTTGGACCTTCATATTGGCATAAAATACCACAAGTTGGACATTGAGCCCCACAAAAGGGAGGATATAGATGATGAACATTGCACACTTGGTGATGTCATTGGCCCATGAAAGAGTCCTAGGATGATGAAACTTTCATGACATCACCATCTTCACTTTTGGAGGATGACATCAAGCTTAACAATCTTGATTTGGCATGGTTTTTGCACTTGGTGGATTTAAGGGATATTCACCCCACATTTTGTGTACTAGTGGGATAATGTGGCACCATGGGGAGATGACGTCCTAGATTTTGGAGACCATCTCACCCAATGGCCACCCTTGAAGAAGACATTGGAGGATTATTTCACATTATTTGGTCATTTTTTTTCATTATTTAGCATTATGTGGGAAAAAGTCAAAACGTTTTGGTTAGAGTCAATGTAGAAACATGAATTTGGACCTAAATTATTGGATCTAATTGAAAATTTGAATTAAAGTGATCTTGGGTTTATTCTATAAATAGAGGCAAGCATCACTTCATAATGATATCATAACTTGAGACTTATGTCTCTCTCAAAAAGATTGTGGCCCTCTTTTTCTTATGCAAATGGATTGGTGTGATTTTTCTATTAGGGATTTTTTCTCATGCACTCTTTCTTGGAGATGAAATCGCTACACTTTTGGATGAATGGTTTGTGATTTAGGATTCTTCTTGGTTGATTATCTTGTTTATTTGTATTATTTGAGGGTTAATTTGCAGGTTATCTTGATCTTCCATTTTCTTGAAGAACCCTAGGAGGGTTAGGATTGTTTATCCCCTTCTTCAAGCTATTTTTCTTGGTGAAGAGAGATCATTCAAGGGTTAGGAGTTTCTATCCCTTGAAAACATCCTTGGCTAGGGTTTTAAAACTAGTGGTTAGGATGGTCTATTCCCCTAGGGTTTAAAACCTAGTTTCCCATTAATGTTTTGAGCCATGTGACTTGGAAAAGGTGATGGCTTGGGATCATAAGGGTTTGGGATTAATATTAAAGTTTTCCATCCTAACCTACTTGTTAATGTTGTGACTCCATTTCCAAATATATAAGGCACTAATGCATTGGAAAACATGATTAATGCTCCCTTGAAATCGTTTGAGTTTTTGATCAATTAGTCATGCTCTAAGCTATCATTTAATGTTAATAAGTCTTGAATTCTTGAAAGTTCTCTTACTGATGTAATAAATTTCAAGTTATATCCTTTAAGGATGCAATAAACTCTCTCTCTTACTCTTATTTACAAACTAATTCACCACAGAATTTTGTACTTGAACATTGTAAACTGATCTACTAATCAAGGGCTACAAATTAGCATTCTTATTTTCTAATTTATGTGGTTAATTCTTGTTGTTGTAGTAAATGTCTACTACAACCACCTAGTGCTTATTATATTTTGTTGATAACACTTACTTACAACCCATTTCAACCGTCAAAGTTTTGGTTTGAATATTGGAATACTATCCACTAGTCATAAGATTTCATTTGTTATCATTTGTTGTTGATTTTGACAATAAATTCTTGCAGTTGTTATTATTTTCTCTTGATGATATAATATTCAATTTGTTGCAATTTTTGGGACAAAAATATTTGTTGTTGTTTTCCCTAGTGTTTTGGGGCTACTTTACATGATATTTGATCTTTGTACAATTTTTCTAACATTGGTTTTGCAGGTATCTTTCAAGATCAACTCATATATTTTCCCAAGGCACTCTTCTTCAATCCCTAGACATATTCATATAGTGACCAAAACAAGGATGTTTGAAAACCCCTTGATCTTCATTCTCCATTCCTTTGAGGTCACCCAAGAATCCTCCCTTGTTGTGGAATCATCCATCACTAAAACGAGGGTATTAATTGTTAAGGTAACAGTGGTTCTTACTCCCAGTTTCATCACACTAGTGACACTTTTGGTTGGCCTTTCCCAAGAAACAATGTGTGCGATAATAAGCATATTGATGGTCTTCCTAAATTAACATTTTTTTCTTGCTTATGGTTCATGGGAAACAATTGATTGTGGAGAGTGTTCATAAAAGGGGAAAATAAGGCCCATCTCAGTGTGCCTTGTGTTTATTTGAAGCAAAGACATTTCACCACCTCTTCTTTGACTACATCTTCAGAAAACAAGTCTTTCATGCAACCTTTGCAGGAATTGGTCACATAATGAAAATTCTAGATTCTTAGAAGGACATGTTCTCTCATTGGAACAAATTATTTAGGGGGACTCTCAAAACAAATCCATTTTGAGAAGAATACCATTTTCCCTTCCCAAATTTATATGTTGTAAAATATGGTTGTCTTGCAATAGGGCTATCTTACATCAAGAATTAAGCAATCCCATAATAGTAGTAGCAAAGGAAAAGGGTCTCCTCATGGAATATATCAACTCAAGGAGAATTAAGAATCAATATCACTAATGGATAGATCATTTCATGAAAGCGTGGCTTCAATAGTTTTTTCTCGTATACCACATTTCAATACCAAGAACTTATAAGCCTGTCCATCCCTTACCATGGAAACTTAGGCAAGAATTTTAGAAATGGAAAACCTATAAAAAATCCTATATTCTCTTTTTCAATGGAGCATCAAAAGGGAACCCAAGGGTTGTAGGAGCAGGGGGGATTATTATTGATCCCAAGGGACATCAAGAAGCAACCTTTTCTTGGGGCCTAGGGAATTCCATTAACAATCAAGCTAAGGTGTATGCCCTTATTCAATAACTTATCTAGATAAATGAAGACAAAACACAAAGATTGATCATTATTTATGATTCAATTATAATCATCAAATTTATGATCTCAAAGAAGACTCCTTCGAATAGGAATTTAACATCACTAATAGCATGAATTCAGAAGAAGGTTTACAGACTTCAAAAGGTATCATTCTTTTGGGTCCTAAGAGAACATAACATTTAGGAAAAATCTCTAGATAATGAGTTAATTAAGCTTGAAATGGGGATTCTTCAGAAAAATGGTGGTATGAAACATCAAGTTATACCTTAACCCTTAATTGTTAATGGTCATGGAGACACAATACATCACCATTAATCAATGTATATCATGGAAATACCATCATCCAATTTCAAGTGAGGGATCGAGATATGAAAGGAATTCCCCCCCACTCCACACATGCCTAAATTAATTCCTGGTAGATATCTTGAACCATTCAATGTAGTTTATCATGGGAAGTGGGATAATGGAGGCTTGTGATGATGGATTGAGTGGCATAGTGTGGAAAATTATTTCTAGGAGTTGGATATTCCACCTGATAAGGATTTCCCTTTGCCTCTAGTTTGTGTATTGGAATCTCTGTCTGGGAAATAAAATCTCGTTGGATGTTCAATGCACTATCATCCATTTTGTTCTGAGATTCCATAATTTGCTTGGTGTTTGGTTTATTGGTTTTTATGTATCATTTTTTTCCATCAAACAAACTTAGGCATTTTTTGGGGATGAACATCACGGTCTTACCTCGTGTGATTTTAATTCTTTTTCCATGTATTAATAAGAAGTTCGGGAATTTTGTAGGGTTCTAAGAAGGCACAAGGAATCTATTCAAAGCAATAGAACCTCAATAAAAAAAATTCCACTAAATTACACGAGGATGAGCATCAATGAACCTCTCATAATGAAATGATCATGAATACTCTAGTTCAACACAAACAACAAATTGATGTTTTGGAGGAAAAAATCTTCATGCTAAGAAATATGGCAAGAAAACTTAGCAAAGGATCCCACTATGTTGCCTCTGTTAAGAAATTTAACACTTCCATTATAAACCTATCAGAAGAGGAAGAAATATTTAAGTTATAAATCAAATGACAAAGAAAACACACAATACATCGATATTTTACCTGGAAACATGAATGGGAAAATCAACATTCCTTGAGAATCTTTCTCTCTTGTTGTCTTATTCATTTAGAATAAAAATTTACATGCCTAAACTTGGTCCACACCTAAGGAAAAATAAACATCACAACTTATTTCTTTACACAAGGACAACCCTGTAGCCAATTCAACTTACATATACGTGACCAACAACCTCTAAAAAGTTTGATCGGAAGATTAGATTTCATAACATTACAACATGCCTTATTTATTGGCTTTACAGTAGGAAAAACTATAAATAAAGGTGCCAAAAAATGGTTATATACCCATGCATTTCATTGGCTACAAATCTCGTGAATCTGGGGATTTTGTTATAGCCGACTACCAAGTTGGATTACTAGTCAACCTTCATTCGATATTCAGTCAGTTGTCACACGATTGCCTATCGACCTATTTTCAGTTGACCTCTTCGAATCGTTGTCAATTAATTCGAATTCAACTTTTCTTGGTCAATCCACCTCGACCTTCGAATTTTACTGTAAAGAATATAACAACCCAACATTCTCCCACTTGTTGTCTTATTTGTTGAACAAAGATTTTCCTAAACTTTTGTTCACAAACCCAGGGAAGTAATGCCCATTACCTTTCTGCACCAAGATAAATTCACAACACTCACGGACTTGGTCAAAGATTCTGTTATGTTTTCCAATGTGTCTACTTTCTCCAATAGCACATTGTTCCTTTCCACCATGTATCTCATGAAATGGTATTGTACATCAATATGCTCAGTGTTGGAATGATAAGCTAGGTTCTTTTCCAAAAATATTGCACTTTGGTTGTCACAATTTTTCTTCATAGCTATCTTCTTAAAGCCGATCCCTGAACACAATTGTCGCAACCATACTTCTTATTTTCTTCCATGAGTGGATGTTGTGTATTCATATTTTGTTGTTGATAAGGCTACGACTGCGTGTTTCTAACTCATCCAACTAATTTCTCCACCGAACATCTTGAACACATATCGACTCGTCAACCTTCATCAATCCATATCTCCAGCCTAGTCGACATCGACAAAGCCATGTACATCTACTTCAATGTTGTTAGAGAAAGATTTACCTCACCCTATGTAATATTGCAGAGAGGGCCTTATTCCATTTCCCTATGCAGACTTATATTCCCTGTTATTAAAATCCAAAGACAAAAATATAATTTTGTCCACTTGTATGCATCTTGCACACTATACAACAAGCGTATATGCAAGTTGGTCCACTACAACCCATGTACATCGGGATTTGTGCCAGAAAATGAAAATTAAATGTTGGGTTTCCATGTCATGATAGGAGATCTCTGATCCTTATCCTTCCATATACTGGAAACGTTTTGACTAGGCCCTTCAGTTACATTTTGAACTCTATAAACAGGCCAATTACGAGCTATGGAAAAGGAGAAAGAATTCAACTTTGAGAGCAAAGTTACTCTGGAGAAATTATTTAATTCATATTGAGTCTGCATCCCTTTTTCCTTTAAGTCTTAACATAGTGTTCATGCCCCAATCTCTTCCCTTATTGATGGAGAACCTCATTGTCTCCCATCTATGAGCTTGCCTTTGGTGGAGGCCCAGCTGGAAGGAACTTAGTTTCTCGGTTTTGAACCATGCCAACACGGAAGTCTGTAATATTTTCACTTCTATTGATCATTTATTAATAGAAATACTCTCTTCCCATCCAACTGATATCTTGAAAATATATGATGTATTATCCATGGGCATATTTGTTATGTATATTGATGGATTAGGCTATCTAATGTGCTAACCTTTTATATCGTCAACATATTCTTACTTTGCTTGTTTGTTGAGAACTTGTTGCAGGTATATAAATTTGGGTCAAAATTCTCAATGGTGGACATTGTTGGCACAGGGGTAGACCCAGGGTTCAATGCTTCAACAACGCACCAAAAAAACCCTAGCTATCAACCCTTTCAACAACACCTACGAAGAAGATCAAGTCTCACTCGAGGTAGAGGCAGGGGTGGTTGCAGGACTCAAGTGTCTACAACCTAGATGGGACACAAATATGTGATTACAATACTCTAACAAAGAACTTAACAGTTACCATTCATTAATTCTTAACCATTATTTACTTCACAAATAAAACCCTAATTATATAGCAGCGTAGTATTCAATCAGATCTAACACATCTAGGCACTTAGCATAAGGAATTAGACAGATCTAGCATATTATTTACATCACTAAGAAGTAAGCTATCATATCAGAAGCATCTATCATTCAAGTTACAATGCTAAGTATAGATCACATCAACAATATAACAACAATAAAGCACAAAGAAACCACAACACAGGATATACGTGGTTCACCCCAGTGTGGAGCTATGTCCACCAACTCTTCTTCTTCTATTATCTTCTGTCAATATTCTTACAGGTACCCAGCATCAAAACCCTACTCCACAGAGGACAGAAGATCTGTGTGCACCTCTCCAAATCCTCCTTCCCAATATAGGTGACAACACAAATATTTCTACAGTCTATGCACAAAGCACCATAGACAATCTACACTTAGCTTCGCAAATATCAACATACATTAGCACAAAGCCTCTTACAATACTTACACTTAGCACTTCGGCTTACAACATCACACTTTCACCCTATCACCACTACTTAATTCACCTAGTTATCTATTTATACATTACAAAATGGCCTCAACATGGGTAAACCCATGGACCGACATCCCCATACCCGTTACATAAGCCCAAAACCCAAAAGTGCCCTAAAAAGGGGGTTGAGATCCCGCGATATCCACTTCAACTTGCACTCTGCCTTCGACCAGCCTGTCAAAGTCCCAAAATAGGTCAAACCTGACCAAGGATCTCCAAAACTTGGTCAAGGACCAACAGGCCCCCAACACTCACCTGTGACTTGTCCCAAGTCACTCTGATCTGGGTAACTCTGCCTCGAAATCCTCAAGCTGATTCAACCTGCTACTTTTCCAAGGCCTCCTATTTGGTGAACTCTTGAATAACTCCCTCGTTCATAGGTCCCTCCAGGAGTTGTTCTACCGAAGTGACTACTTGTTCTAATTCTGGTCCTTGTCCTTCAATATCCTTGAAAAGTAGGCAAGTTGCATCATGGACTGGTTGGAGCTTCTAAGTTACTTCCATGACTTTGCTTTGTATGGCATGGACCCATTATTGATTTGTTCACTATTCTTGAGATATTTTCATCCTCTCAACTATTGACAGGAGTTTCAACTATGCTTGTATGGTTGTTGCTTGTTTCTTTACCTTTTGGAGCTGTGACTCCAGTTTCTTTAGTTCAGGGTCCTCTGTTAGTCGCTCATAATTTTGCGCACTGCGATCACTTAGTTTTTTACATTCCATGATTAAGACTTGATTCTCTCAACTACGCTTCAGGAAGTTGCTTCTCTCTGGTCTCGCACGTCCTACAGAGTGCTTGGTATTGTTTGTGGCTCTAGTTCTGCGACCCTCTGTCAAAGCTATTGAATGGATTTAGCAAGGTTTTCCACTTGATATTCTATTTGATCTTCTTCCATCTGTTCCCAGCCTATCACATATCGAAGTGATCTATTGACTACTTCTTTGACTCCAACCTACTCCGCAAACAACAATTCTTTATCCTGCTGAATTTTCACTTTATCCTCTTCAAACATGGTTTGCGGGTCTTCCTTCTCCTGTTTCACAGCTCAGCGTTGCTCTATGACTTCCTCTTGTGATTGCTTCAAGGCTACTGTGGCCTGTTCTTTTTCCTCCTACATGCGAAGAAGGCAAGCTTCAGTCACATCAACTATTCTGCAGAGTTGGGAAAGCTCATCTCCCAACTTTGTTTCATCTGATGGCGAGGCACAGTGGACACTACGCGGCTGGAGTGAAGGGATTATTGTACACCTCTTAGCTCTGCTTCTATTATGTCGTACATGGTTTCCTGTTTGGCTTCATTTTTCTGAAAAATATCTTTCGAGGCGTCTGATACATCTACGATAATGAAGTCGAGGTCATCAACCATGAGTACAATCTGCAATTTCGGCTTACTAGCTTTGGACTTCTTCTATGATGTAGGTTTCATGGGGGAAACCTTTCTTTTCTTAGATGGCTCTGCATCATCAGGGGGATTATGTGGTGGTGTTACTTTGCCTTTCTTTTGTTTATCTTCTTCCCCATTTTTTTCTTCTTTATTTACTTCATCATCACCTCCTCTGCTAGTTGAGTTAGATGTATTCTTTTCTAATACACTGTGTATTTCATATACATCTTCCTTATTTTTCATCCTGCTACTTCCAGGTGCATCATATTCTTCATGGGTAACCATCGAACTTCCTATTAAATCGGTGTCGAACAGTTCGACCTAGTCCACCAGGATCAAGAACTCTGTGGGCCATTCCTTAATGATTTATTCCATGTCCTCTTCTATGAGTTTGTAGTATGACTGTAGTTCTTCTTTATGCTCATATGCATGCACAGTGATATATATATATATATATATATATATAATTCCTATCTACGCAAAACTTCACAATGGGCATGAATCTATCAAGGGTGTTCGGTGTCATTCGAGGGAAGGACTCAATAGCCCTCTTCAACTATAGGTAGTATCCATGGAACACCGCATTCAATTTCCATTGTTTCCCCATATCGCTCGTATACTAGAGTGTGGTGAGCTTCACGGCTAGCTTCTTGAATGGTTCAATGTCAGGGAAGGTCACTCCTTCCAGCATCGCCCAAGCAATAAACGCGATGGGGATCAGTAGCCAGCTAAAATGAAACTCATAGCCCTGATTCTGAGCTTCGCGACAATACAATTCTAGTTGGTTGACTAAGTAACTAGCCCAGTTCATTTGGATTCCTTCCACGCATTTTCCAGCGAGGTCAACGACAAACCCTTTGATTTGTGTGGGTATGTTCTTCCTTACTAGATTGCCATCAATCAACTAGAAAACAAGGCACACTATGTCATTCTGAATGGAGGCTACCTTGTAGCCTCGTGTCCTCTTTTCCACATCGTCATAGGTATCTTTAATCCTTTGTGCTAGGGCACAGTCTATAGCCTTCCTTGCATAAAAGTCCTATGGGTCGGGTCCTTGCATGCTTAATCCAGTGATCTTATGGATTAGCGTTGGGTTGATGGTGATGCATCTATATAGCCATAAGTAACCACCATGGAAGTAATACAACAGGATTTTAACACGCGCATTAACCTCTTGGTGCCTTCCAAGATGTGGTATCTTCATTACATTGAGAATAGTGGATTGTGCAATGTTCATGGTCCAAAGTTGGGGAATGATCTTCAATTTCCTTCCCTTCATCTTGGTCAAGTACTTGTGGGGCGTGAGCATGCCATAGCTCTTCCGGTCTCCCAGATTGTAGTCATTGATCTCCAGGGTCAGAATATTCTCCAGCTATGGTTTAACTACGTGTATCCCCTTGGAGAGGTACGTCGTAATCAAGGTGTAGTCGAAGTCCCTCGGGACACTGTCACAACTCACCACACCAGCCAAGGGTGGGATGTATTCGGGCAGGATAGACGGGATTAACTTCACATTTTCCAAGTCATCGCGATGCTTGGTTCTTTTCTCAGTCGTAGTTCGGGATGGTTCGATTCCACGAGTAGTCAATGGAGAGGCTTGCACTCCTCTCATCGACGAATCTTGAACTCCTGGAGACATTACCTTGTCAGCCATTAGATTGATTAAAATTTCCTCTACTGACTTTTCTACTGTGCTAATGTGGTTCAACATGCATGCTCGAGATCGAGTATCTCAGGTCGATGAACAAATACTCAATGCAATAGAAGGGGTGGCAAATTCATAATAAGCACAGTGTTCTCATTGCACTATTCGACAGGATAAGGAATCATTGTTTGCAAAAGTGTTCTCAGTGCATTGTTCAACGGGATAAGTAGACAACACCGTAACATTTTCTTCCAACAGGTCGAAAAGTCCTAATTAATGCAATCCCATCCATTATGGCGCGGTCCCAACGGTCCAATGGCGAGATTTTGGTCCACAATTGTTCTTCTAACCATTCAGGAGATTTGGTCTAACGATCATAATGCCTCCAACGGTTATATTTCTCTGCCATGGCAAAGTGCTATGCTTCGCTATTTTGATATTCCGTTGAAGTTCAAATTCTGGAAACCTTCCTTCTAGGAAGTTCTTTCTGGAGCTTCTTGCAATTTTTCTAACTTTGTTTTCTTCTTGTTGAGATTTCTAGCCTTCTTTCCTATCATCTGAGTTATTGGGTTCCTCTTCCCATTTTGATTCTTATCTTCTCTTGGCATAGTAACTTCACATTGTTGATGATCTTTCATAGGGTTCAAGGGAAATACTTCTTCTCTATCTCGGGTAGGTGCTCAACTTTCCTGTATGGAAAAGTTTTTCAAATCTGTTTGTTTTCTTTCAGCTTCAATATCCAAATCCCTGGTCCCTAGTAGCTTCGACTTGTTCTCTTGTTCTGCTATCAAGTGTGTTATTCTCCTAGTCATGAAATCTGTTAATTCTTGCTTTTTTTGTTCTAGGGCTTCCTCTTCTTTTCTTCGACTCTGATCTTTCTCAATCCAGGTTTTTCCTAATAGCATAGAAAATGGAGCGTTGTTCTTAATAAACTTGATGACCTCAAAGTATTCCTATGTCGAAGTTCCATGAGCACTCATAGATTTATGGGTAAGTCTTCCACATAGGCTAATTAGCTTTCCTCTAAATAATCATATTCCTCCTAATGAGGGAATCATAGCAAGTTTTCCCAAAATTTCCCAAGTTCTTTATGCCATGATATTCACCTGTGTTTCCTCATCCAAAACACTGTCTATGTCGAAGTCTCCTATTCTTTCTTCTATGCACTCTTTGTCTTTTAAGATCTCTGATAGATTGGTGTCTCTGTGAGTATTCAGGGTTTATTTCATCTTTAGTAATACAGTCTCTAATTCTTTATGGGATTCTACCATAATCTTAGTCTCTTGGCCTTTCTCATGGTTTTCCTGTTCCATATTCATTCTTTCAATCTTAGCGATCATTCTAGGGAAATCCAAAACTTCATGGTCCATAGGTTTACAACAAAGACAACTAGGTCTTCTACCAGGGCATTCTTTAGCTAGATGTCCAGGTCTTCTACTACTGTAACAAAGGGTTAATCCTCTCTTTCTCTTAAATGATCCCCAACCTTTCATGTACTACGCACTAGGATCATAGTAGCTATCCTGCAAAGAATTCTTTCTATGATCATGCATCCATTTGTTAGTCCAAACATTCTTTCTATGCATAAGAATTACATATCTATCAGATCTACTCATATCAAATCCTCTTTCTTCTAACTGTTCCCTAATTTTCAGACTAGGACAAAATATATCAAACATTTCTAGATCCATACTTTTGAAAAAAACAATTCACTTATCTTACTTTCAGCAGAGCACAAAGCTTTCAGATTTTAAAATTTTCACTATTATTACCTTTTTCAAAGCATCCATCTTCCAGATCTTACCTCTTTTCTTCAGATCGGACTTCTCTTCTCAACATAAAGCTTCACAAGTCAAGTGGAATACTACGCACTAAAGAAACAAATCTACGCACAAATCTCTTTTCTTTTCCTCAATTCCCAGCAATCACAGTTTTAGGTCCTAGAAAAGGAAACATTTGTTGGCACAGGGGCAGACCCAAGGTTCAATTCTTCAACAACGCACCAACAAAACCCTAGCTACCAGCCCTTTCAGCAACACCTGTGAAGAAAATAAAGTCTCACCCGAGGTAGAGGCAGGGGTGGTTGCAGGACTCAAGTGTCTGCAACCTAGCTGGGACACAAATTTGTGATTACAATACTCTAACAAAGCACTTAGCAGTTACCATTCATTAGTTCTTAACGAGTATTTACGTCACAGATAAAACCCTAATTATAGAGCATCGCATTATTCAATCATATCTAACACATCTAATCACTTAGCATAAGGAATTATATCAGATCTAGCATCTTATTTACATCACTAAGCAGTAAGCTATCATATCATAAGCATGTATCATTCAGGTTACAACGCTAAGCATAGATCACATCAACATTATAACAAAAATAAAGCACAAAGCAACCACAACACAGGATATACGTGGTTCACCCCAGCATGGGGCTATGTCCACCAACTCTTCTTCTTCTATTATATTATGTCAAGCTTCTTACAGGCACTGAGCATCAAAACCATACTCTGTGGAGGACATGAGATCTGTGCGCACCTCTCCAAATCCTCCTTCCCAATCTAGGTTATATCACAAATCTTTCTACAGTCTATGCACAAAGCACCGCAGACAATCTACACTTAGCTTCGCAAATCTCAATATACACTAGCACAAATCCTCTTACAATACTTTCACTTAGCACTTTGGCTTACAACATCACACTTTCACCCTATCACTGTTACTTACTTCGCCTAGTTTTCTATTTATACATTACAAAAGGGCCTCAACATGGGTAAACCCATGGGCCGACATCCCCATACCCATTACATAAGCCCAAAACCCAAAAGTTCCCTAAAAAGGGGGTCGAGATCCCGTGATATCCACTTCGACTTGCGCTCCACCTTCGACCAGCCTGTTGAAGCCCCTAAATAGGTCAAACCTAACCAAGGATATCCAAAACTTGGTCAAGGGCTAACATACATCATCAAACATCTGTATGAGGTAGGCCTCTTTCTTATCTTGCTTGCACATTGGTTTATATAGCTTGTTTTTGGGATAGAGTTGATTTCTCCAGTCATTTTCATTTGTTTTGTTTCACCTTATCCATAGAGATATTTTCCTCGTAACAGAATTGGCGACCATACTAGGGATTGAATCTTCTTTCTTAGGGTTTGAAGTACTTTTCTCCTTATATTTCTCTTGTGTCTATTGTGATTCTTCTCGTATCATTGCTTGACAGATCTTGTTCACTCTAGGTCAAAGTCTTCATTATTTCTCCCTTGCCTGGCCTTGTTTTAAAGCATATACATGCCTTTTTCCTTGACATTCACATATACATGCGGGATGTCTCACTGCAAGCTGTGCATATATGCTATGTTTTCCTGAACAGTCACGTACATTAGTTTGCCTTGCATTTTTTCTTAGCCTGGTGTTTGCTAGGTGGGATTTGATGCTTGTTGAGCCTTCTTGGGTCTCTGTAGTGCCTGTTAAGTGCTTGTGGGATGACATGAAACCCTCTTTTGGTTCAATTTCTAGGCGAAGTATTTCTCTTCATCTTTTCATTTTTATTGTCCTTGTACATTGGGTTGGGTGTTTTTTTGCTTGGTATCCTGCTTGAGTCATCTCATTTTTATACACAATAGGGCTATATATCAAGTTACTTTTCAGTGCATATAGTGAAAGATTGCATTTTTTACTTCTGAATTGCAGAATTGAATTTGAAAATTGCTTCGTTTTTAGAAGCATGCATTCATTAAAATTTAAAGTTAGGACTCTGCATTATTTTCATGTTTATTTTTCTTGTAGAGTCACAAGACCATGAGTTTCACTACCATACCTTTTTGAGTAATCACGCCCATTAAAATCAATGTTATAATTTAAAATTAATTAGTCACGATTTTATTTTATAGGGTGCAAAAACTAGCCTAGCATTTAGTGCCTTGGAATAGGATTTTGTGAGTAAACTTCTCCAAGGCAATTAAATCAACATATGTGTCTGATTTAGGGAGTGGAGAAATCCATTGTATAATTGGTAATATTAGGAGGCTTCGCTCACACCGGAGTTAATCATGAGGTCGTGCGAAGTTATTTGAAGGGATATCCCCCCGATACCTTCCTAGTGTTAGAGATATTTATGGGGATCTTGTTAGTGCCCTTACCTCTGTGAGAGGTAGTGATTTCAAGGTTTTGGGATTTTCTACCCTTCCCATACGGTGGACCTAACTTATGACTTCTCACCTGTGCATCGATTATATAATGGTTTATTAGTTTCTTGACTTAGGTGTCTCATAGGTTACTTGCAGGGGTTATTCTATAGGTACCCTGGGTTAGATAAGGGTTAGAAAGCACATAGCCTTTATGGAGGATTACCTCTCCTGAGGGATCTAACTAACTAGTTGTTAAGCCCACGAGGGACCTTATAACTGATTCCTTTACCTCCGATCTTTAGCAGGGAGTATCAAGCCCCTCTTAGGCGATACATACCTTCTTTAGGGAGGGAGGACACTCAGCCACTTTACCCCATTTGCATGCATATTGGTCATTTAACTTTTGGTTTTCTCTTTGATTACTAGTTGGCCTTAGGATATATTTTTATCTATAGAGTCTTAAGTCATCGTGGAGTCGGATCAGCCTCCCCACTCGTCCCGTCGCTTGTTACAATTACCATCGGATTTCAAGTATTTGCCTTCTAAAAGGCATAGAGTTATTATACGTGGTACATACACATCCACCATTCTAACTTTTGTTTCTACAAGAATGAGTACTGAACCTAGTCTTCAGAACACTGGGAGCCCTTCAACTCCCATACCTACTATATTTAAAGGCACCCCTTTGACTCCTACAACCTCTATGGTTGTAGTGTCGATAGTACCTATCATTACTATGGCCCAGCCTATAGTAAATGCTTAAGCTACCGCCGCAAACCCTTTTGGGTCTCTTGGCCACTCACCGGGCTATAATTTTCATTCCATCCCTATGGCTTCTATTCTCTTTTCTTATGGTATGCCCAACTTCACTTCATAGTTTTCAAACTCCATTCCATCTATTGGCCCTAATGCTAGCATTGGGCTTGGGGGAAGTACACCTCCGTACACTCCTTTTTATTTTGGTGGATCTCAAATCTGTCAAATGACTCCTAATATGGGAGGTGTTCCTTCTTTTAACCCCGGGTCCAATCCTCCTACTTCTGGGTGGAGAAACCAACCTAGCAGACAAGATTCGACTCAAGTTTTATCCGACAACCCTACCTCCTCAAAGCATATTCTAACCAATACTTTTGGAATTACTAAACCACCTCTATCCTCTAGATTCCAACCCGGAGGAGGTTAGTTTCACACTTTGGGCAACCCCCAACCCATATCCAATTCGGTTGGGGGGAATTTCTATAAACCCTCAACAAAACATTCCTGCTGGAATGATGCGCAACCAACCTTATATGAATCATCCTGGGGGAAGGCCTTATAATTCTAGACAAGGCCATGGTGTTTACCAGAACCCTGGATGGCCTGCAATTCCACAAGAATAATCTTTCTCGGGAGGTTGGGGTCAGATGTCACAACCCCATCTCCCTTTTCCGACCACGCTTAATCTTCCATATTTTTCTAAGTTAATGAATGACCCTGTGAATCATGATCCTACATGGCCCCCCATACCCACCAAACTTCCTTCAGACATCTCTAAGTTCAAGGTTAAGAATGGATAGGATTCTGGTAATCACGTCACTACCTTTCACCTTTGGTGCTCATCAAACTCCCTTAATGACGATTCTATTTGTTTGATATTATTTCAATGAACCCTCATCAGGTTTGTTGTGAAATGGTATATTGATCTACCTAGGGGGGCATATGGGAATTTTAGTAAGTTGGTGATGGTATTCCTTAACCACTTCCAATTACCCATTCGTTATGATGCTGGCCTAGAACTGTTGTCTACTTTACGCCAGGATACCTCCACTCATATCTCATACCATATACAGAAGTGGCATAGATGGAAGAGGTTGATTAAGACCCCTATACCCCTGACCTTTCTTTTAGAATGGCTTCTTAAGTCTTTGCATACTCCTATATCGAAGGACGTTGCTACTTCTAGGGTTACCACTGAGGAAGAAGCAATCTTTAGGTCCCAACAGTTAGACTTGATATATGCTTAGTCTGGTATGTTATACCACCTTCTTCTTGATGCACCATGGTCAACTTACAACCCTAGGAAAAATCCCAAACCTCATGGCAATGGAATTGTAGGTGCCACCAATGTAAATTCTGTAGACTTAGTGACAAACCATTTGAAAGAGTTGTCTTTAAACCAATCTGTCGGAGGGCCAGTTTCATCTGCGTCTTCCAACCCCACTCGGTCAGTGGATGTACATTCCATGCAATCATCAACCAACCCAAATGGTAACCAGAAACCAGGAAGGAATAAGAAGAAAGGACGTAATAACCGTAAGGGTGGGAAAATTGTAATAAACCCAAGGATAATAATAATAATGAGAAGATGGGTAGTAATGTTGGAGAGGGAAAATGAGAAAGACGTAAGGTGAAGTTTCCCTGTAAGCTTTGAACAGATGATCACCTTACTCATTTATGCCCCAAACTTGCAGAATATGGGAGGCTATTATCTCAATCACCTGATGTGCTGACGAATCCATTCCCACATAATCATCACCTAGCCTGGAGCTCCTCGAACACTGGAAATGCGGCTGGTGGAGGTCAAAACCAACAGTCACAAGATGGCGATTGTTTATGTATCAATATGGTCGATGCGAAAGTTAATGTAGCCACTCGATCTCGATATTATAGCTCTAAACAAGATATTCTTGGTATAGAATCTCCTCCTCCTTCTCCAGAGACGACTTTACAAATTGAGAAACTAGATCCACTGCCTCGTATTTTGAAAGGAGTACTCAAGCACTCTACCCATAATCCAAATGCTAGAGTCACCCAAAATTACTCTATTGTTGAGGACCGTGGTCAGACCCCTTCTGTGATTTCGGCTTTGGAGGTACTCCAGACATGTACTTCACATAAGAATGCCCTACTCTCTGCGTTAGGAGCTCTAGAACCCAGTGGCTCAAAATTTATCAAGTTTGACATCACAAATGTTAAGCCTCTCTTTCCTTACCATGTGGCTTTCCAAATCCATGTGGAGTACTCAAATTATACCATAAAATGTGCAATTGTTGATGAAGTTGTTGCTACATGTGTGATGTCCTTGGTCTGTTGGAAAGATCTCGGTTCTCTGACTCTTTCCAAGTTATCGAACATGTTGACTGCTTTTGACGGTCATTCCTTCCACCCTCACGATATTCTCCCTACCTTTCTGGTCCAGTTAGGTGGGAAGACGGTAGAGGTGGAGGTAGAGGTAGTTGATGCAACTCTTGAATATAACCTGTTACTAGGTCAGAATTGGACTTATGCTATGATCATCATTGTATCATATGTCTTTCGTACTCTTTGTTTTCCTCATGAAGGGAATATTGTGATGATCGATTAGTTATTCTTTGTGTGCTCTAGTCCTAATGCATATATTGGAGCATCAATCCCCATTATTGACAATTCTTAGCTGACAACTAAGAATATCAATGTCAGAATGTATTCTTCCCTTATGGGTACTTTCGACTTCGTGACACCAATTCATCACATTTACGCCATGTCCATTAGGCCCGTTTCGAGAGGGAGGTCCATTCCTTTCTGCACTTCCTATTTTAGTGATCCTTGGACCCTACCTTCCTCAACTTCATCTTGTGAGGGTCAGCTACATACTGACATTATATCACCAACCTCTATGATTCATGTTGGAGATGGGTCGACAACCTCTACTAGTCATGTTGAAGACCAAAAACCAGCCACTGCAAGTCATGCTGGGGGTACAAGTCTAGTCATTGCTAGTCACACTACACATACATCACCAACCTCTGCTAGTCATGTTGGGGATTCATCACCAACCTCTACTAGTCATGTTGGGGATTTGATTCTAGCCTCTGCAAGTCATGTTGGGGGCATTCATATGATTGAGAAGCCTAAAAATGTAATACGTAAGCCCAAGTTCCTTTGTAGGCTTTGCAAAGGAGATCATTGTACTTTTTTGTGACCTTCTACTATTGTGGTACAAGAAGCGTGGTCCTTTCCTGGGGGCCCTTCAAGTTCTAAGTCATCTTTGGCTTCCCAACCTTCTTTGGTTGATACAACAGTCATGTCGATGAAATATTTGGCTGGCAACCCTCTTCCTTTAAGGGTTGATGCATCCCTTGACCTTGTGGTCTCGCATCTTGTTCAACCAATGGTCATGTTGATGCAATCTTTGACCAACACCACTCCTATTTTTGGGGGTGATGCATCTCTTGACCCTGTTTTCTCGCATCCTATTCAACCAATGGTTGAAGAAGTGGTTGTGCTGCTGCAATCTTCGACCGATCCCACTCTTCTCTTGGAGAGTGACAATACTAAGGAAGTGACATTGTCGATGCAATCTTCGGCCAATCCCACTCTTCTTTTGGAGGGTGATGCATCCTTCGACCATGTCCTTAGAATTTCTATTTTTGTACCTTATTCACTAGGTAGCATTCCACTCTCTTTGAGTATGATCCCTCCAAGTCCTAGATTGGTTTCCTTTAATTGGAATGATCTTGTAGAGACTCAACTTCCTTCTTCTACACCCTTCCAAATAAGGGGAATTCTTCGATATTGTAGATAAGGTAACCTCTGCAAGTATATTATCCTCCTCAACATGGAAAGATTAGGGTTTTCCCAAGATTGTGTGAGCTCTTCATAAGTCGTTGAACTTTCACAAAAGTCCTACATGGGGGCCTTGGCCTCCCCCATTATATGTTGCTTAGAACAACATCCCCAAGTCCGATTTAAGCTCTTTTCTAACTCGTCTAAAAAACTGAAAAGATTGTCAAGTGATTTTCTCCTTTCACACTCGTTACATTGGACTTGAAAGGAATTGAGTCTGAGTTAAGCTCTTTTCTGACTCATTCAAAAGAGAAAATATTGCCGAGTGATTTGTCCCTTTCACACTCATTAAATTGGACTTGAAAGTTCGTGAGTCTTAGTTAATCCCTTTTCTGACTCGTTATCAAAAAGTGAAAAGATTGCCGAGTGAACTTGTCTTTTTCACACTCGTAAATTGGCTTTGAAAAGACATCTATTTGGCACAATTTTATCCCTTTTTCAAACCAAGTAGACTAAAAGACATAAAAAAGGAAATTTTGGGGTGTTAAGTTGTGATTGTATCTCATACCCTCACTTGCAGTATTGAGCCTATAGTCGGTTCTTGCTTTGTGTTATAAGTCGTTTGCCTCAGTAGTTTTGCATCCTCAACCAAGCAGAGCCTTGTTTATATCCTTCACAATTTGACACCCTATACCTAGGAGGAAACATTCCCTCGAGTTTCCATCTCCCGCATGCATTTCCCTGCATTGAGCATAGGTATGTTCCACTGTTGGAACTAGTTTTTTCTTACTTGCGACACTCGTTTCCTCCTTTGTATCATAGCATTCATTTGTTTATGAAAAACAAAAAAAGACGGGTGAGAAGGGAGTATTATCTTGTATTGGTAGTAGTCATGTCACCTTTGAACAGAGTACAAAGTTATTTGAGTCCATTCATCATCATAATTTTGGGATTAGCATGGCCTTAGGAAGTTGAGCTTGTTACAAAGTCTTCTCTACTGACTAGTTACTCTTCCAGTCCCTATAGAGAATTTCATTGATGCCTCATGCATATCATGGTTTCATAATTGGGTCTATGCTATCAGATTCCTCCATATGTCTCATGCTCTTGTTCAAAGGAAGTCTATCAACCTGTGTTGGCCACTCCTAAGAACTCTTGACTTTGCATGTCAGCCATACCCTCATTTTGTCTCAGAATCACATGATATTGTAGTCCTATCATGCACCCTGTCCCTACTTTCATCATTGGTAGGTAACCTTGAACCCAGCAGTCGACATTTCATCATCAGTTGTTGATTGGGTGTTTTCCCTTGTGTTCGATGGCAAGACATCTATTCACACATTGGGATTCATGTAGTGTCTTGGATTCCATTAGCCTTATTGTTGGTTTCCTCTCCTTTGTTAGGAGTTTTCGTCATTGGTTGTTATTCAGAGGGTCTTTTTCATGTACTTGTTGCACTTGGCACACGTAAAAGATGCACAGGATCGTTGGTTCGTGAACATGTTCTTCACCCAATTTCCACCAAATCACGAAGCTCCTTCTTTGTACCTCGTGCTGACTAATGAGAGATGCATTAATTCTCTCCTTTCAGTGGGTCTCCTTCCATTGACTTCAGCCCATTTATTCTGGAAACGGGACCTAGACTCTTATGAGTACCTTGAGGCTTTCATTCATTAGTGGCAAGCTCTCTCGCCATCAACAGTTGGGAATACATAAATTTCTCCTAATCGATGAATTATTTAGGTGTTCAAAACTAACTCCTTTATTCACACTTGTAAGAATGTACTCATCCTTGATACCTACTTTCATTATCGGTAGGTTTTCTCACGTTTGTTAACGGTATACATCAATGATTGGTAATCAAGTGATGTCTCATTATGTTCGACGTCAACTCCTTTATTCACATAATGTATACTTGCACCTTTGGCGGATTGTGTAGAAGACTTGAAGACATCACTATGTGGCCACATCTTTACTGAGTTGTTGCTTCCTTTTCATTGGACCAATACCTATATGAATTCAATGATCATGGGAGGTCAGATTGTACTCCATGGTATACAAATATCTTCAGATTGGTTTTGATGCTAGTTCTACTAGTCCTTGTCCGTGACTATGCCAACTATTGGCATGTAACCGCATTTGTATTTTCCTATTCATGGCCACAGACACTTGTTCGGTATATTTTTCACATGGATCTGCAATTTAATTTTATTGGCAGCCATGTATGCAAAGTCAGTGTAGAATGTAATGAGCAGCTGAGTTCATCCAATTGGTTCCCTACCACTCCACTTCTGGTTTATTTATAATGTATTTGGACCATTGTAGATACTCCTCTGACCTCACACATTAGGGGGCATCTGTTAGAGCAATATTTTCCTCACCCTATGCAATCTTGTAGAAAGGGCCTTATTCCATTTCCCTATGCAAACTTATCTTCCCTGTTACTAAAATCCAGAGAAAAAAACATAAATTTTTCCACTTGTACACATCTTGCACACTATACAACAAGCGTATGCATAGGCTTCTCCACTACAGCCTACGTACATTGAGATTTGTGCCAGAAAATGAAAATTCAATGTCAGGTTTCCATGTCACAACAGGATAACTCTGATCCTTAGCCTTCCATATACCGGAAACGTTCTGACTTGACCCTTCAGTTACATTTTGAAGGCTATAAAGAGGCCAATTATGAGCTATGGAAAAGAAGAAATAATTCAACTTTGATAGCAAAGTTACTCTGGACAAATCATTTACTTCATATTGAGTATGCATCCCTTTGTCCTTTAAGTCTGAACACAATTTTCATCCCCCAAGCTCTTCCCTTATTAATGGATAACCTCATTGTCTCCCATCTATGAGCTTGCCTTTGGTGGAGGATTGAACTGGTGTAGGCCCAAGTGGAAGGAACTTAGTTTCTCAGTTTCAAATCGTGCCGACACGAAAGTCTATAATATTTTCACTTTTGTTGATTATTTATTAATAGAAATAATCTCTTCCCATCCAATTGATATATTGAAAATATATGAGTTATTATCCATGGGCGTATTTGTTATGTGTATTGATTGATTATTCTATCTAATGTGCTAACCTTTTATATCTTCACCATATGCTTACTTTGATTGTTTGTTGAGAACTTGTTGCAGGTATATAGCTTTGAGTTAAAGTGCTCAATAGTGGACATCATCGAACATCTAGACGAGGTAGGCCTCTTTCTTATCTCACTTGCACATTAGTTTGTATAGCATGTTGTTGGGATAGAGTTGATTTCTGCAATCATTTTTGTCTATTGTGGTTCACCCTAGCCATAGATATATTTTCCTCGTAACAATTGTCATTTCCAAGTTTCCCTTGGTAGCATATAACATAGTCTTTTGTGCCACACAAATACCTTAATACTCTTTTGACAACTGTCCAGTGCCCCTTTCTAGGTGTCGACATGTACCTTCTCAACACTCCCACTGCATGAGCAATGTTTGGTCGAGTGTATACCATCACATACATTAGACTACCAACATCACTCGCATAGGGAACACATGCCATGTCCTCTATTTATTCTTGTATCTTTGGACATTGTTCAGTAGTTAGCCTTGCTCCAATAGGAATTGTAACCTTTACAGGTTTGCACTCCTACATGTTGAAAAATTTCAAAATTGTTTCAATGTACTTCTTTTGGTTCAACCAAATATTCCTAGTTGCTCGATCTCTCTTGATCTCCATTCCCATAATGAAGTTCGTTGCACTAAGATCCTTCATGTCAAACTTGGAGGATAACTACTTCTTCACCTCCTTTATTGTGTCCATGCTATTTCCAACCAACAACATGTCGTCGGCATACAATGCTACATATATGAAATTACCACCTTCTTCTTTGGAAGATATGCAATGATTATCTTTTCTTCTCACAAATCCCAAACTAAGGATGTTTTTTGTCAAAATTTTGATACCACATCCTTGGTGATTACTTTAGACCATAAAGGTATATTTTCAACTTGCATACCAAATATTTCTTTCCCTTTACTACAAATCCTTTAGGTTGTTTCATGTAGATTTATTCTTCCAAGACCCCATGTAGGAATGATGTCTTCACATCCATCTGTTCTATTTCCAAATTAAATGTTGCAACCAAAGACATCGATACTCTGATGGAAGTTAATTTTGCAACAGGGGAAAAAATATCACCAAAGTTGACTCCTTCAACTTGGGAATATCCTTTTTCTACCAGTCTATCTTTGAATTTCTCAACTTGACCTATTATGTTCATGTTCTTCTTGAATACCCACTTGCTACCTACAAGATTTCTTCTTCTAGGCAATTGGACTAAATCATACGTCTCATTATTGTGCAAGTATTCCATTTCTTTGACCATGGAATCCTTCCAAAGTCTACCCTTTGTCAAGTCGACTTTCTCCCTGACCAAATTGGGCTCCTCATCAGTGGCAGATAACACAAATTCGGAATGGAATTCAAGAAGACTATACTTTTCAACTGGTTTTCTCGTTTAGGCCTCCTAACAACTGGGGTTGGTTGTTCCACTTCTTCATCTGATTCAGTCAACTCATCTGAATTATCTTATTCTTTGTTCCTTAGTTCAAACCTCACTTTCTCTAGATTAATTTATATTCGAACCATCACTTTAGATTCAAACTTCCTTACAACTTATCTAAAGAATACATCTCAGTTGTACATTTTTTCCTTGATAGAGGATCCCAAATATTATATCCTTTTCTTCCTTATTTGTATCGAATGAAAATACACTTGACTTCCTTCTTGTCCAACTTGCTCCTCTTTTCCTTGGAAACATGTAGAAATGTGTCACAACCAAATACTTTGAGATGTGAAACTGAATCCATCTAACTGCATGTGGAGTCATGTCGACTAGCTGACAAAGGAAACATATTCACCAAGTATTTTGCAGTGTTGATTGCCTCTGCCCAGAATTTTTATGCGAGCCTATCGCCGATGAACATGCTCCTTTCCTTTTCCATCAATGTTCTATTCATTCTCTTGGTAACTCAATTTTTGGGGGTATATGGTGTGGTATTTTAGCCTGCTATGCCACAGTTCTTTCATAACTGCTCAAAAATCCTTTCCAAAAAATCAACCATTGTTGTTAGTTCTCAACACCTTAATCTTCTTATCTATCTGGTTTTCCTCAAGAGACTTAAACTCTTTGAATTTCTCGAAAACCTATGATTTCTTCCTCATGAAATGTATCCATGTCTTCTTGGAAAAATCATCTATGAATGATACATAATATAGGAATCCACCAAGTGAAGGCACTGAAACATGGCCAAACAAATCACTATGAACCAATTCTAGAATCTCCTTTTCCCTTGTCTCTCTAGATGGGAACCTCACTCAACTTTTTTTTTCCATATATACAATGTTCACAAATGTCAACTTCTAAATTAAATTCAAGAAAATCTTCGACCATACATTTGTTATTCATAGCTAAAAGTCCCTTTTCTCTAATGTGTCACATCCTCTTTTGCCATAACATGGTCGAGTTGACTTGATGAAGAATTTTCGAGTTGATTTGAATCGACTCAACTCAATTTATGTCTATTCGAGTCAAATTCTAGCCGACTTCAAGAATAACAATGTTGGTGCATCCAATAAAGTTGACATTCCCTAATAACTTGTATAGGGTTCCAATCCAAAATCATTTCATTAAGACCATCACACCTCTAACCATTTTGCACTCATCCTTATGAAATAGAGTGTGCACTTCTGCATCACTCATGTTGTTGACAGATATCAAGTTTCTAGCCAAACCTAGAATACATAGCACACCTGGGAGAGTTCTACTCCTCCCATCCTACAGTATTAGTCAGAATTTTCCCCATTCAACAATTTTGGTTTTCGAGTTGTCCCCAAAGAACAAATATCCTCCTTCATATCATTCATATTCACAGAACCATTCTCTATGTGGTGCCATATTAGAGGATTTTCCTGAATCAATTAACCAAACATCTTGATCCAAATTTGTATTGTTCGATGCCAAGTACACATCGCCTCTTTTATATATAGTTGTCTTTATCTCAATTGACTACTTCTCATCAGACCCTATACTGAGTTCCATTACCTTCAACTTGCATTCCCTCTTATAATGCCTGAATTTACCACATTTATAGCATCTTCTCGTCAACTGAACTGAGGATTTATATCTACCCTTCGACTTAGAATTTCTAAAGGAGAATTTTCTTTTATCTCTGTCAATTGGTTGACTTCTCACCACTAATGCATCTTTGGTCGAACCTTTCATGTTCTTCCTTATCATTTCTTCTTACAATAGAGATGCAACCATGTCTTCTAGTTCTAATGTGGTTGAAATACTTTGTATATACACGAGTAAGATATCCCAGGATTCTAGGAAAGAACATAATAGGCTAATACATTTCTCCTTCTAAGTGATTTTAATATCCATGAAATATAAAAGGATTATTATGGTATTAAACACATTTAAATACTCATTCACCAGACTTCCGTCACTCATCCTTAGAAGATACAGTTTCTTTCTTAGGAACAACTTGTTTACCAAGGATTTCGACTGGTACAAGATTCCCAACTTGTCCCATAATTTCTTGGTCAAATATTCTCCTGAGACATTCAAAAACACCGAATATGAAAGACAAAGTCGAATCATGCTCCTTGCACTTCTCTCAAGTTTCTCCCATTATTTCTTCAACATACCTACCAGAATGGTACCTAGACAGACTGTTGCCCATTATTCTTGATCTACAAGGATATCTTCAATTTTAAGCTTCCAAAGCTCAAAATTATGACCATTGAATTTTTCGATCTCTATTCTTGAGGTACTTGCCATTCTTTAAGAACAACTTTAAATATCTTTGACTTACAAATATTATTGGTCCTAGGGTTTAGCTTAGATCCAAGGTTGGTAAATCCAACTCCGATACTACATGTTAGGAAATTGAATACTTCCACGCTAAACCTAATACAAGAGAGGAATAAATATTTAATCTATGAATCAAATGACAAAGAAAACACACAGTACATAAAGATTTTACCCTAGAAACCCAAACAAGAAAACCAACATTCCTTGAGCATCTTGCTCTCTTGTTGTCTTATTCATTAAAAGGTTACATGCCTAACCTTGGTCCACACCTAAGACACAATATACATCATACCTTCTTGTTATACACAAGGACAACCCTAAATAAATGTCCCCAAAAATGGTTACAGATCTACACATATCATTGGCTACAAATCCCACGAATCTTGGGATTTTTTTACAGTCGACTACCAAGTTGGAATACCAATCGACCTTCATTTGATCTTTAGTCAGTTGTCACATGATCACTTGTCGACCTCTTGTCAGTTGACCTCTTTGAATTGTTTTCATTTACTTCAATTTCAATTTTTCCTAATCGATCCACTTCGACCTTTGAATTTCACTGCAAATAATATAACCCAACAACCTCCAACCATAAAATGTTAGTGAATTCAGTCCAAGAATATATCAAGGAGGAAGATATTTTCCATCGAATGTTGCAAGATATGTATTTGGGAAACCAAGACTCTCATTTCTCCAACATTGGATAGGAAGAAGCCAATAAAAAACATGATTTTCATTAGTCTTTATGTATTCTAAAACGATAATAATTTTAGGTGCAATCTTAAGAATCTATACCTACATGAAATTTTGGAATGTTATAACTATGAATGTATGCAAAAAATAATTCTTGGCATATTTTATCTACCTAGTATACTAGAGAAATCGGGTCATCAGTCTTTATGTACTCTTTGTTGGTCGATTTTGCTGCAGTGTTTTATAATGCAAAATTATCTATTTTTGAGTGAAAAAATGTCAACCATAATTGTAAGTAAGTTATAATATTTCATAGAGGAAGTAGGGTGTGTAGGCATGGACCTTGCAAGACTAGTTATCATTCTCCTCCAATATGAAGATGACATCATTGTTTTAGTAAGGAACCCTTATGAGAAAAATGACTTCAAATTCTCAAAGTTTTTTACATTGGTGTGTAGGCATGGACCTAGAAAGACTAGTGATCATCCTTAGGCCTGTATGAAGATGACATTGTTATTTTAGTAAGAAACCTTATGTGAAAAGAAAATTCAAATTCTCAAAGTGTTTTACACTAACTCTAGCATGATTGTGAACATTGATAAAACAAAGATACCATCAAGCATATAAGTGTCACTTACCCAAAGTTTATTTACAATAACCACAACTTCGAAGAAGCTCCTTCATATAAATAAATTTGAATAAAAATTCATTTTAAGCTAAACTAGAATTGTAGCGTTGAAAAAACGATTAGCAAAAATTGGAAATAATTTTTTAGCCCTGAAAATATTTGTAGAGAAGTCAAATACTAGGAAAAATGATATTTGTTTTTCACACACTTGTTATCCAACTAATTTTGTATGGTCATGAAGAGTGGGATTGTGGTATTTCTAAGGAAACTTGGAGGAAATTCAAGAAAATCCAAAATGTTTTTTATAATACGTACTACCCATGGAGAGTAAAGATATGATAGGGTACTCATTATATAGGATAAGTTGACTAACAAGAATAAAGAGACGCTTCCTATAGTAGATTCAAACATTAGTAAAACTCACTTGATGCTAAAGAGAAAGTTGAATAGAGATACTACTTCTTGGCTCTCTTGTTGGTGGGG
>ML785524.1:328905-347331 GCA_009831015.1 Picea engelmannii | reverse complement strand
GGGGGTAGTAGAGGTATGCCCTTTATCAACACCATTAATAATATCGTTGTAACTAACTTTACATAAAAGTGGCATTATAATGAGATTGAGAATAAGAAAAAAATTCTTTACTATGAAAGGCCATACTTATGTTAAAGAAGAAAATAAATTATAAAAAATAAGAACAAACTCCTACAAACTCTCATAAACTTCAAAACATTTATAATACCAATAATATTTATAATGTGTTAACCCGTGGAAACCAAAATGAGTTCAATAATCATATTTTCAAGCAATTTAACTTTTATTTTAAGTCCAAGAAGTTGATATTCATCACGATGAACCATAAATCGTCATCATCGTCATTTTAGACAAATAAATAAATAGCATTAATTTCATTTTTGGTATAAAATGCCACGCAATAAATTTTAAATCATGTATACTTTTTGTTAATTATATTAATACTTTTTTTTAAGAATTAAAATTGAAAATATCACATTTAATTGTATATGTTTATCAAAATCTCGTAATGTCCTCGACAAAATTACAAACGTTTCTACAAAAGATCATGTTTTTTCAATAGAAGACATAAATTTTGGGTTTAAGCAACTTGCAAATGGGAAAGCTAAGGACATCAAGGGTTACCAAGATGAAATATTAAAAATTGGAGGGCATATTACGATCCCTCACATACACAAGATCTTCAATTTAACAGTCAAGCAGGGCTTCCCTAAACTTTGGAATCAAATCCTCATTGTACCTATTGTTAAAAGTGGGGATAAAAGAAATCCCTCTAATTATAAGACCATTATGATTATCCCTATTTTATCCAAGGTATATGAAAGTATTTTGGAAAAGAAGATAAGCATATGGATAGAAAGCCACAGAAAAAGAGTTAAAGGTCATGCCAACTTTAGACATTATCATTCAATTGTGGACCACCTTATCATGCTTAGGATCATTGCAGAGGAGTGTTGCAACAACAAAACCAATATCATTTGTTGTTTCATTGAATTTAGAAAATCTTTTGACATTGTGCCTAGGACCAACCTTTGGAATAGGTTAGAAGAGATAAAAGTTCCCTCTGAGCTAAGAGTTATTGCGGTAAGATTGTATGAGAATGTTATTTCAAATTTTAGGAGCACTGAGGGTTGGTTAGAATAAATTAATTGCAATATAGGATTCAATCAAGGTTGTCTCCTATCCCCTACCATTTTTTGAATTTACATTAACAATTTAGAATATTGTTTGGAAGTCACGAGTTGTGTTGGACCAACTCTTGCTAGTATAGTAATCATCATTATTCTTTATGTCGATGATATTGTTCTTATGGAAAGGAATCCATATGAATTTAGTAAGCAACTTAGAATCCTCAAGGACTTCTTCTTTATTACATGTATGATTGTGAACACTAACAAAGAGAAGGTTATGATCATTAAATCCAACAAGATCACCTACGATATTTTTTATATGACAACAATATCTTGCAGGAAGTGCTTTTGTACAAGTATCTTGGAATTGATATTCATCACAAGCTCAATTGGAACTATAGCAATGAGAAAATGATAAATGGAGGGTGGAAATATTATTATGGTCTTGAAAATAATTGTAAATTAGCATACCTTTGGCTATGGGATAAGAAAAATATCCTCTTTGATACTCTTGTCACTCTTGTTATCATATATGGAATTGTTTGGGGATGAAGTATCTCTCGATAATTCCGTACAAAGATAGAGAAGATCCAAAATAATTTTATAACTTGTAATCTAAAAATTAAGGGAAATGCACCCTATCCCATCCTCATTGAAGTGATCCTTTCCCCCATTGAGAGAAAAACTATGATTAGTTAACTAATGTACAAGAACAACATAAACAAAATAGATGATAAGAGGCTTACAAAAATTGCTTCAAACTCTAGTCAAAATCACTAACGGCTCAAGCAAGGAGGGCATAATGATGCCAAGTCTTAGCTAAATCATTAGGGAATAAAAGAAGTTATTATATAGAATATCGATGATATTAAAAATATTGTACAAACTAAATTTAAGGAGAATATGTTGATTAATTAGGTTGGTTTTCATTGATGTCAACCCTTGAAGCAAGTACGATAGAAAATTCTGGTAGCCCCAAAAGTATGTTTGTTGGCACAGGGGTAGAACCAGGGTTCAACGCTCAAGAGCGCACCAAAAAAACCCTAACTTCTAGCCCTTTATGCAACACCTGCGAAGCAGATGAAGTCTCACCCGAGGTAGAGGCAGGGGTGGTTGCTGGACTCGGGTGTCTGGAACCTTAGTTGGGACATAGATCTGTGATTATCTTGCTTACAACTCACTTAGAATCAGTTATTTCCTAACATACATTCATTAATACACTTTGCAGAAAGCACAGAGCACCGCAATACTTACTCAGATCTATCACTTAGCAATGATAAACAGGGTATACTCAATATATTAAGCACTTAGCATCTTATGTATCACATCTATAATTCATTCATATATCATAAGCACAAAGCATCAATAAATCTATCTAAACATATTAGAGAACTTAGCAAGGGAGAGACAAACACATCAGCACAGTACACAGAGTTACTTTGGTTCACCCCTACCCTGGGGCTACGTCCACAAAGTCTTATTTATATTATCTTGGCCAAGTAGTTACAACATGGAGCTTCAATGACCCTTACCCCACATAGGACAAGATATCTATGCAACTCGCTAGATCCTCTTTCCCTAGGTAGATCTAAGAACTAAGCCTTCTCACACTCTATGCACTCAACACTATTATGGCATGCATAGAGCTCTTACGGTTGCACAGACTTCTGATCACATAGATCCAACTTATGCACTAAGCCATCGACTAGATAGGGCCCCTCTTTCTTACATGGGCTAGACCTCTATTTATACATAGAAAAAGGCCTAAATAAGGGCCGACATCCCTTTCCAATTACAATATTCCCAAAAAACCCAAAAAGTTTTCACAAAGGGTGGCAAGATCCCTTGATCTCTACTTTGCTATGTGCTCCATCTTCGACACGTAGTCAAAGTACCAAACGGTCAACTATGAACAAGTATTCCTCAAAACTTGGTCGAGGGCCAACATGCCCCCAACCCTCACTTGTGACTCATCCTGAGTCACTCTTCTTTGGGTAATTTTGCCTCGAAGGCCTTGAGCTTCGCTCGAGCTGCTTTGACCTTTTGCTTTTCTATTGCTTCTTTCTCGGTAAACTCTTGAATGAGTGTGTTACTAACAGGTCCTTCTAAGTGATCCTCTGTTGTGTTCATGACCTATTCTAGGTCTGTCCCTTGGCTCTCAATCTCTAAGAATAGTTGACATGCCCTATCACGCAAAAGTTGAAGTTGTTGTGTCACTTCCATGACCTTGCTCTGGATCATATGAATCTACTGTTGTACGATGCACTTTTCATGGGACCTCTTCATTTTCTCTATGGTTGGTAGGTCCTTCAACTGCATCTGAAGTCTATCTACCTGTTGCTTCGCCTCCTAGAGTTGCAACTCTAGTTTATGTGATTTTGGGTTCTCGGTCAGGCTCTCATGTATCTGTGCTCTTCTAGTAATTATTTGTTTGCATTCTTCAGTGAGTCCTTTGATCCTTTCTACTATACCACAGACAATTATTTCTCATTGGTTGTGTTCTTCTTGCAGGGTGATCAGTATATCTTGGAGCTCTAGTTCTACTACTCTTTGTTGTAGTTGTTGAATTACTTCAGCAAGTTTCATTACTTGGCGTTCTATAGGTTCTTCTGCCTTATGTTCTAAGCCATTCATAGAGCGAAATTCTCTGTTGACAGCTTCTTCGATCCCGATCTGCTTCACAAGCAACTACTCCTTTTCTTTCTGGATCTTTGCGCATTCTTTATCATACTTCTCTTGGATGGCCTCCTTCCCCTGCTATGCAGCTTGGCACTACTCTATGATTTCCTCGTGTGCGTGCTTTAGGGCCTGTGTGGCCTGCCTTGTTACTTCTTCTACTTTTTGAAGGTGTACTTCGATTAGGTTGGCAATCCTATGAAGTTGAATTGACTCGTCTTCTGCTTCGATTGTTCCTTATGGCATTGGCACAGTGGGGACTGCGCAGTTAGACTAGAGAGCTCGTTATACTCCTTAGAGTTCATTTTCAATTTTGTCATACATCGTTTCTTTCTTGGCCTCCTGCTTTTCTGTAATATATTCTATAGCTTCATTCAAAGTTGTGAGGAGAAAGATGAATTCATCTTGATTGAGCATGGTCTTCATCTTGGTCACAGTCGCTTTGACTTTCTTCTTAGAGGAAGACTTTGAAGGTGACCCTTTTCTCTTCTTTAGAACTTCGACTTTGTCTTCTGGTTGCTTCTTGACTTCCTCTAAGTATTCATTGTTACCTTCTTGATATGGTGTGACGAAAGATGTCCTTACAGAGTGACTATCCACATCTTGAACCTCTTCATTTTTCTTCGTCTCCTTCATCTTCTTTTCCTTCTTCATCTTACTGGGCCCAGGTGTATTCTGTGTAGCTTCTGTGCTGTCAATATCTGAAATTTCTGCTAGATCGGTTGGAACAAGGTGGTCCTCCAACCATTCCTTGGTGATTTCTTCTAATTCTTCTTCAGTCAGCTTATAATAGGACTGGAGTTGTTCCTGGTGTTCATCAGCGCATGGAGTTAGGTAGATAAAGTGGTGGTCTGCACTAAACTTTATCAAAGGTTAGAACCTTTGTAAAGTGTTTGGGGTTATGCAAGGTGCACCCCCTATAGATTCTTTCAGTTGGTTATAGTATCTGTGAAAAATGGCATTTGACTGCCACTACTTTCTCATGTCCATCGAGTACCACAAGGGACTGAACTTTGTAGCAAATGGTTTGAATGGAGCGAAGTATGGGAAAGTTGCACCTTCCGGTAGCTCCCATGCAACAAAGGCGATCAATATCAGTAGCCAGCTGAAATGGAATTCATGCCCCTAGTCATGGGCTTCTCTATAGTCAATCTCTAGCTAATTGACCAAATACTTTACCCAATTCATCTGGAGTTCTTCTACGCATTTTTCGGCGAGGTCCACTATGAATCTTGATACTTGCGTAGGTCTATTCTTATGGACCATCTTCCCTAATATCATCTGACATGCGAGGTGCACTGCACCACTCTCTATAGAGGCGACCTTGTGACCTCGCGTGCCTTTTTCAACGTTGCCATATGCCTCTTTATTCTTTTGTGAAAGCACGCATACTGTGGTCTTCCCAGGGTAGTACTCATGGGGATCAGGGCCCTGCATGCTAAGCCTGGTAATCTTGTTGATCAGCACCATATCAACAGTTATGTGACTGTTCAACCATAGGTATCCTCCATGGTAACTTGCTAGCAGCAATTTCACACAAGAAATCACCTCCGGATGTCTGCCGAAATGCATTATTTTCATGACGTTGAGAAGAGTAGACTGTGCAAGGTTCATCATCCATTGTTGAGGGAAGATCTTCGGATTCTGGCCCTTAGTCTTTGTTAAGTACTTAGATGGTGTGAGCATGTTGTAGGATTTATGGTCTTCCAGGTTGAAGTCACAACACTTCAATGTTGTAACCTTGTCTTGATCTGTGCGTTAGGTGCAAACTCCTTTCGGTAGATATGCAGTGATTAGGGTGTAGTCAAAGTCTCGAGGGACACTGTCCCTATTAATCTCACCACTTAAAGGGGGAATGTAAGCAGGTAGAATGGTTGGAACTATCCTAGTGTTGGCTTCATCATGTCTATGCTTATTTATTGCCTCTGCACTGTCTCGAGATGTTCCATCCTGAGTAGTCGATGAGGAGGTTGCCACTCCTCTCGACGACGAGGCTTGGACTCTGGTGGACATTCTTATTTTTTTCCTTAGGCTAGCAAGTAATTCTCTCACTGATTCTTCAGCTGCGCTAATCTCGTCAGACATGTAAGCTCTAGATCACTGTGTCGGGTTGTCACTAGACTGTCGATACCGTAATCAGATAGAGAATAAAGCTGGAGTAATCACTATTTCACAATGTGGTTGTTCTGTCAGCTCAAGTTATCAATTGGAAAAAGTGTCTTTCAGCCATGGTGTGATGGAATAAGTAAGTAACTCTTCAACGAACTTCTTGCAATGGATATGAAACTTCCATGATCGTTGATCTATCCATTAAGGTGAGGTCCAACAGTCTAATGGTAACCCATAACTACTTTTCGATCCATTCAGAGTGGCGGTCGAATGGGTATATCGGTTCCAACGGCTATATTGCTTCGTCATGGTGAAGTACTCTATGTCCTTGTTCTGATATCTTGGCGAAGCTCCAATTCTGCAATTCTTCTTGCTGCAAAGTGTCCTCTAGAACCTCTTGTAACCTTACAGTATTAGCCCTTTTCTTTCTTAACTTCCTAGCCTTCTTCCCAGTGAGTTTTGTCTCAATAATGCTTTTACCATTCTGATTTTTATCTTCTGTGGCCTTAGTTACTTCATGTTGTGGAAAATCTTTCTTAGGGTTCCTTGATAATACCTCTTATGTATCAACAATAGGTAACTCGATCTTCTGCGGATCCTCAAGTGTTCTCTTAGATTCGACATTGGAGGTACTAATATTAAATATATGTGATTTTCTCTTATGTTCTTTAATCAAGTGCGTGATCCTTCTGGCCATAAAGTCTTTTAATCTAGGTTTTCCCTGTGAGCATGGTAAACGGGGCATTTTCTTCAACAAATTTAATGATCTCAAAGTCTTCCTCTGTCGAAGTTCCATTGACAGTCATAGGTATCTGAGCGAGCCTTCCACATACTTTTACTAGCTTTCCCTTGAATAAACTTGTTCCTCCTAGGGAAGGGGTCATGACAGGATTTCCTATAGCTTCCCAAGTTCTTTCTGGCATAATGTTTACTTGTGTTTCTTCATCAAGAGTACAATCAATGTCAAAGTCCCATATTCTTTCTTCGATTTTCTCCTTTGTTTTGAAGATCTTTGATAACCTAACATGTTGGTGGTCATTCAAGGTATCTTCCATCTGTAGTAATATCTTTTCTGATTCTTTCCGGGGTTCTACTATAATCTTGGTCTCTTGGTCTCCCTCAGGGTTTGCTTGTTCCATATTTAGCTTCTCAAGCCTAGAAATCATTTTAGGGCAATCCAATACTTCATGGTCCATAGCCTTACAATAGAGGAAAATAGATCTCCTACCAAGGCATTCCTTAGCAAGATGTCCCAGTCTTCTACAACTGTAACAGAGGGTTAATCCTCTCTTTCTCTTAAATGATCCCCAACTTTTTCTGTACTGCACACCAGAATCATGGTAGCTAGCCTGCAAAAAAAAAATTCTAGGATCCTGCTTCCACTTGTTAGTCCAGACATTCTTTCTATGCATAGGTATAGCATATCTATCACTATACTTATCAGATCTATTCATATCAAACTTTCTTTCATCTAACAATGCCCTAGTTTTGAAGCCAGGACAAAATCTATCGAACATACCTAGATCCATGCTTTAGAAACAAAAAATTCACTTATCTTACTTCTACAGAGTACAAAGCTTCCAGAACTAAGAATTTTAACTATTCTTACCTTTATCAAAGCACAAATCTTACAGAACTTACCTTTTTCCTGCAGATCTGACCTCTTTCTTCACAGATCCAACTTCTTTTCTTCAGATCTGACCTCTTTCTCTTCATATCTCACCTCTTTTTCTTCATATCTCACCTCTTTCTTGGCACAAAGCTTCACAGGTCAAACAGAACACTATGCACTAGGGAAACAGGTCTACACACAGAGACTATTTCACACAAATCTTTTTCTTCTTCAGTTCCCAGCAATCACAATTCCAAGTCCCAGAAACGAAACCATTTGTTAGCACAGGGGCAGACCTAGGATTCAATGCTTAAGAGTGCACCAACAAAACCCTAACTACCAGCCCTTTCGACAACACCTGCGAAGCAGATGAAGTCTCACCCGAGGTAGAGGTAGGGGTGGTTGCAGGACTCAGGTGTCTGTAACCTTAGTTGGGACACAGATCTGTGATTATATTGCTTACAGTGCACTTTGAATCAGTTATTTCCTAACATACATTCATTAATACACTTCGCAAAAAGCACAAAGCACCGTAGTACTTACTCAAATCTAGCACTTAGCAATGATAAACAAGTTATACTCAATAGATTAAGCACTTATCATCTTATGTATCACATCTAGAATGCATTCATATCTCATAATCACAAAGCATCAATAAATATATCTAAACATATCAGATCACTTAGCAAGGGAGAGATAAACACATCATCACAGTACACAGAGTTACCATGGTTCACCCCCACCCTAGGACTACATCCACAAAGTCTTCTTTATATTATCTTAGCCAAGAAGTTACAACACGGAGCTTCAATGACCCTTACCCTGCATAGGACAAGAGATCTACGGAGATCGCTAGATCCTCTTTTCCCAAGCAGATCCAAGCACTAAGCCTTCTCACACTCTGTGCACTCAGCACTATTACAGCATGCACAGAGCTCTTATGGTTCCACAGACTTCTGATCACATAGATCCAACGTATGCACTAAGCCATCGACTAGACAGGGCCCCCCTTTCTTACATGGCCTAGACCTCTATTTATACATAGAAAAATGCCTAAACAAGGGCCGACATCCCTTTCCCATTACAATATTCCCAAAAAACCCAAAAAGGTTCCACAAAAGGTGGCGAGATACCATGATCTTCGCTTCGCTATGCGCTCCATATTTGACAGGCAGACGAAGTACAAAATGGTCAACTATGACCAAGTAATCCTCAAAACTTGGTCAAGGGACAACGATGGTTAAGGGACTTAAGTTTTTTTGATGTATAATGGTATGAATATCAGTATATTTGCAGGTAAGACTATTCTAGATGGATAATACATGTCATGCCATTTTCGGTGATATTTGGAACGTCACATAACTCCTCATGGTTAGAGAGTTATGGCCTTGTGAAGTTGGATAACCCTCATGAGTTATTTAGAAGGTCAAAGAAGTCAAATTATTCTGGAAACTCCTAGAAGAATTTGACTAGTCAAAGTGGGTGAAACTAGGAGTTAATCATGGGTTAATTTGTTGCAATAGGAAAATAATTAAAAATAAATTAGTTGCAACTAGAAGTGGAGAGTTTACTATTTTTGCATAAAATGGCCATAAGTGGACAAGTGGTTAGAAGTGGATTAGCCCTAAAAAGAAGGAAGTTGGGTTAAGTTGGTTAGAGGGTAACCCCTTGAGGAAGCTACATGAAAGTATAAATAAGAGAGAAATAATCTCCTATTATCACCTATTGAGAACATTGAATATCTATTATTGTGTAAGGTTTATTTCAAGTACTCATTCATACATCTGAAGTTATGAAAGTCTGAGGTAGCATGAAGGATTGATGGTGAAATTTTCACAATTGCAGAAATACTGAAAAAAAACCCTAGCTTTTTATGTGTACACGGGATGTAATGGAGAAGGGTGCATGTGTACATGGGTTGGAAGTATAACAGGGCATGTACAGTTGGAAAAATACATGAAAACTTGAGGAGATGGAGATGTTAGGTCTCTAAAGTATGAAAGCAAGCTCCTAGGAAGGTCTACAGTGGTCAGGTACAACAGATCTATCTACAAGTTCAAAAGGTATGTCTTATTTCTATGTGTAGTTGGATATTGTTGTCTACATGAGATATGGTTATAGGGGTGTGAGGATTTTCCCTAGAGAGGTTGTTGGTTGTATAACAATTATTGTATAAGCCATATCTACAGAAATACGATGTTGGTATATTTGGTAGTTATCATTGGTACATCTTATTAGTGTTGAGGAACTTCTTGTATTTCTTGGTATATGGTTGAGGGTTTTTGTGGTACATGGTTGAGAGCTTGTAGTTGTGAAGTGGTTGTGAAGTTGTTGGTGTAGTGTGAGGTTGTATATCAGTGACATTTTGATGTCTAGTTCATGTGAGGGTTATTACACTTATTCATGATTGTACACACATGTATGGCACATGAGTAGAGAGATATATATGCACTTGGTTAAGGGATATGTAATATGATGCATGCATAGGGCACAACTACAGATAAGACATAGTGACAACTTGCAGATTGATTTGATAGAGACAACTAAGCGTCTGATTTTCAAAAAAGGTGAAAATCTTAGCTTTCTAAAGGTGTATGCATGATGCAGTTAGAGAGGCCACATAAATGTTAACACTCTATAAAATTGTTCGGCTGATAAAACAAATGACATAAATAACCTAAAAACCAACTTTAGAGCTGGGTACTAGCCTGCTCAGCTCAAAGAGGGCTCTCTCCTATCACTTGATCTTTAACAGATGATTTTTCTTTAATAATCAATGGCTAGGTTTTGTTTCTTTGAAAGGGATTTTTATAATTTTGATGGAAAGGAAGGGGAGGGACACTTAGGGCTATGGAGTCAAACTTATGAAATGAATGGAAGAACTGACAGGTCGGTATAACTCTCAAGAGGATAAAGGCTAAATGAGGTGATAAACTTGAGTTATAAATTGTAAATTTGTAGAGTGTGGGAAGAAATGAAAAACATATAACTGTATCAGAGAATTAAATAAATTAATTTTGACATTTTTTAGGGAGAAATTAACACAATTTAAATTTCTTAAGCCAAGAGCATCACAAGATGAATTTTGGGCCTTTAACTATCCAATTTAAACAGAAGACACTGAAAATGGAATTTAAGCATATAGGAAATGCATACAAAGAGAGGATACACAAATTAGATCACCACCATTATAATGTTTTCATGGAAACTTCAAGAATTTTGCTTGTGTATTCTATTCAGCTTCAAAAAATTACATTCAAGTTCTGAATAGCTAAAATCATGCCCTTGCAATTCCCTAATACATTTGGAACTCCTAATATTTATACAATTTGGGTTCCTTCGGTTTGAAACCGATTATAATGATTAAAATGAAATGTTTCGATTCTGAAACCGATTACAATAATAACAAGGGACGGTTTCAGTTTTGAAAACAATTACAATGATTAGCAAGAGACATTTCATTATTCAGATTATGGCTCTTCTGTCGTTTCAGTTTCTTTCTTTGCCAGGTGTTCTTCTCTAGTCTTCCACATGATCTTCCATCTTCAGTGACATATGGACATCATCTACTAGACCCTGGAAAACTACATTTTTTCCTACCCAGCCGTAGTATCTCCTTCCATTGCAAGTCAGAACGAATGTCATAATCTATCATTTCTTTGATCAGGCTCTCCAGGTCGATGCAGGAATCATATGTCATGACTGGTAGTCTAATTTTTATTGCTTTGAACTGATTCAGAATCCCAAAGCCTGTAATCAGATGCTCAACTAGTGTAGCTCCTTTCATATTTTCCTCCAAAGTTTCGAATTTTGAATGATCCATCCTGCAATGAGTCAAACGAGTATTGTATTCTTCCCGATCTTACAATTTTCCCTTGCCATTCCAAAATGGTGGGAGGCTATTGATAAATAGTTCTTCAAACAAATCCTTGAACTCTTGCACACTTTTCTCCATATGTGTTGCCTTTGTTTGGACTGATTTCAACTGGTTATGTTTAGCAATAACCCTCATGGCCCAGATAATGAATGTATTTATGTATTTAACTCCAATAGTCGGAAGGTCTGCAGTAGGATGGAGTTAAGTAGATTTATGACGTTTTGGGCCCACTCTGATGGTTTCTTTTCTAAAGTTTCATTCAAAATAGTGCACTTGCTTCTGGCTGTGATGGATATGTTTTCTTTATCATTAATGAAATTCAAATATACTCTGAACTTGGAAACTTCAACAGCTATAGAGTCCTAGGTGATATGCTTGGCCCCCTACAACATGTCTGTGCCTCTTAATTGTATCTTCAATTTATCTATATTTTCTTGCAAGACTTCATTCTCCTTTTGAAATTGAGCTATTCTTTCATCCCTTGCCTACATCTCCTACTTCAATTTCTCTATGTTTCCTTTTAGCCCTTTGATTTCTCCTTCTTTCAGGCTAACTTGTGACATATCCTGGACAAGTCTTTCAGTTTTTGGCCCAGCTTTTGTAGCGGGAGGTACAACTACAACCTTGTTTAGCAATTATGTATTCTCTTGTGACCACTTCACCTTTTCTCTCTCTATATGCAATGCCTTAGCATTGTAGTCCAATGCCTCTTGATGAAGTGTTTCATTTTCTTGTTCTACAAAAACCACTTCTACTATTTGTGGATGCTCAGTAGAATACATTTTCAATTTATTCTTCAAGATTTGAATTAATTTTCCTTTTCATCCAATGAGGATTTCACCCCTTGGGGGCCTTCAAATTCCAGCCTCTTGACCTGAGTCTTCCAAGCTCTACTAGATTATTTTTCTTGCCTCAAATTCCCTTCCAATTTCATTGCATAAGATGACAACTTTGAATTCTTCAATATTAAACTCAGGTAATCAGAATACAACATATCACTGGTATTCTTATGGAATTTGACCTTGTCTGGAGCACTAATGTTGTCATAACTTAGACTTTGTCTTCATATTCAATTGGAATGTTAAAGGTCCTCTTCTCAACATCCCTTACAGTGAACAGAGAAAATTTATGCTGAGAAATATTTTCCACTTCAGGGACTAAATCCCTCATCTCACCCAGAGCTATGTTTCCCTTCTCAGCATACTTTTTTGCCAAATATTATTTATATTGATAAGTTGCCTCAAATGTTTTATCAAAGATGTGTTTCTTGATGCTAAAGGTTCTTGAGCTGCCTTCACTTTGGAGTTTGCTTTCCTTTTCAATATCTACAGTGATAGTACCACTTTCCACCATATCCAGATTTGCTTATTCTCTGGACTCTTCCTGATGCGGACTGACAGACAAGACTCTTACTTAAAAAAGGTCAAAAGGAAACTGAGCATGAATTCGAACACATGTTTTTCATTGTCTAGACCTAAAACTTGAATCAAAAGGGAATAAAACCATTGGACTTCAATAACCATTATACTCACATTCATTAACAAAGACAGTCCCTCTGAAAAATGTTTTGGTTTGACAATTGTCTATAAAAACAAATCTCGTATTTCTGATGGACATTCTCTATATACCCTAATTATATTTTCTTCATTGAAAGGTTCATACATTGTGGAGAAAGACTCTGGTATACCTAGGCACTCTCGAATTGACAAAATCTCTACCCTACATATGACCTCAGATCCTTGTTTATTCACAATGACTCTTTCTTCATGTGAATATTGTTTGGCGCACCAACCTATAAATCCAGGAAAAGGGAAAGCGATTTTGATAGAATAAGGGACAATGGTGGCCTGGACTGCTTCAAGGAATGGTATACACCTTCCTACTTTATCGAACAAGTTTCTTATGGACACATAGATGGGAAAAATGGTGATTTTGGTATCAAATATGTCTAAATCTCGGTCAATTAGGACTTGTTAATGCTCTGTAAATTCCCAGAGGTTCTCAGGGGGAAGAATAAATTTAAGGTAACTTATCCAACCACTTTGAAACTGGGATCTAGCCCTACTAGTTTCAGAGAGGGATCTCTCTGTATGATTTAGATATGTTTGAGTTTTAGGTATTAGCCTAGTTAAAATAATATGAGTGTGTTGTTTTGTTTTAATAAAGATGGCTGAAAAATGGTTTACACCTCCATTGGGATATGGGGTCTGTGTTAAGGATCGAGATCAGATACATATTTTATTAGGTTTCTTCACAGGGCAGGATAATGAAAATGTTGGATCTTTAGAATTAAAGTGATGGAAAGATAGAAAACAGATAAGAAGGCCAATCACAATAAAGAAGCATTTAAGCATTTCTTTATTATAATATCATAATAATAACAATAAGATCTTTAAAATCTAGAAGCAACGTATTCGAGATAAATTATGCACTTAAAATTATTTTAATCGATCATAGACAGAAAAAAGAATGATAACAAAGTAAGATAAACAATTTAACAAAGAAAAGTAAACATCACCAACATAAACACATATGAATCATGTGAATCATCCTTTTATTACTGGTAGATCTCTTCAAAAATATTATAGATACAGCTTGCTTGGGCGTAAAGATCAACCCTCAATAATTCGAAGTTTGAAGTATTTATAGAAAAAATTACAATTGATCATGTCATTAATGATCAGGATATGGTGGAGAGAAAATCTAACTAACTAGATTACAAATTACAAAAAGGTAGGAATGCTAAATGATCCTCAAATCCTTGATTCTGAGGAAATGGTAGGTGATTCATCTTTGACTTGACTATGACTATTCCATGTGCTGACTCAGATGTACACCTCATCACTACTCGATCAGAGCACACAGGTCATCCCATCTCTTTTGACTAGGGATGGTAACTTTGAGTAACCTTTGGTATACTTCATCCATCTCTATGTACTTGGTGAAGGTGGGCTTTCTGATGAAGATGTACTTGATCTCGTGTTAGATGCTCAGGTCCAACTACAAAGTCTCCAAACATTCCTTTCCAGTAATGTTGCCCTGTATCCCTGCAAACTTGGAGCCATCTTTTGCCACTGTGAGGATTTTTTGTTTGTAGTCTGAGAGGGTAATTAACTTGTCGTTGATCACAAACAAACCTGGGATCCCCTTCTTATGTAGTGAATCCATTTTTATGAAAAACCTCTGAACTCCAATGTCCATTGCTTGGGATCTTTCCTCAAGTTGCAGCATTAATCCCCTCTTGGTAAAAAAATTCTTGACCTCGAGGATAGTTTTTGTCTTATCCTCAATATCCAAGGCCTTTATCTCCTCTCTTGTTTTAGAATTAAAGAATATGATGATCTCATTTTCCTCTATAGGCCTTTCTCCCTATTCTCCTTTTATCTTATCAATGGCTTGACTGCTTCTCTGCACTCTGTATGAGTGGCCAAATCTTTGTCATGGATTTTCAAATGTCCATCCAAATATTTTCCTTGGCTTCTGACAGTTTCTTAGCCATGACTGTCTCTTTCTACAACTTTTGAAGTTCTTGCTTGAGCCTTTGAGACTTGTGCATCTTAGTGTTGTAACTTGACTGGAAAGTGGACTTCATTTGTTGAAGGTTATTGATCTCATCATGCAATATTTTGATTTCCTATTCTTGCAAAGACATGTCTTGCATGGACTTTGCCAATTTTTCTGAAGCATCTGTAGTTGTTACTGAGGTTGTTGTTGGAAACTCCACTGTGGTGGTTGTTGATGCTTTACTGATACCTGTGATGGGAACTGCATTCAATGGGATGACTTCCATTGGCACATTATTCTCTTTTTATTTAACTAGGTTCTCCAGCTCAGATTCCATCTCCTTAATCTATGCATTCTTCTCTATGATTAATTTCAACATTTTCTCTTTATCGCCTTCAGTCTCAACCATTTCCTTCGCCTGTGGATATTCTGTAGAAGGAATTTTTAGTTGTTTCCTCAGGGAGGCTATGTCAATGTTCTTCTTCTTGAGGAGTTCTTCTACTGCTTTCACATTTGATGGATCATATTCGATCTTGAGTATCAGTTCCTCTAGATATTTTATCTTGTTATCGTTTTCCAAAGAGGACACTTTCTCCAGCTTTAGCCATGTCTGGACAATGTTCAAGGAAACTTGCAACTTTGTAGCAGTCATGGAGGTATTGACCAGGGTGGAGAGAATAATTTATCCATTCTGTCTGTGAATATCCATATGATCAGCTGGATGCAACTCTTTGATATCAAACTCAAATGTTGAGCTTTTATAATTAGAAATTGTTTTGGGTTGAGGCACCTGTGCCTGCAAGTATGCCATGTGTATCCTCCCTTTTTTCTATGTCAAAAGTATAGAGAAACCTATGTTGGGTTATAGATGTTTTCTTCTAGAATTGAGCATAGGTACTATTAGTCAACATCTCATTTTTCTTCTTGATTAAGTTATACTTCTAAAAAATATTGAGTCCTGCAGACTCCTGTGAGTATTTGGTTGTTAATGTTGTATCTGTCTTCTTCTTTGATGAGGAAGTGGACGTCATTTGTTGGCTTCCTGAGAGAAGTGGTGAATGTTCTCCCTCCATTACTGTGGTGGACTGAGTCTCTTCTCCTCCAGACCTGTCAGGAGTATGAATAGTTTTGGGCCTCTTTCTGTAAACCTGGAAATCTTCTACTGAGACCTCTGTAACTGAGGGAGATACTTCTTTCCTGGGCCTCTTCTCTACTAGTACCTGTGGAGTTATAGTTTGTGAAATGTTGGCAGGAGAAAACTATTGTTCAGTATCAATTAGGGTGTTCTCCTCCCACTCTATTTGGTTCATGAATTTCTCTATCTCTGGTTTAGGCACATTAGCATAGGGGAAAATTATGTTTTTTTAATTTGGTTTCTGCAATAAATCCACATGGATCATAGTGCCAAGGAAAACTGCTACTGAACTTCATTTCTAGTAATAGTTTGTTTGCTTCTTCTCCTACATCTCTACTATTGTAGATGAAGGAACCTATCTGACCTTTGATCCTGAGTTGTTGTTTTTTCTTAAAAGCCACAAAATGAATGCCATATGAATTATTCATCTACATGATATATTCCAGAGTGAATATTCGAATAGGAAAATATTTGGGCAGCTTGTAAGGGGCCAATTCACATCTGTAAACTCTGATCTCTGTGTGATCCTGGTACAGGTACCAGTCACCTGTTTTAGCAAGGTTTGATAGATGTAAGATCCTTTGAATTTCTTCATTTATCATGGGTTCTTTTCATCCACTTAGCATGCTTACCACTAGGTGGTAAAACTGACCGATGAACTGCTTAAAATTGAACTCATACAAGTTCTTTCTCAATAATAATGTCCAAGAGGTGACAAGTTTCTACATGGGTAAGGAGAACTTCTTTGCTTGGAAAACTATGAACATGTATGCCAATATTACCATCTTGGTCTAGTTTCTGCATGGGTAAGGAGAACTTCTCTGCTTGGAAAAATATGAATAGGTATGCCAATATTGAGGAATATCAGAACATGCCCTCTATAGAAAACTCGAAGAGATGCTCATGAATGTTGTCGGCCAAAAACTGGATGAAATTGAACTGTGTAGTGACCTTCTCTTCGGTGGAGAAAATGGATAGAAAACCCAAGATGGGTTCATCTATCCACTCATCTGAATAATATCCGAGCAAAAAACACAGGGAAGAAATAACTTGGTTACCTTTCTTTGAGAAAATGGAGGAATGGTAGGGGGCATTTTTCTTGGGTAACTAGGCACTTTCAAGGAGGAAAATCTCAAAGATTCGCGCTCTCTAGGGGAAGGACAACTTATGGTACATCTCGGTCAGAATTTTGACGGAAAAAGGGGAAAGGGAGTCAACTCTGGGTATCTACATCATCCGGTCTATTGTTTTTGGGGTAATGGTGAAAAGGGTGTCTCCAGATGATGAAAAAGTCGCTCTCTGACTAGGGAGATAGTGTCCCTGGAATTTGAGAGTGAAATTGAGGAAATGGTGAATTTGAGGGAAAAGGTACAGTGGGAGATTGGACTCCCAGAGTCCAATCTCGTTTCTTTGGTCTAGAAAGGTATCTCTAATCTAGAAGTTCAATTCGAAGAAGTCGAATTTGCACTTCGGCTATGCAATTAGGGATGATTTTAAGGATGGAAATTTATTTTAAAATGTAGAAACCTTGGCGAATCTTACTAATCCTTCATATGCCAACTATAAAATGTTTAGCGATATTTTTATAAAATTATTCAAATTTCTAAGGATTTCATATAATTTGTATAAAATTTTGGCGATTTTTAAGGTAAAATAATTTTATCCTATTGAATTTGGGTGAATGATTTTTATAATAGAGAATCTATTTTTGGGCAAAAACCATGGAAAATTAGCCCATGAGCGAAATTTAGCCCCTAAAATCATCCTTGTCTACAATTAGGTAGTCTTTATCGTCCAAAGGTGTCTGATCCAAGTCGACAAGAGGCGAGAGGAACGGATTCTCTTCGATCTCTGAGGATTTAGATTTGGGTGCCATTGATTTGACTGATACCTGCAAAAAAGAATTGTTTGTTGTGTTTACCAAGCATTAATGGTGGATGTTGATTGAAGAGAACAGTAAAAAAGGTATCTTTGGTTGTGTCTAGATCATGAACAGTGTGATAACGATGAAAAAATGGGATTAAGAGGATGAACGTATGTTTGTTGGGAAGTGGATGACAATTCGACCAACTAATGATCATGGTCGCCCACATTGATTGGCCAATGGGTATCTCAGGTATGAGGTGGAGGGTAATAAAAGGGTAATGGGTGTATGGAGGTGATGTGGAGGGTAGTGAGTGGATGACAAGTGGAGGGTAGTGAGTGGATGACAAGTGGATGGGATGTGACAGGCGACAGGTGAGTGGGGAACGGTATGTCGACAAAGTAGTGGAACATGACATATAGGTGGGGGTAGTGGAGTATGACATCCAAGTGCGGAGGTGGTAAGGAAGGGCAGTTTGGCCATTTTCTTGGAAGGGGGGGTAGTCAATAAGTGGTAATG
>ML785524.1:306542-322603 GCA_009831015.1 Picea engelmannii | reverse complement strand
ATGTATTAGCAGTAAAGAGGATCTTCAGATATCTCAAAGGAACAGAAGAGTTTGGATTATGGTATCCAAAAGGAAAATATCTATCACTTATTGCCTACACAGATGCAGATTGGGTAGGTTGTATTGATGACCGACGAAGCACCGGTGGAGCAGCGTTCTACTTAGGTGAGTGTTTGGTATCATGGCTAAGCAAGAAACAATCATTGGTATCTCTATCTACAACCAAGGTAGAGTATATTGTAGCAACAACATGTTGTACACAGGTTCTTTGGATGAAACAAACTTTGATAGATATACAGGTTGAGTATGAGGATCCCATTCCAATATATTGTGATAATACAAGTGCCATCAATATCTCAAAAAACTTGGTGCTACACTCTAGGATGAAGCACATTCCAATCAAGTATCCCTTTCTACGGGAACAGGTTGCAGAAAAGAACATTAGAGTTGAGTATGTGGGCACAAAATAACAAGTGGAAGACATCTTTACAAAACCACTTCCACGAGAAGCCTTTGAATTCGCCAAAGACTTGGAGTTATTTCTACTCCAAAAATGAATGATTTTTGAATGCTTTTTGAATGCTTAGCTTATATGTCTTAGATGTACACGAGGAAGCACCATAAGAGGACAGTTTGTCAGGGGGAGCAACCCCGGATGGAAAGATACCTTTTCCATTGATGACAAAGGGGAAGATATTTATCAAATGTAGAGGATAGAGGCATGGTTCCAGGGGGAGCATACTTATCAGATGCAGAGGATAGAGGCATGGTTCCAGGGGAAGAAAATTTATTAGATGCAGAGGACAAAGGCATGGTTCCAGGGGGAGCATGAGTGATATGATTTTAGTATTGCATCAGAGTGTTGCCATCAATGCCAAAGGGAGAGATTGTTGTTTAAGGTTGGTTTTCATTGATGTCAACCCTTGAAGAAAGCCCCGTAGCACAAAGGTTTAGGTAATGGACCCAATATTTTTTGATGTAAATATGACTCATTATTGTTTTTTCATGGTCGATAAGAAGTAAATATGGATGAACTCCAAAGTGATCCCCTTATGGTGAAATCCCTCACGGGAAGATGCTTTGTGGAGTAAGAGAACCCATGCTTAATTATGGAATAATGAGATGAATGAAAGTGAATTTGTCAGGGAAAATATCCTATATGTATATTTCTTGTCATGTCATTTCCGGTGGTATGTGGAACGTCACATAATTCCTCACAGTTAGAGAGTTATGGCCATGAGAAGTTGGAGACCCCAGGTTTGGGTAATGGACCCAAGTTTGTTTGATGAGTAACGGTATGAGTTATGATATACTTTTAGATAATACTATTCCATATGGATAGTACAATTCATGCAATTTCTGGTGGTATGTAGAATGTCACACAACTCCTCACGGTTTGAGAGTTATGGCCTTACGAAGTTGGAGGACCCTCATATGTCATCTAGAAGCCCCAAAAGGTCAAAGTAGTCAAAGTGGTTTAAGAGATTTTAAAAGGTAAATAATAAAGTGAAGTGATTAGTGTATTATAATTCAAAGTGAATACAAAATAAATTATTTCAATAATAAATATAATGAAGAAATTAGAAGTGGACCCAACCCTAAAATAAGGAAAGTGGGCCAAGTGACCTAGAAGATGTTTTTAAGGAAGCTACTTGGAGAGTATAAATAAGAGGCAAGGATCTCTCATTTGAATCACACTTGAGAATATTGAATATCTATATGTGTTTGAGGTAACCAAGGATATCTAAACTGGAATTCTAAGTGAAGGTGAAGAAAAGAAGGCCGAAATGCAAGGAAGGATAAATTCTTTTGATGGTGCTTTCTAAGGTATGTTATTTACAGGTCATCTCACCATTTTCACTATAAAAAAATTTCTATAATGATTCAGAGCATGAAATTTCTATGAAAGTGAGAAAACATATCCAAGTATCTGTGTTAAAAAATTCAGCTTGTGGGTCATTGTATTTTGGGAGTTATACTCCGTGGAAAATAGGGTTTGTGGCCAGTCTTGAAACTAGTCAAAATCAGGTGTTTTGGGTAAAAACATCATAACTTCTTCATAACAGATCCAAATTTAGTGAGACAAAATGTGTTGGTTAGGGTACAGTATGTAGTATTCTTTTTAATATTTTCATATCAACGCATCAAATATTTTGTACGGGGCATGCTCTACAAGGTCCCTCTCTAGAATAAGCCAGAATTCAGCAAAGTATGCCATTTTTTATATAACTCCTTTTATGAGAGGTTCCAAGTAGTGACATTTGGAGGAATTGTACAAAACACACTTAAGAACATTTTTTATCAGTTTCATATATTTATACATTACAGGTTCAAAGTTATGATTACTTCAAATTAGGGTTGTTGATTAATCCAAAACTAGGCATGTGAGACTAAAGAAAAGTTTGATGAAAATGCTAGTCTCTTGTTTTTAAAGTTAAGGAATGTTTGCAGGAATGTGATCATATATACCAGGTCTATTACATAGCTACAAATCAGATTTGGATGATGAAATTGATGAGGGATTTTGGTTGTGGTACATGTTGAGTACATGGTTGAGACAAGTAGTTGATGAGTTGGCGTACATACATGAGGTGTATAGTTGATGATGTTGGTACATATTGATGAGTCATAGTTGATGAGTATTTGACACATGATTGGTACATACTTGGTACATGGTTGATGCACTTTTTTATGGTACAGGTTGATTACAGTTTGAGGTACAGGTTGATGCATGGTTGATGCATTGTTCAGATTTATTGGTACAGGTTTACAACGGTATATCTCACAGTGATAGTGTGACAGTGGTTCCATCATTCTACTTCTACTTCAGGGTGGCAGGATGAGGCAAGGACAGGTGGTTGTAGCCACCTTTCGGTTGTAGTCGAAGAACATTGGGGGTTGTAGCCTCCTTCTGGTTGTAGCCAGAGAATTGAGGAGTTGGAGCTTCCCTCAGGTTGTAGCCTGAGAAACTAGGGAGTTGGAGCCTCCTTCCAGTTGCAGCTGGAAAACAAAGGAAGTTGGTGCTTCCAATGAATGTAATTCTTCAAGACACATAAGAAAAATCATTCTGTGGTTTTCTCCCGATTTGGGTTTCCACGTAAAAAACTGGTGTATTGTGTATGTGTGTGATTGTTTATTTCTTACTGCTCATTATTGGATAATAATTCTACATTGATATAACATTTGAAGAAAAAGTATTATAATGACGCTATTACTGATTCACCCACCCCCCCTTAGTAATCCAACAGTTAGACAATATGAATCAAGCCATTCATATTGCATGGGGTTTTATCATTTTTCATTTCATACCCTCTTTTATTCTTTTCTATTTTTATTCTTTTTCTTTTCTTTTCTTTCCTTTTCTTTCTTTTCTTTTCTTTTTCTTTTTTTTCTTTATTTTTCTTTTGTTTCTTTCTTTTTCTTTCTTTTCTTTTTCTTTTGTAAATCATTTGCAGAATGAAATATTATTTACAACAAAAATACAACTAGATGGGATCTTTCTAGTCACCAGTTGATCCTATGAAACATAGGGTTATAATAGTGGCTCCACCTGGGAATGGTGCTCTCCTTGTAAGGTGCCAAGAACCTACTATCCGATGTTTTGGAAAATCTTATCCAGTGCTCCTTCTGCAACTTGATTTGTTTTATTTTGAAAATCTGGTGGCATTGGTCAGTGGCTTAGGGCCTTCTCTTCGGGCTTCAACCATCTGATCAACAACACCCACACACAACCTGAAAGTAAAATGAAACGGTTTGTACAATGAGGTGAATGGTCGAAGATATTTATTCCTGTGGAACATAATGTTTAAGAATCATGTCATTTATGGGTCCTCCTGGCAGATTTTCTCCTTCACTGTCCTAGAGTAAAAATGTGTTATTTCCTCTATATGCATGAATGATGTAAGGGCCTTTCCACAAACAAGCAAACTTTCCATTCTTACCCTTGTCTTCATTTCTAGAATCCCATTTCAAAACCAAATCATCCAACTCAAAATCATCCTCTTTAGTCCTCTTGTCATAAATATTTTTTATACTCTCTTGGATGACCTGGGTCTTGTTATACACTTCTTCTCTAGACTGTTGTAATTGGATCATCTAATTTATTCTCCTTTGGGTATCATTGGGATCTGCATGTACTTCTTGCAACAGTTTCATAACAGGGACTCCCAAAGAAGTAGGTAAAATTGCATCAGTGCCATATACCAACTGATATGGGGACATACCAATTGATCTTTTTGTGGTCATTCTGTCAACCTAGAGTGCATGAACCAACTTGTTATGCCAAGACTTCTTTTTTTCTTGCAACATATTCTTAATAATATTCACCAAACTTTTATTTGAGGACTCAACCAACCCATTTCCCTGAGGGTAATAGATTGTGGAGTGTCCCAAGGTAATTTGGTACATGCTGCAAAATTATATTAGATTTTTGGATCTGAAGGTTGTTGCATTGTCAGTTATGATTTTCCTAGGGCATCCAAAATGAGACAGATTATTAATTTCCAAGAAATTAAAGATGATAGAGTCAATGGATTTCCTGCAGGCTACAACTTCAATCCACTTTGTGAAGTAATTCGTAGCTGTGAGGATCCACTTATGCTAGCCTAAAGAGGGTGGATGAATCTCACCAATAAATTCCAAACCCCATTGTTGGAATGGAGCTTCAACTAAAATGGGTTTCAGGGGTAGAGGAAAAAGTTTCCTTTTACCTTAAAAAATTTGGCATTTGTGGTGTTAGCACTCTGTAAATTTATTTGGCTGATAAAAAGATGGCGAAGGTAACTTTTTCAACCAACTTTGAGACTTGAAACTAGCCTTTCATATATGGAGAGGGCTCTCTCAGGAGGCGTGGTCTCTGTGCGGGATATGGCTTTGAAATCAGTGTCTAGATTTAACACCTTTGATATAATGGGTTCTAGTTATATTGGCACAAGAAAGTAAGACGTGGGCTATGGAGTTGATTTGAGGATGATAGATTCAAATGACTCGATGACTGGACTTGAGAGAATAAGGCTAAGCGAGCAGCAGTCTTCAGTATAAAATTGTAATGTGTGGCGGGGGAGAAAAAACAGGAAGTAACTCAGAGCTATTGGTGTCGAATATCTTTACCCCTGACGAGACCCTTGACATGTGTTCCTTCCAAATATTTCTTCTTCCATCGAGTGAAGATATTTTGGAAGCCATGACCGAGTTTTGTCCTTTGACATGGTGTCCTTCCAGAGCATTATCCTCTTGGAAGCCATGATCAAGAAGAGTCCACGAGCATAGTTTCTTTTCTCTATCACAAGCTCATTAAAAAATGAAACAGAGGCCTTGAGCATAGTTTTCCTCTCTGTAGTAAGCTCGTTAAAAAATGAAACAACAATCTGGGGATTGAACCCAGCGCCCTGAGCATAGTTCTTTTTCTATGTCAAGCTCGTTAAAAAATGAAATAGTCACCTCCCTTGAACCTTCATTTCATCCACCCTTATCATTTTTCTCCATCTACTAGAAAAAGTGGTGACAACCTCAAAGTCAGTGAATGAATTGAAGGTTGGAGGGCATGTCTCCAGTCTTTGATGATCATTTTGGAGTTAATCCCCCAGCTTTCAAGCTGGGGGCATACCAAGCTTAGTCTTTTTTCTTTCTCATGCTCGTAAATACATGAGAATGCAACTGGGTAAACTTTTATCTCTTTTTTGGACCTACATGGATAAACGAAAAAGGAACCCTCTTGAGTCGTCTTTAAGCTTTTTTTAGACTCTCTAAACATGAAAAGATTGTCGAGTGATCTTGCTTCCTTTCCCACTCATTAAAAGGTTTGAAAGGGTGTCTTTCAAGTCATAATTTATCTCTTTTTCGGCCTCATGAGACTAACATTATGAAAAATCACAACATTGGAGTCGTCTTTAAGTTGTTTTCAGACTCTCTAAATATGAAAAACCACCAATTTTACCTTCTTTGGACTCGTTAAACAATCATACATTGAAGGGACCATACGGGATCGAACCCTTACTTCTCCAGTTCGTTAAACAAAGGAAGAGGGACTTACCGAAGGTGAGTCATGCTAAGCATGTGTTACCCTCCTTGAGCTTGTTAAATTAAAAAGAGGTACTCGTCTATCTAGATGGGGGAAAAATTGAAAGAAGCAAGCCAAGCAGTTTTTTAAGAACACTACCAGTCACCCTTGAACATGGCACTTTGTATTTGCACGCATTTTAATCCATGAAACCTATGCACTGAGCCAATCCTCTTAGTTTCTTTTACTCCTTTGGGTCACCCGACGAAAGTCACAGCATCCACTACATCATCAAGTTTTGGTCCATGTCAAGTTTTTGTTGATGTGCCTCAGTGCTCAAGGGAAGTATCTACCTCGAGAATCAGCCCTCACAAATATCATGTTTCAATAGTTGTGTCAGTCCATGTTCATTAAATCTACCAATTACATCTCTGTGTTTGTTTCATGTCATTGATGGGGGATACAACAAGGCCCTCCTTCGATGAGTCTATTCCTGTCGACTTCAACACATTATCCAGGGACTCAGACTTAGAAACCAGTTAGTACCTTGGGACCTGCATGCCTCAATGGCAGGCCTCCTCATGTCTGACAGTGGGTTTACATCATTGACCTCTGATCAAATGATTCCACGGATGTTCGACTTCATCTCATCTATTCACATTCGTCGGAATGTACTAGAGTACCTTGGGAATCATTGACATCAATGGTGATTTCCCTCGTGCTTGTTAACGGTTTACATCATTGACCGGTAATCAAGTGGTTTATGTCATGTTTGACATCAAGACATCTATTCACATGGTTATATTCGTACTACATTGGGATCGGTAAGAAGACCCTGGGTTGATTCATCACTCTTATATGTACTTTTCCCAAGTTGCGAAGGAGTTCTCTTGAACTACGACACATATACTGTTACATAGATCCAATTTGTATTGGTCGTGGCTATGTCTTGTCATTTCATATATCCATTGTGTATTATTCATGGCTATGATCAGTTCAGGTCATAGAAGTATAGATCCACATTGTATCTGCAGTGGCTATACCATTTTGTCAATATAATTATGGATCTGTAGTGTATTTTATGGCGGCCATGCCTAAAAAGTATTTATCACTCAAGCACAGGTATGTCTGCCTTGGGTTTGAAACATGTCATAGTATTTGTTTGATGGTTATGTGCATCTTTTTCCAGTTTCTCTATTGCCACACCCTTGCTTGAAAAAGTATACAAAGTACTTAAGTTATCATTGTCTTCTAACTTCATACTTTGGGGGGAAATCTGTTACACCTCAAAATTACTCACTTCGATAGTGTCGCAAGTGTCGTCATTACGAATGTTGTAAGTGTCACATCTTGTCTGCAAGTGTCGCATCTTGATTATAAATTTTGCAAGTGTCAAAAACATCATACTTCCATATTGCATATGTCGTGCCTCTAACGACATCATGAAGACACTTAATACACCTCAAAAGGTGGTTTGGAAGAAGAGAAATCACTTGAAAAGAAGTACAAGCCTTTTTCCATGGAAAAAAACCACTCAAAAAATGAATTTTGGAGAGGAGTGCTCCCCTACCCACTGTCAGGGAGTGTTGGCACTCCCTGAGCCTCTTTGGGGGAGTGCTTGAGTTCCTTGTGCACCCTTATGGGGGAGTGCTACCCTCTTCTTAGAAAATTATGGGTTTGTTGAGGCAAATAAGGGAAGAATCCATCAATTCCTGAAGGTAGTTGGATTCGAATATATGGTCAAGGCATGATCTTAGGGGAGATCATCAACTGAAGGAGAGGAATCCTCAACTTATCCAAAACATCTCTCAAGTGGTTGAGCCTCTCCAAGGTTATATAAGGAGGCCTTCTCATTGTGAAAGGCAGAATGGGGATTGGAGATGTGAAACTTATGATCTCATGAGTGAGATGCCATCAAAGCAATCAATGGATATTTATTGAGCAAAAGGGTTGGACAAGGAGAACTGGAAGAGGCTGTTGCACCTTCATTCAAAGAATTGTAAGTACTTTTACTTGTTCTCATTAATATAATCAATGTTTGGCCTGTTTCTTTCAAACTTGTGCTTGTTCCATATGAGTTTGTCTGCAGTAGATGGATCTATGATTGAGATAATCTCAGTAGAGTAGGAAGTCTATTGTACCTTTTCTTGTCTTATAGGATCTACCAGGGAGCTCAAGATCGAAGCTCAACCTAGACTTTGCAGGGACAAACGTCGCTTATAAGGTACTTATCTTTCTCCTTATCTTTCATTCATTAGCTTGATTAGATCTAAAAGGAAGTCAGTGTCCATGTTAAGCACTTTCTGTCTTGGCCTTAGGACTCTAGAGACCAAGAGGGAATCCACTTGTCTACAAGGGGATTCACCTACAATAGTCTTTGAATCACATTTGAAGCTTGATTGGAGTCACCATAAAAACTTTATCTCTAGATTCTTCTACTAGTGGAATCACCTTCAACTGATTTTCTGATGTGTGGAGTCGCCAGAGCATAAATATAGCCAATATGTGCCTAAGTGTATGCTTCTCTCATACCTCAGAACTCAACCATGTCGTTCTTTCCCAGGGAAATCTTCAATTTCATCCCCAGAAACGGTGCTAGAATGTTAGCACTCTGTAAATTTGTTCGGCTGATAAACAAACAATGAAGGTAATTTTTTCAACTGACTTTGAGACTCGAAACTAGCCTTTTGGATATGGAGAGGGCTCTCTCGGGAGGCGCGGTCTCCACAAGGGATATGGCTTTGAAATAAGTGGCTATATTTAACACCTTTGATATAATGGGTTCTAGTTATATTGGCGCAATAAAGTAAGACGTGGGCTATGGAGTCAATTCGAGGAAATGATAGAGAAAAATGACTCGGTGACTAGACTTGAGAGGATAAGGCTAAGCGAGAAACAGTATTCAATGTAAAATTGTAATGCGTGGCGGGGGAGAAAAAATAGGAAGTAACTCGGAGCACCGCTGCAGGCAAATTCAAAGTTAGCTTTTAGAAGAAAACGTTTTTTCTAAGTGGAGCAAACAAGGGGCGTTGTGCAGTGAATCCACAGGTTGGAAAATTCATTCTGAAATAGACATATAAAGATATGAATAAATATGACAGGAAGCACATACACAAAGAAAGAGGCACAATACATATGACTACTACAATTAGAATGTTTTCATCAAGTTACAGGACTTTTTCATTAAGTTTTTGTCGAACTAAAATTACATACAATAGTTATTGTCTATACCCATTTTTCCAACCAACCTAGTTTACATGAAAATTATCCCCATATATAGAAAACTAATGTCACCCTTGGCTTCTATGGTTGAACTACTTCCTCCTAGAATCATGGATCTGTTTTCTTTGAAACAGAACAATAACTTCAACGAATTCACTAAAAATAGAAAACCTGACTTTGCCAAATCATAATCATAACCAAAATATTATTTACAATCATTGACCATGATCAGAATTAGACCATATATTTGTGATGAGTCTTCATGTGCACTACTGGGCACTCTGTCACCCTTTCACAACAATTCTTCTACACAACAGTAACCTACAGCAAAAAATGCAGTGGATTGCGCAGCAAACTGGGAAAATAGGCGTTAAAGATGAAATAATATATCACTAATAGAAACTTGTTTTCTGAAAATAAGAGAGGTTTTTTTATTTATTCTCGTTATAAAGAAAAAACTCTCTCTGTTTCTTGAAATTCATCTCCAGTTGGCCGAAATACGTGTCTCAAACTGAAAAATAGAGCTAAAAAATGCCTTCGAATATCCCAATCCATGACACATTTTTCAAACATGAGAGAGGTTTTTATTATTTAGTTTGTCCTAGACAAAAACCTCTCGTGAATTTTCAAAATTCCTTTCCAATTGGTCATAAATTGATCGTGAAGTTGACCACTAAACTAGTCATTTGCGCAGTGTGACCTATAGCCTGTGCGCAGGAAAATCCACTGTGCGAGGACATCCTCTGCGTGACAACATCCTCTACACAACAGCATCCACTGTGTGACAACATCCTATGCATGACAACATCCTATGTGCGACGAAATCCACTGCGCAACAGAAATTCACGGTGCAACAGAAATCCACTGCACGACAGAATCCTCTGTGCGACGAAGTGATCTGCGCAGCACGTAGAAAATTTTGCAGCGCACAATTGCAAATGGAAATGGAATAAATAAATGATAATCTTCCTTTTGAAACTGAACCTTGTAGATGTTAGATGATTCCAGTCATAAAAACAATATGGGTGCTAACATGCATGACTTTGCAAAATTGTTGACAAACCTCTAACCTTAGCCATGAAAATCATGGTGCTAACATGTGGCATGAGGTTACTTTTTTATGCACATCTGCAAACAATGTGGGCTAGTAAAAACCATCTAGTAAAAACCATCTCTGAGGATATTGTTAGCCGTAGTATTCCAACTTAGATGCTCGCCACAATCTCCTTCATGGAAATCCTGCAATACCTTGTCAACTTCATCTTTTAATAAGCAATGAAGTAAGATACCCCCAACATCTTTCCAATAAAGGTTTCCATCTAGAATACAATATTTCAATGCTTTTAGTGTCAAGAATCTATCTTTAGTCTTAGTTAGACTAGGAGGAGCTTGTAAATTATGCAGGACAAAGATGAAGTATGTGTACCATGGAGAATTTAATAATACCTCTTTTATGTGTGGAGTCACCTGCTCTCCCTATTCATCAACTGCATCTAAGAAGTTAATATCTAAAGCATGAAAATTGGATTCAACCATAAATTTGGCCAAGCCCTGACCTTTGAACAGTTTAGTGGGTTTGATTTCTATATTTCATATTCCAGAATAACAACAATCCACTTTCCTCACCTGCCATCAGGATTATCCTGAGTCAAAATATCCTTCACCACTGCATTTGGAACATAAGCAATAGTATGAGAATGGAAAATATAAACTCTAAAATATTTTATTGCTTTTACTAGGGAAAAAGCATATTTCTCCATTATATTGTATTTTAGTGCAACATCTCTCAATGATTTGTTGAAAAGGGATATGGGTTGTTCATGCCCTTCATTGTTTTTCTGCAATAGTACTGCTACAATGGTGTGCTTAGATGCAAAAGAGAACAAATAGAAATCCTTAGTGTAATCTGGACTAATCAAAACAGGGGCTCGTGTAAGTGCATGTTTTACTTTCTCAAAGGACTGTTTAGACTTGGTGTTCCATTTTATTTTGGTATCTTTTTTCAACATATTTGTGATGTTCCTGAGGAGTTTTGTCAAATTGGGTATGAATCTTCTCAGAAAAATTATTTTACCAATGAATGGTTGCAATTCTTTCATATTCCTAGGGTGGTCTAATTTCTGTATAGATTCTATTCTATTGGGGTCTATATTAATTCCATATTTAGAGATTATATTCCCCAATAGCTTACCTTCTTCCAAACCAAAAAGAGTTTTCTTGGGATTCAATGAAATCCCAAAATTTTTGCACTTCCCAAACACTCATCTTAGATGTTTTAAATGTTCCTCATTGGATTTGGAGTAGATAGTAACATCATCCAAATATATCACTATAAACCTCCCGAGCTCATCCACAAAGGCAATGTCCATTGCTCTTTGGAAAGTGGCACCAGCATTCATCAAACCAAAGGGAATTTTCACATACATGAAAGTTCCCCAGGGCATGGTGAAAGTTTTTTTTTCCTAGTCATCCGGGTGGACAAGGACTTGGTTATAACATGAAAACCCATCTAGTAAGGAAATCCTACTGGCCCTAACTACCTTTTGTAAGATGTGATCCATTTTAGGTAGAGGGTAGTTTTCTTTGAGGGAAATCTTGTTCAGGTTTCTGAAATCAATACAAAGCCTAATTTCACCAATCTTCTTTCTGGTAGGAACCAGATTGGAAACCCATTTTGAAAATCTTAAGGGGATTATAATTTTGGCATCATACATATTTTTAATCTCTTTTTCTATCAGGGGAAGTAACTTTGGATTGATTCTCCTAATTTTTTGACTGAAAGGTTTATGTTCTTCTTTAATTGGGATTTTATGTTGTATGATACTTATGTCATAAGATTTTAGATCTTCATAGCTCTAAGCAAGTGCATCTACATATTCCTTAAATAGTACAATGTATTTGTGTTTTTGCTCGAGGGATAAAGAATTGGATAGTTTTATCATTTTGGATTTTTCCTCTGTTCCTCTGTTACATTCTTCAATCTCTTTACCACTAGTTTCAATCTTTGGTTTCTTTGCTACATCGTTTAAATCGAACAACTCTTCTAAAGGAACCAAACCTCTAGGTAAAATGTTATTTTTCAATTGCAAAACATCAGAATCTTCATCATTTTCATTTATTTCATCTGAGTCTACTTTATTTACACTATCATTTTCAAAATCTGATTTTTTTACACTATCATTATCATTCTCTACATCTATGTTTGTACACTCAAAATCATTCTTAGACTATAGGGAATCTTTAATTCGTTCATCATTGCCAAATACCTTCTAGTACCTGATGTTATCTGGAACAGTCAGTATGCACTTCACCTCTACTGTGTATTGGTGATTTGTTTTGAAAGGTATTTTCTAGGTGGATGTCGAAGTAGCCAATCCATCTGCAAGTATGTGTTGGCCTTTGGGCATTACCTGCAAGTCGATTTCAGTGAAACATTATAAAAAGTATAAAAAAAAAAATCTATAATATTTGAGTCTGGGATGCTTAGCTGAATACTCACCTTTGATTTTCTTAATGACAAGTTCAGAGTCACCTCTTACCATAATATTTTTGGCACCAACCTTATTCAATAACTCCAGGCCGAGTAGTAAGGCTTTGTACTCCGCTATGTTGTTGGTGCACTAGAAATTTAGTTTATAAGAGTGTCTCTCTTAATACTTTGCTTTATGATTATGCAACCACACCCCAACTCTAGCTCCCTCTTTTCTCACAACTCCATCAAAATCCATACTCCATAAATCTGATGTTGGTTCGTCACTTTCTACTGTCACAACTTTACTTTCCTTAGTGATTGTTTGATCCTCCTTCAAGCTAGATGCATCATATTCTAACTGGGCAATTTAATTATCCAAGTCACCATTGTTGTACAATATGAATGAATCCATATCAAAGTGAACATAGTAGAATGGATAGTTGTGTGGTTTTTCCTGATTGTTGACCATATACTTCATCAGAGTCTCTTTGTATAGTCTTCTTTGTTGTCCAAATACCAGGATGGTAGCATAAGACATATCTAATTGCAAAGTTCCCTTCAACTTAGCTCCCCAAGATCTAGATAACAACATACCATATTTTAGAGGAATGTATGCAACCATAATATCCATCACCATGCTTTTCACTTGGATTTGAGACAGGGTGATGCACAATTATTTAATTATCCCTATACATTTGATATTGCTAGAGTCAAAAGAATACAAATCCTTGTAGGGTCTGGTGACATCAAGCCCCAACTTCTCCATCACATCTTTGGGAATCAGATTGTGAGAAGCGTCGGAATCAAGCATAGCATTATGTAATGTCTTGTCATGGATATTCAGACTAATGTAAAATGGGGGAACAGAACCAGTATCAGTTTGTCCATCCACCTCAGGACCAAAGAGAAGCTCAGGTTGGTCATCAGCAACATTTACAATATCTGTGCATACAACTGGCTTAATGTTTAATTCTTTTGTGCCTATTTCTGGTTCAATGCTCAATGCCTTAATCACCTGTGATCTGTAATCATTTTTTCTCATTATTTCGGACAGGGGAATAGGAATCTTCAATTTGGCTAATTCACCTTCCAAGCTGAAAGTAGTGGAAGTTCTGCTTTGGCTCTGCAATCCTGGTTTATCAGTCACAATCCTCTGTGCAGAAGCACTTGGCTGGCTTTTTGATGTAACCTCAGTTTGAGTTGTTCTTTGTGAAGTTTCAGGATTTATTTTTGCTTCAGAGTCGGAATTATCCTTCTCATGGAATTTATTGGGAGAAGCATCAGAGGTTTTCTTGGCCTCAGTTGCTTTCTTTGTTTCAGTAGCCTTCTTTGTTTCAGCAACCTTCTTTGTAGGATTGTCATTAGTCTTCTTTCTTCTCAAGTTATACTGTCTTTGGACCTCCATTATAGCATTTTCAAAGGCCTAATGTTCTGATTCTTCTTCTTACTCATTTACCTTTGTTTGTAAGAGGAGAAAAAGCTCATGTTCTTCCTGAGTAAGGAAAATGGAGCCATTGTCATGGACACCCATGAGGTTTATGTGAATATCATCCAACTCTTCGATTATCGCCTCCCCATCATCATCATAATTTTCCTAAAGAGGTGGTCTAATATATTGATCAGGCCCTCTTTGCTCTGTTTGGTCTCTGGGTTCCCTCTGTCTGATTTGGAGAAGGTTCCGTCTGAAATTTGGATTTCTAATCTGAGGAGCAGGTTGATTTTCCCTGGGTGGATTTTTTTCAGTGATGGTTATCCTTTTCATCATTCTCTCCATAGTTCTAACTATGGAATCTAGTTTAGCATCTGAAGAAGATGTAGAAGTCTCTTCCTTGATTTTATCCCTTCTCTCTGTTATCTACCTGTCTCTTCTGGCTAATAGATTTGCTTCCACACTCACTGCACTTTTATACATGTCTTCTAGGGTGACAAAATTCCTTTCCCTTATTTGGTATGACATATCAGCATCAAATCCATAAGGTAACTTGATTAATTCCAAACCTTGAGGAGGCTTGATATCAGTTGGAATTGTGTTATAAATATTGTTGAAATGAATGTAGTAATCATGCACTGTTTTCCCTTGATTCCTTTTTATATTCTCACATTCTGATCAAATTTGGAGAGGGTTTTTATTTACCTCCCATCTGTCGAGAAAAATCCGGTGAAAAGAAGCAATGTCAACTATGGTAGCGGGGCATAAATCTTTGAACCATTTTTTAACTTCTCCGGTTAAACTTTGCATAAAAATCTTCATCTGGACATCTGCCTCATCAACTTCCTGCAAATCAAAGTAATCATTCATCTTATCAACATGTAACAATGCATTAAGAGGTCCAGTACCATCAAACTGAGGAAGTCTGGTTTGATATTCCTGGGGCAAGGCATGTAAGGGAGCAACCAACACTAAGGGAACATATCTTGTTGTCATGATTGGTGGAGGAGGTTGAACAACAACTTGTGTGATTGGAGGAGAAGTGACAAAAGAGGTAGAAGAGGTATTACTGGGATATGTAGAGTGGACTATTTGATGTTTGATGGAAGCTGGAACAATAGTCAGGGCAGAAAGTTCTACCGACTATTGAAAGTGAGCTTTGTACAAGGCTTGATCAAGATTTGCTACTATATCTTCTAACTTGTTGAATTCTTGAAGAAACCATTGATCAAATTCTGCTCTGGGAGAAAGTATTTCAGGGGTCCTATGTAATGATCCCAAGCCATTATGCAAGGATCATCATTGTTTTGGTGTCTTTTTAAAACTTTTTCCTGGTTGTGGTATTTCGTCAAACACTTTGTTGATCTACCTTTTATATGTGTTTATATGTGTGTATGCAGCAAATAACAGAAAGAGATAACCATGGAACATACCTCAACCATATGCAATAAGATAGACAAGCCAAAACATATCAATTCTTCTTTATTCATAAAATAGAGAAATCTGCTACAATGAAGATGCCGATCTAGAATGCTCAACAGATGGCCAAGAAGATAGACAATAGATAAGAGCTACTACAAAATGCTCCCGATAATACAAAATATGCCTCCAAAGGATGAATAAGAAATGAAGATCAATACAAGCAGATCTGAATGCCAAACTCTCCATCTAAAGAATGCCACGCTCCAATAGAAGGTTGAAACCCTCAATAACTCGGCCCTACTGCCAAAAGTGTCCAATCACCCTAATAAATATTCCAACTGATAGATCGAGTGATGGTAAGAACAACCCAGGTGACTGAATCTCCAATATCCCTCTCAATCTCTGTAGATCTGAAATCCCCCACTGAATGGTGCACCCCACTGGATGAATGAAACCCTAGATAATTCGACCCTGCTGCCAAAAGTGTCCAATCACCCTAATAAATATGCCAACTGATA
>ML785524.1:246436-301949 GCA_009831015.1 Picea engelmannii | reverse complement strand
GCAGATCTGAATGCCAAACTCTCCAGCTGAAGAATGCCACGCTCCAATAGAAGGCTGAAACCCTCAATAACTCGGCCCTGCTTCCAAAAGTGTCCAATCACCCTAATAAATATTCCAACTGATAGATCAGGTGATGGTAAGAACAACCCAGGTGACCGAATCTCCAATATCCCTCTCAATCTCTGTAGATCTGAAATCCCCCACTGAATAATATGAGTGTGGTGTTTTGTTTTAATAAAGATGGATGAAAAATGGTTTACACCTCCATTGGGCTATGGGGTCTATGTTAATGATCGAGATCAGATACAGATTTTATTAGGTTTCTTCACAGGGTAGGATAATGAAAATGTTGTATCTTTAGAATTAAAGTGATGGAAAGACAAAAAACATATAAGAAGGTCAATCACAATAAAGAAGCATTTAAGAATTTCTTTATTATAATATTAGAAGAATAACATTCAGATATTTAAAAGCTAGAAACAAAGTATTCGAGATAAATTGTGCACTTAAAATTCTTTTAAATGATCATAGATAGAAAACAGAATGATAATGAAGTAAGATAAACAATTTAACAAAGAAAAGTAAACATCACCAACATAAACACACATGAATCCTATGAATCGTCCTTTTATTATAGGTAGATCTCTTCAAAAATATTATAGATACAGCTTGCTTGGGCGTAAAGATCAACCCTCAATACTTAGAAGTATGAAGTATTTATAGAAAAAATTACAACCGATCCTGTCATTAATGATTAAGATATGGTGGAGAGAAAATCTAACTAACTAGATTACAAATTAAAAAAACGTAGGAATGCTAAATGATCCTCGAATCCTTGATGTTGATTCTGAGGAAATGGTTGGTGATTCATCTTTGACTTGACTATGATTGTTCCATATGCTGACTTGGATGTACACCTCATCACTACTCGATTAGAGCACATAGGTCATCCCATCTCTTTTGACTAGGGATGGTAACTTTGAGTAACCTTCAGGATACTTCATCCATCTCTGTGTACTTGGTGAAGGTGGGCTTGCTAATGAAGATCTATTTGATCTCATGTTGGATTCTCAGGTCCAACTACAAAGTCTCCAAAAATGCCTTTCCAATAATGTTTCCCCATATCCCTACAAACTTGGAGCCATATTTTTCCACTGTGAAGATTTTTTGTTTGTAGTTTGAGAGGCTAATCAACCTATCATTGATCACGAACAAACCTGGGATCCCCTTCTTATGTAGTGAATCCATTTTGCTAAAAAACCTCTAAACTCCAATGTCCATTGCTTGGGCTCTTTCCTCAAGTTGCAACATTGATCCCATATTGGTCAAAACTTTCTTGACCTCGAGGATAGTTTCTGCCATATCCTCAATCTCCAAGGCCTCTAGCTCCTCTCTTGTTTTAGAGTTCAATAATCTGATGATCTCATTTGCCTCTGTAGGCCTTTCTCCCAATTCTCCTTTTATCTTATCAATGGCTTGACTGCTTCTCTACACCAGTTCATGTTGCTCAAACATAATCTGTATGAGTGGCCAAATCTCTGTTATGGATTTCTAAATGTCCATCCAAATATTTTCCTTGGATTCTGACTGTGTCTTAGCCATGATTGTCTCTTTCTACAACTTCTAAATTTTTTGCTTGAGCCTCTGATACGTGTGCAACTCAGTGTTGCAACTTGACAGAAAAGTGAACTTCAGTTTTTGAAGGTTATTGATCTCATCATGTAATCTTTGGATTTCATGTTCCTACAGAGACATGTCTTGCATGGACTTTACCAAGTTTTTTGAAGAATCTATAGTTGTTATTTAGGTTGTTGCTGGAAACTCCACTATGGTGGCTATTGTTGTTGTACTGATACCTCTGATGGGAACTGCATTCAATGGGATGACTATCATTGGCACATTCTTCTCTTTTTCTTTAACTAGCTTCTCCAGCTCAACTTCCATCTCCTTAATATGTGAATTCTGATCCATGATTAATTTCAACATTTCCTCTTTATGGCCTTCAGTCTCAGCCATTTAGTTCGCCTGAGGATCTTTTGTAGTAGGAATTTTCAGTTGTTTTCTCAGGGAGGATATGTCATCGTTCTTCTTCTTGAGAATTTATTCTCTTACTTTCACATTTGATGGATCATATCCGATCTTGAGTACCAATTCCTCCAAAGAGTTTATCTTGTTATATTTTTCCAAAGAGGACACTTTCTCCATCTTCAATTGTTTCTAGACATTGTTCAAGGAAACTTGCAACTTTGCAGCAGTCATGGAGGTATTGGCCAGGGTGGAGAAAATAATTTCTCCAGTCTGTCTATGCATATCCATCTAATCATCTGGATGCACCTCTTTGATATCAAACTTAAATGTTGACATTTTATAATCAGAAATTGTTTTGGGTTGAGGCACCTGTGCCTACAAGTATGCCATGTGAATCTTCCCTTTTTCTGTGTCAAAATTAGAGAGCAACCTATGTTGAGTTGTAGATGTTTTCTTCTAGAATTGAGCATAGGTATTATTAGTCAAGATCTCATTTTTATTCTTGATTAAGTTATACTTCTCAAAAATATTGAGTCTTCCAGACTCCTGTGAGGATTTGGTTGTTAATTTTGTATCTGTTTTCTTCTTTGATGACGAAGTGGACATCATTTGCTATCTTCCTGAGAGAAGTGGTGAATGTTCTCCCTCCATTATTGTGGTTGACTGAGTCTCTTCTCCTCCAGACCTATCAAGAGTATGACTAGTTTTGGGCCTCTTTCTATAAACCTGGAAGTCTTCTGTTGAGACCTCTGTAACTGAGGAAGATACTTTTTTTTTGGGCCTCTTCTCTACTGTTACATATGGAGTTATAGTTTTTGAAACGCTAGCAGGAGAAAACTATTGTTTGGTGTCAATTAGGGTGTTCTTCTCCCACTTTGTTTGGTTCATGAATTTCTCTATCTCTAGTTTAGGCACATGAGCATAGGGGGGAATTTTGTTTTTTAATCTGGTTTCTGCAATAACTCCACATGGATCATAGTGCCAAGGAAAATTGGTACTGAACTTCATTTCTATTAACATTTTGTTTGCTTCTTCTCCTGCAACTCTATTGTTGCAAATGAAGGAACCTATCTAACCTTTGATCCTGAGCTATTGTTTTTCCTTAAAATCCACAAAATGAATGTTGTCCGAATTAATCATCTGCCTGATATATTCCAGAGAAAATATTCAAATTGACAAATATTTGGGCAGCTTGTAAGGGGCCAATTCACATCCATAAACTTTGATCTCTGTGTGATCCTGGTACAGGTACCAGTCACCTATTTTAGCAAGGTCTGATAGATGTAGGATCCTTTGAATTTTTTCATTTATCCAGGTTTCATTTCGTCCACTTAGCATGCTTACCACTAGGTGGTAAAACTGATTGATGAAATTATTAAAATTGAACTCAGATGAGTTCTTTCTCAATAAAAATGTTCAAGAGGAGACAAGTTGTAGATTACCATCTTGGTCTAGTTTTTGAATGGTTAAGGAGAACTTCTCTGCTTGGAAAAATACGAACATGTATGCCAATATTGAGGAATATCAGAACATGCCCTCTGTAGAAAACTTGAAGAGATGATCATGAATGTTGTTGGCCAAAAATTGGTTGAAATTGAATTGTGTAGTGGCCTTCTCTTTGGTGGAGAAAATGGATAGAAAACCCAGGACAGGTTCATCTATCCACTCATATGAATAATATCTGAGCAAACAACACATGGAATAAATAATTTGGTTACCTTTCACTGAGAAAATGGAGGAATGGCAGGGGGGTTTTTTCTTGGGTAACTGGGCACATTCAGGGAGGAAAAGATCAAATATTTTCACTCTCTAGGGGAAGGACAACTTCTGGTACATCTCGGTCAAAATTTTGACGAAAAAATGGGAAAGGGAGTTGGCTCTGGGTATCTACATCATCTGGTCTATTGTTTCTAGAATAATGGTGAAAAGGGTCTCTCCAGATGATGAAACAATGGCTCTCTGACTAAGGAGATAGTGTGTCTAGAATTTGAGAGCTAACTTGGGGAAATGGTGAATTTGAGGGAAAAGGTACAGTGGGAGATTGGACTCCCAGAGTCCAATCTCATTGCTCTGGTCCAAAAAGGTATCTCTGAGCCAGAAGTGCAATTCAAAGAAGTTGAATTCGCACTTTGGCTCTAAAATTAGGTAGTATTTATCGGCTAGAGGTGTCTGATCTAGGTCGATAGGAAGTGAGAGGAATGGATTCTCTTCGATCTCTGAGGATTTGGATTTGGGCGTCGTTGATCCGACTGGTGCCTCCAAAAAAGGATTGTTAGTTGCATTTACTAGGTGTTAATGGAGGATGTTGATTGAAGAGAACAGTGAAAAAGGTTGCTTTGGTTGCGTCTGGATCGTGAATAGTGTGATAATGGTGAAAAAATTGGATTAAGAGGATGAACAGATGTCCTTTGGGAAGTGGATGATGAGTCAGTCGACTAACGGTCATGGGTGCCCTCATTGATTGGCCAAAAAGTATCTCAAGGATGAGGTGGAGGGTAATAAATGGGTAATGGGTGTATGGAGGTGATGTGGAGGGTAGTGAGTTGGATGACAAGTGAATGGGATGTGACGAGCAACAGGTGAGTGAGGGATGGTATATCAAAAGAGTAGTGGAATAGGACGTATAGGTGGGGGTAGTGAAGTATGATGTCAGAGCGTGGATGTGGTAAGGAAGAAGGGTTTGGCGGTTTTCTCAGAGAGGGGGTAGGCAGTAAGTGGTAATTAGTGGGGGGGGTCTGAGTTGACAAGAACACACCATGTTAGGAGGGGCCCTCCCAGGGAAAACCACTTGCTTGGACCCCCTCCCCCCCCCCCCCCCCCCCCCTCGTCGTTAAAGGTAGAATGGTTGGGGGGGGTCTGATATCTTCTGCCAATCGTAGATCTTGGCGCGTGATGATGGACCATTAAGATTTGTGCACACTTTATCACAAAGCGCCAACCATGCTATATCACCAAAAACTTAGGATAACACTCTTTTTATGGGATTTTTGTTTCTCCTATTCCTTCATTTTGTCACCAAGGGGTTAGAACACAACATTTTAACTTGAAATCAAAGAATTTAACCAAATTCATGTCTATTTTATTGAATGAAAACCTACTAGCCTATGTCCTACTCTAATCACCTAGCAACATTAACCCACATTAGATTTTTGGGCTAAAGCATTACTCTAACCTAAGACATTTGATCAAGTTTAAACTGTTTGATCAAATTTATTCACTAACCTATCTATCTTGGCTAATATTAGATTGTTTATCCAAGTTTATTCACTAACCTATCTGCATAAATTCAAAGGACTTGACCATGGTTAGATAATGTGAATCAAGCCATTCTTATTGCATGGGGTTTTATCATTTTTCTTTTCATACCCTCTTTTATTCTTTTCTATTTTTATTCTTTTTCTTTTTCTTTACTTTTCTTTCATTTTCTTTCTTTTCTTTTCTTTTTCTTTTCTTTCTTTCTTTTTCTTTTCTTTCTTTCTTTTTCTTTTCTTTTCTTTCTTTTCTTTTTCTTTTGTAAATCATTTCCATAATGAAATATTATTTACAACAAAAATACAACTAGAGAGAAAATTTCTAGTCACCAATTGATCCTATGAAACATAGGGTTATAACAAAGCTTCTTCATTCGCCACAGGATCTTGTTCTGTTACCGCGATTATGATAGGATCCATGGTTGTGATGAAAAATACCTGGAAATGAGCGGAAATGGCATGCAATTGGCATACTATTGAGTTGTAGTTGAGTAAGGGTGGTCGCGCCATGTTTCAAACAGTTAAGTGTTCGAAATAATAATAAAATAAATAACAAATTCCCTTTTATACTTTTCCAAATTTCGGGGGCATAAGGAAGTGGTTTGGGGAAACCCTCTTTTCACCCCGAAATGCACCTGGTGGCACCACGTATCCCTAAAAGAAAACCATGGTTTAAATTTTGTCCCTCTCTCCGAAATTAACCTCTGTGCAGTTTCTCCCCCAAAATCATCCTCGATCATCGATCTTGAGATTTCACGATATGCGATCTATCGGGCCCCATCATCTTAGTGATCCTGTCAGATTTAGCCTTTCCCTACCAGATTTAGCCCCTTCCCTATTTTATCAGGCTTCCAAACCAATTTAGCATCTCACTAGATCCTGAAATATTCATTTCACATAAAAAAATTAATGGTTACTAACATGGGCTCCAACCAGGGATGCTATCCTCCCAGCGAGGTAGAAAATAATGACAGACCAAGTGCCCTTCCATTGGGATTCATTTCACTCATGCAACTAAATCGATCAACATCTTATTCACAAAATTTCATTCGCATAAATCACTTCATTTCTGACATCCCATTTCAACACCAAAACCCCCACTTTGAAATCATATTCCTTATTATGCATGTCAAAAGACTTTTTAATCTTGTCTTGGTGTAGTTGAGAGTTGTTGAAGGATTTCTCTCTTGTTTGTTGGACATTGATTAGTTCATTTGTCCTCAGTTGAGTGGCATCTGGTTCAACATCTTGCTCCTGTATAAATCTCATCAATGGAAATCCTAATAAAGTAGGAAAAATTGCCTTGTGCCATACACAATATGGAAGGGTGAAGTGGCAATAGACATTTTAGTAGTGATCCTCTCAGCCCATAGTGCATGGATAATATTATTGTGCCAAGCCTTTTTGTTATCTTGCAGCAGTTTTTTGATAATTCTGGTCAAACTCTTATTGGATGACTCAACCAATCCATTACCTTGAGGGTAATAAGTTGTGGAATGGACAAGAGTTATATGGTAATCACTGAAAAAAATTTCCATCTTTTTGGACTTAAATGCTATTGCATTGTCTATAATGATTTTGATTGGACAACCAAACCTAGAAAAAATATTGTTTTCCAAAAACTGAATGATAACAATATATGTGGCTTGCCTAGTGGGAACTGCTTCAATCCACTTGGCGAAGTAATATGTGGCTTTCAATATCCACTTGTGCTGAGATGAGGACTATGGATGAATTTCTCCTATGAAATCAAGGCCCCATTGTCTAAATGGTGCTTCAACAAAGATAGGATTCAAGGGCAAGGGCTACAGTTTTCTCTTCCCATAAAAAATTTGGCATTCATGACAACTTAAAAATTCTTTGTAAACATCAGAAAGGCCAATAGAAACTTGCCCTCAATATTTTGTGCACAGTTCTTTTCCAATAATGGTGCCCTCCGCAATCACCTTTATGAAACTCTCTGATGGTTTTTTCTACTTCCCCCTTTAGCAAACAAGTCAACAAGATTCCTCCTAGATCCTTCCAATACAGAGATTGATTTCAAATACAAAACTTGGTTTCTTTTAGCTTCAAAAACCTGGCCTTGGTTTTGCTCAATTCAGGAGCATCCTGCAAATTTATCAACACATAAATAATTTCAACATACCATGGGGAGTCAAGGAATTTTTGGAATACCTAAGGGACCTTTTATTTTTCTGAATCAGCTAATAAATCAGCAATGGAATTAATTCCCAAGACCTCACAATTTGTGTGTGCCATTAGCTTTGCAAGTCCCTTCCCCTTGATCAACTTTTTAGGTTTGATGTTGAGTTCATACTCCAACAACACAACTATCAACTTGCCCCCTTTTCCCTCAGGATCAGGCTGAGTTAAAATGTCCTTCACAGAATGTTTGGGCACATAAGAAATGGTATGAGAATGAAAAATATAAACTCTAAACTCCATCAGGGCCTTGACCAGTGCATAAGCCTTATTTTCCATGATATCATACTTTAATGGGGAATCCCTCAATGTCCTGCTATATTATACTATAGGCCTCTCAAAATTCTATTCATCTTTTTGTAATAAAACACCGACAATGGTGTGCTCTGAATCAAAAGAAAAAAATATAAAGTCTTTTGCAAAATTGGGACTGGCCAGCACTGGGGATTTGATCAATGCCACTTTAATATCTTCAAAGGATTTTTTGTCTTTAGGATTCCACTTTATCTCACTTCCTTTCATGAGCATGTTAGTGATATGCTTTATGATTTTAGCCAGGTTAAAGATGAACCTTCTCAGAAAAATTACTTTCCCCAGGAAAGATTGCACTTCTTTCTTGCTTCTGGGTGTGCCAATTTTAAGGATTCCCTCAACTCTTCTAGGATGTATCTTTATTCCGTCCTTTGAAATAATTTTACCAAGCAACTTCCCCTCTTCCATGCAAAAATTAGACTTCTTGGGGTTCAATGAAATGGAAAACTTCCTACACTTTTGAAAATCCCTCCTTATATGTTTAAGATTTTATTCAAACTGAATATACAGTGATATCATATAAGTAAATAACAATAAATTTATCTTTCTCATCAGAAAATTCTATATCCATATCTCTTTGGAAAGTTGCTCCTACATTCATGAGCCCAAAAGGAATTTTGGCATACATGAAGGTGCCCCATGGTGTTTTAAAGGTTGGTGTTTCCTGATCATCAGGGTGTACCATGATTTGATTGTACCCAGAGAAACCATCCAGCATTGATATGTTTTTAGAGCCAACCACTTTCTGTAGAATGTGATCCATCTTAGGAAATGGGTAATTTTCCTTGAGAGATACCCTATTCAGATTTTGAAAGTCTACACATAATTTGATCTCTCCACTTTTATTTCTGATAGGTTCCAGATTTTCCACCCACTTAGAAAAACTCAGAGATACTATGATCTTGGATTCAAACAACTTTTTTATCTCTTTTTCAATTAATGGCAGTAGCAAAGGGTTAATTATTCTTAATTTATGCTTGAAAGGTTTATGATCCTCTTTGATTGGAATCACATGTTGAATCACCTTGGTATCATAAACTTTCAGATCTCCATAACTCTAGCAAAAAACATCAGGAAATTCTTTCATTAAATTGATATACCTTTGCTTGACCTCTGGGCTAGGTGTCTTGGATAACTTGATGATCTTGGGATCTTCCTGAGTCCCAATGTTGCAATCTTCAACATATCCATCATTTGCAGTAATTTTAGGACTCTTGGCCACATCATTGTTGTAAAAGATTTTTTCTAATGGGAACAGGCCTTTGGGAATGATGTTGTTTTTTAGATGCATTATATCCTTACCAGCAATCTGAATCTTGAAATAGCCATCATTTGCGAACACAGCTGGATCTTCTTCACCACAATATTCTTCATCAATATTCAAATTTCCAAATTCACCATCAATCTTAAGGAAACTTTATATTTGTTTATCATCTTCAAAAACTTGTCAGTACTTAATATTATCAAGCACTGTTGGTATGTTCTTGACCTCAATCTCATATCTTTTGTTAGGAAAAATTGGAATTTTCAAAAATAAGGCTGAAGTAGCCAGGGCATCAACAATCTAATTCATCCCCCTTGGAATCATTGAAAGCTTATACTCTGGAAATTCTTCAAGAATATCAAGTACTATATTCCTACAGGCTCTTAATCTAGGATTCTTTGCTTGATATATACCCTTTATCTGATTTATAATCATCTCAAAATATCCATGTACAACTATCCTCCTAGCACCCATTTCTTTCAAAGTCTTCAATCCCAACACTAATGCCTCATATTCAGCCATGTTATTAGTGAAATCAAAAGAAATATTATAAGAACAAATTTTGGTACCTGATTTGGGGGGGTTAATCCACACACCAAACCCTGCTCCTTCTCTGCTGACAGCTCCATCACATCTCATATTCCACATTTCTTTTTCTGCTTTTCTTTGTTGATCTAAAAATTTATCTGTTTTCTGATCAGGTTTGTCTTTGATAGCCATATCAGTCTTTAGCACCTCCTATTCAAAACTCAAATCATTAAAGAAAATAGAAGAACCAATATCAGTTTCCACAGAATAAATGGGATGGTCGTTTGGTTGGGCTTTGTTACTGACCATGTATTTGAGAAATACTTCCCTGTACAACCTCCTATATTGACCAAAAACAAGGATAGCAGTGTATGACACATCCGTTTGCAAGGCCCCTTTCAACTTTGCAAGCCATGGCCTAGATAACAACATGCCAAATTTAGGAGGGATATCAGCAACCACTGAATCCATGACCATATTTTTTGCTGGAATTTGAGACAAATATACCACCATATATTTGATTAGTCCCAAGCACTTCACCTTCCTTGAATCAAAGGATAAAAGATCTTTGTAAGTCCTTGTAATGTCCAGGCCAATTGGTCCATGACTACCTTGGGCATCAGATTATGGGATGCTCCTGAATCCAACATAGTATTATGCAAAGTCATATCATGAATCTTCAAACTAACATAGAAAGGAGGGACCTCATCAACATCACTACTCTCCTCTACACATAGGCCAAACAATATGGCATGATGATCATCTTGTATATTCAAAGTATCAGAAGTTTCTTCCATATTGAGAATCTTAATGATATCATTTTTATATTCACTATTCTTTATCAAATCATTGAATGGAACAAAGATTTTAACTTTGGTCATCTTAGTTTCAAAGTTAAAGGAAGAAGATGTTTTTTCTACCTCTTTGATGATTGTCTCCTTTCTTGGTTTAGGTACTTTCTTTGGAGGTTCTTCCTACTTCTTTCCTTTCTCCACAGCCTCCTTTGCAACAGATCCCTTCTTAGCCAGACTTGAAGAAGGTATATTATTTTGAGATTTTTTGGTAGGATTTCCCTTTGGAGGATTTGCAGGCACATTGTTGTTTCGAAGGTTATATTGTTTATGGAATTGCATGATGGAATTATGCAGCCCTATCTGGTAATATTCATTTTCCACTAACAACCTTTCATCATTCTCCTGCATGAATATTTCATTTGCATCCATGAACTGATCATGTTCTTCTTTAGTTAAAAACACCTATGTTTCATCACCATCATAGCAATGCATGTTGTCTTCAAAAGTTTCATCAAAATTTTCATTTACATGATTATTTTGAAAATGAGGTCTTATTTGTTGATCACCCTGGTTCCTCTAATCTCTTTGTCTGATTTGTGGAACTGTCGGTATCCTTTTATTCCTGGGTGGAACATCAACCTATTCTCTAGTGTTAGGCTTGTTATATAAAGACTTCCTCTCCATGAGTTTCTCCATGCTCTTCATCATCAACTCAAATATCTCTTCTAATGACTGTGAGGTTGAAGGTTGTGCCTTATCTTGAACCTTGTTCATGTCCCTATCATAATTATATTTGATCTTTCCTAAAGACAATAGATTTACTTAAACTTATATTGCATCACTTATCATATCATCTAGTGAAGTGTATCTTCTTTCCCTCAACAACGAAGAAAAATTACTTTCAAAGGAATCATCATATCTAAGTTTAGAAGCTCTAGGAGGAGGTTTTACTTCAATAGGAATTGAGTTGTAGACTTTTATAAATCTAGCTGAAAACTCTTGTACTGTTTCATGAGGTGACCTTCTCATGTTGTTGTACTGGGTTAGAAACTGAAGGGGGGTTTTCTTGTCACCCCACTTTGTAAGAAAAATCGTTTCAAAGTCTTAAAAATTTAGGATACTTACTGATGGGATAGCTCTGAACCATTTTTCGGCTTCTCCTGCAAGACTTTGTGCAAACAGCCTCATTTTCGCATCTTCATAATCTACTTCTTCTAGGTCCAAAAAATCATTGAACCAATCTAAATGTTTTTGTGCTGACATGTTTCCTTCGGCATCATACAACTTAATCCTCTAATTATATTCTTGGGGAAAATCATATAACTGAGCAGGTAGGACAAGAGGGGAAAACCTAGCTACCATGGATGTAGTAAAAACTTGAAGTGGTTGTTGGTTCTGAGTAGGAATCACAAGAGTTTTAATAGAGGAAACTAAAATTAAATCTTGGAACCTCTTCTCATCAAATATGATTTCGTTCAAACTAGACTCAAATTTAGTTCTGAACAGAGTTTGCTCAAATTTGAAATCAAAATCAAGGCCTTCAATATTGTTCACTGCATCTTTGGGAAAAGATAGATATCTATCTAGCCACAAAACTGGGCTTATTGGCCTTTCTTTTCTTTTGTGTACAATTTTCTCAGGGTTAGACACAAGGATTATTTCTTCTAGGTCTGGATTTCTCCTAGTATGAATTCTCTTGGGAGCTATGATTTCTCACTCAAACTACTTTGTGCTATCGGTCTCTATATAATGGACTCATCAGGGTAAATTTAGTCTCAACCAATAATTTGGTTGATTCACTATCACCCTCAGGAATCAAATCTGAAGCTTTAAGTCATTCTTTCCCAGGGAATATTTCACTTTCGATCCCCGACAGTGGCTCCAGAATTTTAGCACTCTCTAAATTTGTTCGAAAGATAAAACAAATGACAGAGGTAACCTACAAACCAACTTTAGAGATAGGTACTAGCCTGCTCAGCTCAGAGAGTGTAATATACCAGATGTAAAATGTATGCAGATCATAAATAAAATGCTAGTAATGGAAAAACAACAGTAATATAACAAGAACATTCACCATAATAACACTGAAATGATATGAGAATAATATTAGAAATAGCACTTTGAATCTGAAAGCAATGTTCACATGCCTCTTCGAGGGGGCAACCTCCAGTTGAGAAAATCTCTATTACAATAATATTCAAGTTAGGGTTCTCATACCCTCTACTCTTATTTATACTAAAAAGAAGCATCTAGAGGAAGGTCCTTCTAGAAGTGGAAGCTTCTATTAGGTCTTCTTACCTCCGCCTTATTCTATTGTATTGAAAGGCCTTAATAATATTGACCTTTATTACATCCGAATATATTGTTCTACCTATGTGAGGGTTAGGACCCTAACATGTCTTCCCCCTTAAAAACAACCTTGTCCTCAAGGCTTGAGATGAGGAAATTGATGCAGAATGGTAGTTGGTTCCCAAGTGGCGTCTGTTGGATTTGTATCTTTCCACTGGACTAGCACTTCCTTGATGGTTATCTGATGTAGGCGTCGCTCACGCTAGTCCAAAAATTCTTCTGGTTGTAGCCAAATGGATCCTTCTTCATCTAACTCTGGAAGGTTGGTTTGAATTTATCACATAGCTCCAATCACCTTCTTTAAGCATGAAACATGAAAAACATGATGTAGCTTCGAATGGTTGGGCAAAGCTAACTAATAGGATACTTGTCCCACACACTTGAGAATGGTATAAGGACCATAAAATTTGGGCGCTAGGTTCTAAAAATGCTCGGCCTTGAGGGAAGTTTGCTTGTAAGGTTGTAGTTGAAGAAACACCTGATCCCCTTCTGAAAATTGATGTTCAGAGCGACCTTGATCTGCTTGTTGCTTCATGTGATTCTATGCCATGATCAAATTCTCTTTGAGGGTATGGAGAATAGCCTCTCAAGCTGTAAGTGTTAGGTCAAATGCCTAGACCTTCAAGGTACCTGGTAAGTATGAGAGAACTGAAGGTGGCTTCTGTCCATATACCACTTCAAAAGGAGTCATGTGTGTACCTGTATGGTATGAAGTGTTGTACCACCATTCAACTAGGGGTAACCATACAACCCACTGATTTTTCTTTTCTGAGGCAGAACACCTCAAATATGTTTCCAAACACTTGTTGACAACTTTTGTTTGGCCATCAGTCTGGGGATGATAAGATGTGTTGAGATGCAATTCGGTGCCTTGTATCTTGAATAGTTCTTGCCAAAAATTGCTTGTGAAAGTTGGGTCATGATCAAAAACAATAGAGTGTGGCATGCCATGAATCTTGAAGACCTGATCCATGAAACTTTGAGCCACCGTGGATGTTATAAACGGGTGTTGAAGGGTGCAGAAATGAGCATACCTAGAAAGGAGATCAAAAACCACCATGATGACAGATTTATTGCCCGATTTGGGTAAGCCAGTAATAAAATCCATAGAGATATCCTTCCAAATAGCAGGTGGAATTGGGAGCGGTTGTAGTGTGCCCAGCGATTTGACTGTTTCTCCCTTGTTGCATTGACACACATCACATTCAGCTACAAAATTACGAATGTCATGTTTCATACCATCCCAGAAAAAGGAACGTTTGACCCTGTCATAGGTTTTGGTGAACCCAGAGTGCCTTGTTGTGGGTGTAGCATGAAGCTCGGAAAGTATGGTGTATTTAATCTTTGATTGTTTACTTAAATACAAATGGCCTTTGCATCGAAGTTCATCATGGAGCCAAGAGTACCCTGGGGAAGCTGGAGCATTGGACTACAATTGTTGGATCAACTGTGAACTTTTGGGATCTTGTATCCATTCCTGGTGAATAGCTTGGAGCCAATCTGGTACAATGCATGAAAGAGAAAAAATGGATCCTTCATCTTCATATTTCTAGTAAAGTGCATCTGCAACCACATTGTCTTTTCCTTTCTTGTAAATGATCTCATAATCATACCCAAAGAGTTTAGTCACCCATTTTTGTTGTTTTGGGGAGGAAATGTGTTGCTCTAGAAAATACTTGAGGCTTTGATGGTTTGTCTTAATTTGGAAATGTTTCCCCAATAGATAAAGATGCCACAGATCAACAACATGCAGAATAGTGAACATTTCCTTTTCAGAGATGGATTTGCCCAGATTTCTTTCAGATAGTTTCTTGTTGGTAAAGGCCAAAGGTCGACCCTCTTGCATAAGGACAGCACCAATTCCTTTCCCTAAGGCATCACATTCCAACACAAAGGTCTTTGTGAAATTGGGAAGGGCGAGGACTGGAGTGGTGCACATGGCCATCTTCAAGGTTTGAAAATCTTGAGCAGCGGCTGGAGTCCAAGTAAACGAGTTCTTTTTTAGGAGAGCAGTGAGAGGTGTTGCAATCTTCCCATAATTCTGAACAAACTTGCGATAATACCCTGGTAAGCCTAGAAATCCACGCAAGCTCTTAAGAGTTTTTGGGTGAGGCCAGTCTTGCATAGCTTCAATCTTTTTAGGATCCACCCTGATGCCATCTTTTCCAACTAGATGACCCAAGTATTCTACTTTTGAGGCGCCAAAACCACATTTAGATTGTTTCAGAAAAAGTTGGTGCTAAGAGAGTAGATGGAGAACTCAATCCACATGAGCAAGATAGTTTGTCCAGGTTTTTCTATATATGAGGATATCATCAAAGAAAACTAAGAAAAAATGCGGAGAAAAGGACAGAAGACATGATTCATGAGGCTTTGGAAGGTGGAGGGGGAATTACACAAGCCAAAGGACATGACCAAAAACTCATAGTGGCCCTGATGAGTTCTAAAGGAAATCTTGGGAATGTCTGCCTCTTTCATACATATCTGGTGGTATCCTGAATGAATATCAAGTTTAGTGAAGAATTGGGTGCCAATCAATTCATCCAGGAGGTCATCAATGATAGGAATGGGGAATTTGTCTTTGATGGTAAGTTTGTTGAGGGCATGGAAGTTAGGACATATTTGCCAAGAACCTTATTTCTTCTGGACCATGACCATAGGAGAAGAGTAGCGGCTCGTACTAGGGCGGATAATGCCTGCATTAAGGATTTCCTGGACCATTTTCTCAATTTCATTTTTTTTGGAAAATGGGTGACGATATGGATGGATATTGGGAGGAAGGCTTCTGGGTACCAGGGGAATGGAATGATCATGAACACCATGGGAAGGAGGGATTCCTTGGGGAGTGGAAAAGACCAATTGATGTTTAGAAAGGATGGCTTGGAGGTCTTGCGGGACCGAGGGTGTCTTTGTTGCTTGTATGGCATGGAGTTGGGCGATAACACTAGAATGACCTTTTTTGAGAAGCTTTTCCATGCGATGGGAAATAATGATCTCAAGTGAACCGGTGGTGATGCCTTGGAACTTATATTGGTGGCCCGCCTGGTTGAATTTCATAGATAAGTCTTTAAAATCCATGAGAATGGGACCCAAAGTCCTTAGCCAGTCTGCACACAATACAATGTCACAATCGCCCATGTCGATAGAAAACATATGGGATTTCAGGTGGTAGTCACCAATTTGGAGATGCGCATTTTCACACCACCCTCCACATTTCATGGAACCACCATTGGCGGTCATGATTTGGAAATTATTGACGGCATGGATGTAGCAATGAGTTTCTTGGGTGATGCAACAATGAATAAAATTATGGGTGTTGCCACTATCAACCAGAATGATGACCTTCTGATGCTTGATGTAACCAATTAGCTTGAGGTTTTGGGGAGCGGAGAAGCCAGTGAGAGCATTGAGGGAAATGACAGGTTCTACTTCAGGAGGGTCTGAGGGAGGGGTTATGTCAGTGGATTCAGGTGACTCATAAACAAAGGGAGTTTCTACATCCTCTTCTGAAATATCCTCAGAGATGGCCATAAAAAGATTTTGTTCTTTACTCTTTTGGCCTGGGAAATATTTGTCATAACAGTTATAACAAAGGCCTTTGAGTTGGCATTCAACCATTTCATCCCTGGTGAATTTTTGGATCTTTAGTGGAGCAGAGGGAGTAGTGGGATTTACTAGTTTAGGGCGAGGGATAAAGGAGGGATTTTGGTTTTGAGAAGATACAACATGTTGTGCTTCTTTAGCTCTTTTAGTAGGCTCCACCCAACTCTGAGGTGGAGCCATGAGGACATGGGCCCAAATCTCATCCTTGAGGCCGTTGATAAAACACTCTCGGAAAAATGCATCAGACATGCCCTATGTTCTAAAATCCAAGTGCTCAAAGGTAGCTATAAATTCTTCCATTGTTTCTAATTGTTTTAACTTTGTCAAATAGCCAAAATGGTTGGTGTCGATGTCAAAGCATTCACAAAGCTCTACCACAAAGTGTGTCCAAGCAATATACCCTTGATGAGAAGTTTTTCTCCATTGCCACCATTGCCAACGTTCTTGATCTAGATGGAGAACACCATACCAGAGTTTGGCCAAGTCATCTGTAATGTCGTATAAAGAGAAATAATGTTCCATTTGGGTTACCCAACCAATGGGGTCTGAGCCATCAAATTTGGTCACATCCACCTGCAGAAGGCGTAGGTCACGTTGAAAGTGATGGTTCTGAAAAGTTATGGGAATGAGAGGATTGGTCACCTTCATTATGTGGAGGTGAGGAAGAGGAAGGGTTATTTGTAGGGATATGCAGTTTGGTGCAGAGTGCCAAAAAAACTGATTCAAGCTGGGTGGTGAGGTCTTGTTTGATTTCCTCCATTTATAACTGCATGGTTGTATTGATGGAAACAACATTGGCACTGAGTTGTTTCACTTCTTGTTGGGTCTTGATAAGACTAGATTGCAAGGTGTTGAAGCGAGCTTCCAAGTCTTGGTTACGGGTATGGGCCATGAGGATGGGGGAACTGAAAAGGGGTGGGCGAGGTCAAAAAAAAATTCCGAAAAAAATATATGGATGAATGTGATAAGGGAAAAGAGATTAATCTAATGGAATAGGTCTCAAATAATGGTGAAAAAATTCCCAGACTTTTTTTTTTTTTTTTTACACCTGCGAAGTTATACTCCGGTCTGAAGAATACTACAGAGAGTAAATTCCCAAATGCTTAACCAGAAAAAAATGTGTATTTACTTGGCAACCCAAACACAGTTACATGACAATAGATCTTATCTATTTTAATTTGTTTATGTTTATGTCCCCAAGGGTTAGGTATTCAAGGGTTCTACAGATAAGGGTTTGCCCTGTGCTATAGCTCTCTAATATATGTGCGGGGTCCAACAGTATTAATCGGACCAATATCTCAGGGCACTAACTAAGGAGGATAGACCGTACCCTTAGCCGTACTACCCGACTACACAGGTACTAGAGAGTATCTTCCCGAGTGATGTTCTCGATGACACTATAGCAGTCAGGCGACCGATCGGTTTATCTAAAGAGGGCTTATGGTAATCTAGGTCGATCCATACACAGGTGTTGTCTGATGCGCTACCACTCAAAGGGGTACCAACAGGGGTTACAAGGGTGGCCAACAGATGTGCGCTTAAGTACCACTTGTATTTCTTGCATGTATGAATCCCTCAACCGTGGGTTTATGAGTGAAATGACAAATCTCTGTGGCTTAAAGACGTCGGAATACGTCTCTACCCTGGAAAAAAAAAAAAAATTAACCCACACTTTCTGCCAAGAAAAGTGCTTTGATACCACTTGTAATATACTAGATGTAAAATGTATGTAGATCAGAAATAAAATGCTAGTAATGGCATAATAACAGTAATATAACCAGAACATTCACCACAATAACACTGAAATGATATGAGAATAATATCAAAAATAACACTTTGAATCTGAAAGCAATGTTCATGGGCCTCTTCGAGGGGCAACCTCCAGTTGAGCAGAGCTCTATTACAATAATATTCAAGTTAGGGTTCCCATACCCTCAACTCCTATTTATACTAAAAAGAAGCATCTATAGGAAGATCCTTCTAGAAGCGAAAGCTTCTATTAGGTCTTCTTACATCCGCCTTATTTTATTTTATTGAAAGGCCTTATTAATATTGACTTTTATTACATCCGAATATATTTTTCTACCTATGTGTGGCTTAGGACCCTAACAGAGAGGGATATCTCATGTCACTTGGTCTTTAACAATCAACGGCTAGCTTTTTCTTTAACAATCAACGGCTAGCTTTTGTCGCTTTGAAAGGTTTTTTAATAATTTTCCCGGAAAGGAAGGGGAGGGACACTTAGGGATATGTAGTCAAACTTTTGAAACGAATGGAATCACTGAATGGTCTATAAAACTCTCCAAAGGATAAAGTCTAAATGAGGCGATAAACCTGAGTTATAAATTGTAAATTTGCAGAGTGTGAGAAGAAAGGAAAAATATATAACTATATCAGAGCATTAAATAAATGAATTCTAACATTAGATAGGAAGAACTTAAAACGGATTAATTTTCTTAAGATAAGAGCATCACAAGATGAATTATTGGTCTTTAACTATCCAATTTAAACAGAATACAATGAAAATCAAATTTAAGCATATAGGAAATACATACAAGAGAGGAGACAAAACTCAGATCACCACCATTAGAATCTTTTCAAGGAAACTTTAAGACTTATGCATGTGTATTCTATTCATCTTTAGAAAATTACATTCAAGTTCCAAATATCTAAAATCGTGCCCTTGGACTTATACAAAACCCTAATACATTTGGAACTCCTAATATTTATACAATCTGAGTTCCTTTGGTTTGAAACTGATCACAATGATTAAAATGAAACGTTTCGGTTCTAAAACCGATTACAATAATTGCAAGGGACAATTTTGGTTTTGAAACTGATTACAATGATTAGAAAGAAACATTTCATGATCCGAATTCTGGCTCTTTTGGCATTTCAGTTTCTTTCTTCGCCACTTGTTCTACTCTAATATTCCACATGATCTGCCATCTTCAGTGACATCTGGACATCCTCTATTAGACCCTGGAAAACTTCATTTTGTCTTACCCAACCATACTATCTCCTTCCATTGCAAATTAGAAGGGATGTCATAATCTATCATTTCTTTGATCAATATCTACAGGTCGATGTAGTAAGAACATGTCATGACTGGTAGTCCAATTTTGAATGCTTTGAACTGATTCAAAATCTCAAAGTCTGTAATCAGATGCTCAACTAGTGTAGCTCCTTTCATATTTTCCTCCAGGGTTTTGAATTTGGAATGATCCATCCTTCACTGAGTCAAACGAGTATTTTATTCTTCATGATCATACAATTTTCCCCTGCCATCCCAAAATGGTGGGAGGCTTTTGATAAACAGTTCTTCAAACAAATCCTTGAACTCTTGCACACTTTGCTCCATCTGTGTTGCCTTGGTTTGGACTGATTTCAATAGGTTATGTTTAGCAATAACCCTCTTGGCCCAGATAATCAATGTATTTATGTCTTTAACTCCAATAGTCTGAAGGTTTGCAGTAGGAATGGAATTGAGTAGATTTATGGCGTTTTGGGCCCATTCTGATGGTTTCTTTGCTAAAGTTTCATTCACAATAAGCAACCTACTTATGGCTGTGATGGATATGTTATCTTTATCATTAATGAAATTCAAATATATTATAATCTTGGAAGCTTCAACAGCTATAGAATCCAAGATGATATTCTTGGCCCCCTGCAACATGACTTTGCCTCTTAATCTCATCTTCAATTTATCTATCCTTTCCTGCAAGACATCATTCTCCTTTTGAAATTGAGCCATTCCTCCATCCTTTGCATGCATCTCCTACTTCAATATCTATATGCTTCCTTTTATCCCTTTGATTTCTCCTTATTTCAGGATAACTTGTGACATATTTTGGACAAGTCCTTCAGTGCTTGGCCCTGCTTTTGTAGCAGGAGGTACAAATACAACCCTGTTTAGAAAAAATTTCTGCTCTTGTGACCACTTCACCTTTTCTCATTCTAGTTGCAACATCTTAGCCTTGTAGTCCAATGCCTCTTGATGAAGTGTTTCATTTTTTTGTTCTAGAGAAACCAATTTTGTTGTCTTTGGATGCTCAGTAGTAGACATTTTCAATTTCGTCTTCAAGCTTTGAATTAATTTGTCCTTTTCATCCAATATGGATTTGATCCCTTGGGGAACTTCATATTCTAGCATCTTGACCTAAGTCTGCCAAGTTCTACTAGATTATTTTACTTTCCTCAACTTCCCTTCCAATTTCATTGCATAAGATGACAACTTTGAATTATTCAATCTTAAACTCAAGTAATCATAATACAACATATCATTGGTATTCTTATGGAATTTGACCTTGTCTGGAGAACTGAGGTTTCCATACCTTATCTTTATCTTAGAGACTTTGTCTTCATCTACAACTAAAATGTTAAAGGTAAACACCCCTTACTATGAACAGAGAAGATGTATGCTGAGAAATTCCTCTTTAGGGACTAAATCCCTCATCTCACCCAGAGCTATGCTTCCCTTCTCAACATACTTTTTTTCCAAATCTTCTTTAGATTGATAAGTTGCCTCAAATGTTTTATCAAAGATGTGTTTATTTCTGCTAAAGGTTCTTGAGATGCCTTCAATTTGGAGTTTTCTTTCCTTTTTAAGCTCTACATTTCTAGTACCACTTTCCACCATATCCATATTTGCTTGTTCTCTAGGCTCTTCCTGATGCGAACTGACAGACCAGACTCTGATTTTAAAAAGGTCAAAATGAAGTCAAGCATGACTTCAACCACATGTTTCTCATTGTCTAGACCTAAAAATTGACTCAAAAGGGAACAGACCCATTGGACTTCAATAACCATTATACTCACATTCATTGGCAAAGACAGGCCCTCTGAAAAATGTTTTGGTTTGACAATTTTCTGTAAAAACAAATCTCGGATTTATGATGGACATTCTCTGCATACACTAATTAGCTTTTCTTCATTGAAAGGTTTAGATATTGTGGAGAAATACTATGGCATACCGAGGGACTCTCGAATTGACAAACTCTCTACCCTACACATGACCTCGGATCCTTGTTTATTCACGACAACTCTTTCTTCATGTCAATATTGTTCGGTGCACCAACCTATAAATTCGAGAAAAGGGAAAGAAATTTAGACAACATAAGGGACTATGGTGGCCTGGACTACTTCAAGGAACGATATACACCTTCCTACTTTATCAGACAGGTTGCTTATGGACATAGAGATGGGCGAAATGGTGATTTTGGTATCAAAGACGTCTAAATCTCGGTCAATTAGGGATTATTCATTCGACATAGGATCTTGTTTTGTTACTATGATTATGATAGGTGTTACAAGTAAAATTTCTCTATGGATGGGGAAAAACCACAACAAACGGAAATGACTGCAGAAATCAACTCTATTCTCAAGTATGCTATATAAAAAAATGTGCTATCAAGACAAGATAAAACGCCTACCTTATCCATATGTTCGATGAAGTCCATTGTTGATCACTTGACCCAAAGAAATATACCTGCAACTAGTCCTCAACAACCAAGAAACGCAAGCATATGGTGATAATATATTATGTTAGCACATTCAATAGCATAATCCATTAAAATTCATAACAAATACACCCATGGAATAATAATTCAAATATTTTCAAGATATCAATTAGACGAGAAAAAATTATTTCTATTAAGATATAATTAGCAGAAGTGAATAATTTACAGACTTTTGTGTTGGCACGGTTTGGAATTGAGAAACTAAGTTCCTTCCAACTGGGCCTCCACCACTTGAATCCTCCACCAAAGGCAAGCTCATATAAGAGAGACATTGGAGTTCTCACTCCATAAGGGAAGAGCTTGGGGGCTGAACAATGTGTTCAGACTTAAAGGATAAAGGGACGTAGAATCAATCTGAAGTGAATAATTCCTCCAGCGTAACTTTGCTCTCAAATTTGAATTCTTTCTCCTCTTTTCCATAGCTCGGAATTGGCCCATTTATAGCCTTCAAGTGGAACTGAAGGGTTGAATCAGAATGTTCCCAGTATATAGAAGTCCAAGGATCATTAATATCATGTCATGACATGGAAACTTGACACTATTTTTCATTTTTGGTCACATTTCCCGATGTACGTGGGTTGTAGTGGTGAAACCTATGTATACTCATGTTGTATAGTAGGAAATGTGCGTATATGTGGAAAAATGGTATTTTTAGCTCTGGGATTTACAAAAAGGGATGACAAGTCTGCATAGGGAAATGGAAAAAGGCCTTCTATGCAAGATTGCATGGGGTGAGGAAAATATTTCTATAACAGATGTCACCTAATGTGTGAGGTCAGAGGAGTATTTGCGATGGTCAAAATACATTATAAAAAACCCAGAAGTGGAGTAATGAGGACCCTGCTAGAAAAACTAGTTGCTCATTACAATCTGTATTGACTTTGCATACATGGATGACAATTTAAATTACACTATAGATCCATGTGAAAATATACCAAACAATTGTTTGTGGCCATGAATAGGAAAATACAAATGTGGTTGCATGCCAAAGGTTATCTTAGTCACGAACAAGGCCCAGTAGAACCAGTCTCAAAATCAATCTGAAGATATCTGCATACAATGGAGTATAATCTGATCTCCCATGATCACTGAAGTCACACAGGTATCGTTCCAATGAAAAGGAATCAATAACTCAAGAAAGCTGCAACCACATACTGATTTCTTCAAGTATTCTACACAATCTGCCAAAGGTGCAAGTCTACATCATGTGAATAAAGGAGCTGAGGTCAAACACAATGAGACTTTGTTTGATTACCAGTCATTGAGGTATACCGTTAACAAACAGGAGACAACCTACCGATGATGAAAGTAGGTATCAAGGCATTGAGTACATTCTTACAAGTGTGAATAAAGGATTCAGGGTTGAACACTTGAAGAATCCACTAATCAGGAGACATTAATGTATTCCCAACTGTTGATGGTGAGAGAACATGCCACTAATGACTGCAAGACTCTAGGAACTCATAGGACTCTAGGTCGCGTTTCCATAATAGAATAGATGAAGTCGATGGAAGGAGACTCGTTGAAAGGACAACATTAAAGAATCTCTCATCATTCAGCATGAGTTACAAAGCATGAGCTTGATTATTTGGAGGAAATTGGACGAAGAACGTGTTCACAAACCAATGACCCAGTGCGTATTTCGTGTGTGCCAAGTGAAAGCGGTACACAAAAAAATACCCTATGAATAGCATCCAATGAGGAAAATTGCTGACAAAAGTGAGGAAACCACCAATAAGGCTAATGGCATCCAAGACACTCCATGAATCCCAATGTGTGAATAGATGTCTTGCCATTGAACATAAGGGAAACCACCCAGTCAATGACCAATGATGAAATGTCGACTGTTGGGTTCAACGTTACCTACCAATGATGAAATTAGGACTAGGGTGCATAATAGGACTATAGCATCATGTGATTCTGAGACAAACTGAGGGTATGGCCAACATGCAAAGTCAAGAGTTCTAAGGAATGGCTGACACAAGTTGATAGACATCCTTTGAACAAGAGCATGAGACATATGGAAGACTCTAGCAGCATAGACTCAATGATGAAACCATGAGATGTAGGAGGCATCAATCAAACTCTTCATAGGGACTAGAAGAGTAACCAGTCGGGGGAGAAAACTCTTTGTAATGAGCTCAACTTCCTAAGGCCATGCTAAACCCAAAATTATGATGACAAGCAGACTCAATAACGTTTTTCTCTATTCAAAGGTGACACGACTGCTACCATTACAAGATAATACTCCACTCCCGCCAGTCTTTTTTTGTTTTTTCATAGTCAAACTAATGTTATGATACAGAGGAGGAAATGAGTGTCGTAAGTAAGAAAAACTAGTTGCAGCAGTGGAACATACCTATGCTCAATGCAAGGAGGTGCATGCAGGATATGGACACTCAAGGGAATGTTTCCTCCTTGGTATAGGGTGTGAGGTTGCGAAGGATATAAATGAGGCTCTTCTTGGTGCCAAAAATTGTTCCTTTTCATAATATTAGTCTACTTGGTGTGAAAAAGGGATAAACTTGTACCAAATAGGCGTCCTTTAAAATCCAATTTACGAATGTGAAAGAGACAAGTTCACTCGACAATATTTTCACTTTTTGAAAATGAGTCAGAAAAGACCTTAACTGAGACTCACGACCTTTCAAGTTCAATTTAACGAGTGTGAAAGGGAAAAATTCACTCGACAATCTTTTCTCTTTTTAGACGAGTCAGAAAAGAGCTTAAATCATACTCACTTGGGAGTTTCTAGGTGGCGAGTCACGGGGGAGGCCAAGGATCTTGTGCTTGACTTCTATGAAATGTCAGTATCTTACGAATAGCCGAAATAATCTTGGGAAAACCCAAATCTCTCCAAGTCGAGGAGGATAAAGTGCTAGTGGAGGTTACTGTCTCCGTGATATATCAGAGGATGTCTCTTACTTGAAAGGACATAGGTGGAGGCATTGGATACCCCACAAGACCATTCCAATATAAGGGAACTTCTCCATGAATTGAAGGGAGAGTACTTGAGGGGAGTAAAACTCTCTCTTTGTCAGAAGGTGAAATATAAAAAATTCTAACGACATGGTTGAAGGATGTATCACCCTCCAACAGGAGAGTTGGATTGACCAGAGATTGCACTGGTACGACCACTTATTCAACTTTAGTTTGAATAGGATGTATGATAACAAGGACAGGAGACACATCACCCTCGACAATGGGGGTGTGGTCAGGAGAGGATTGCATCTGCATGATTTTCATGTCAATCAATGGAGAAACATGGTGAGGGGAAACCATAGATGCCTTAGAACCCAAAGGGCCCTCCGGTGAGAACCACACTTCTAATATCCTAGCAGTAGCAGGACACAAATGAGTAAGGTGATTTCCTTCGCAAGTCCTGCAAAGGAATTTGGGCTTACGTCTGAGACATATAGGCTTCTCAATCTTATGAATTCCCCCAACATCATTTACAATGGTTGGAAACATGTTCTCAGTGTGATTGGCAGAGGCTGGGGATTCATCTCCCAAATGATGTATATAGGTTCGATATGTGCCATTGATATGAATCATGGTGACTAGAGTGTTTCCCCCAACATGACTAGCATCGGTTGGTTGCAGGTCTTCAACATGACTTGTAGAGGTCGTCGACCAATATCCAACATGACTAGCAGTGGTTGGTGATGGAGCTCCAGTATGACTGGTAGTGACTGGACTAGTGGTGATGGTGAGTTGTGGCATTTGATACCAAGGTCCCAGGACAGATTGGTTTTGAAACATTGCAGGCTAGGAAGGGTCCTGGTTTACACCTTGTCCCTGTCCGGAAAGGTAGTATCCTATGCCTAATTCATCCATATAGGTTTTTACGGGCATCATCACTGAAGTCTGCAAAGAGATGGAGGTTTGATAAGGATTATTCAAGTGAGGATATATGTCACCCCCATGTGAAGGGGTTCTGTGAAGAGGGCAGCCTAAACCATAAAACTGATTCTCCCTGTATGAAAGACCTGGGATACATGTGGACCCACCATGGGAAAGGTGTTCGTAGGAATTGGCATGGCGGACGAAGGATACACAGATGGGGTGTAATAAGTAGAATAACCACCCATTTGAGTACTAGCTCCTGAAAAATCATAGCTAGGACTGGATCTGTAAGAGGGGAGGTTCCAACCTCCCATAGTGAGAGTTGGTTGAGGGGCATGACTCCTATCAAATGAAGATGTAGATGGTAGGGCCATGATTCCGCCGTATCCAATGCTAGTATTCATATAAGTGGGCCAGCGAGAGAATGGAAAGGGTGAAGTCACATTTGGTATATCAATAGGAAAATTATTAGAGACCCGAGGCATGGACTGAGTGTCATAATTTTTCATACCATTACAAAAATTGAATGGATTCGTGCCCATGAAATGAGTAAACGTCATGGGGGAGGTAGCGGTAAAGGAGGGAGTCATAGGAATTCCACTATCCATGATAATGACAACTCAAAGCACGATATAAAATCTCAAAGGTCTATGAATAACAAAGAGCACACCAAAAATAATCAAACGACCAATATGCACACAAACAGGGTAAAGTGGCTAAAAGGGGCCTCCCTCCCTAAAGTAGGTATGCCTCACCCAAGAGGGGCCTGATACTCCCTTCTAAATATTGGAGGTAACAAAATCAGTTATAAGGTCCCTCATGAGCTTAACAACCAATCGGTCAGAACCCCTCGGAGAGGTAATCCTCCATAAATGTTGTGTGTTGTCCGACCCTTATCTAACCCAGGGTACCTACATAATAACCCCTACAAGTAACCTATGTAACCACGGTATAATTGATGCACAGGCGAGCAGTCATAAGTCAGGTCCACTGTATGGGTAGGGTGGAAAAGCCCGAAACCTCTAAAGAATCACCTCTCATGGAAGTAAGGGCACTAGCAAGATCCCCATATACGAATAGATCCCCAAAAATATCTCTGACACTAAGCAGGTATCGGGGGGATATCCCTTCAACTGACCTTGCACAACCTCGTGATTAACTCTGGTGTAAGTGGAGCCTCCTGATCTTACCAATTATACAATGGATTTATCCACTCCCTTATTCATACACATATGTTGATTTAATAACCTTGGAGAAGTTTACTAACAAAATCCTATTCCAAGGCACTAAATCCTAAGCTAGTTTGTGCACCCTAGAAAATAAAATTGTTACTAATCAATTTTAAATTATAGAGTTAATTTTAATGGACTTGCTTACTCAAAAGGTGTTGTTGGAACCATGCCGAAGGGGAAAGAAGAACGATCATGGGAAAGAAAGCGTGCAGAAAACTGAAGTAACAACTGGAAAAAGAAAAGCACGTGCGCATGCAAGAAAGTGTGCACAAAGGAAAGCGACATCTGGAGGAAGAATAGCACGCGCATGGGAGAAAGACCTAACGTAAGAAGGGTTAGGGTTTTTGTGATATTCTGTAAAAGGATGAAGAGCCCGAAATGTATAAATATAGATACAAACGTATCATATATGGTTGGGTTTTGTTGTTATTATTGTTGTTTTTTAGGGTTAGGCTTTTGAGCAAAGTTTTGGAGACTGTAACCACGCAGGAGAGTAGGCGATATGTAATGTTTTTAGCTATATGAACCAATTTTGTAAGATGTTGAGCAAAGAAGATACGAGGGAAGGTATATATGAGGATTAGACCACAAGCTGTAGAGCCTGGTGTGATCTAGTTCGCCTCACATAGATCCTACCCAGTTTTTTGGAGAATTGTAAGCATGTGGTGCCAGGAATGCAGAACTGCCATAATAAAAGATCCAAGAGCCAAATCTTTGTGGACGTAGCCTAGGAGGGGGTGAACCACGGTAATAATCATGTGATATGTTAAATGTATGCATGTCTCTTCTTTCTTTCAGCAATTTATGGTTAAGCTTGATGAATGAGTTAATACATTGTTATGAATCTGTTTACACTTTGTTGGAATTAAACTGTGGGATATACGTATGCAACTTCAAGGAATAAGTAGTTTAACTTACAACTCATGGTACCTAGATTTAATCAAGAAACCCACATCCCCTACTCTTTCCTAGGTTGTAAACACCTGAGTCTTACAGTTACCCATTTAAAGCTATCTCGGGTGAGACTGCGCAGTACCTTTCGAGTGTTGTTTTTCCTTCTAGTTTACCAAGAGGGTCGATAGTTTTAGAGGCTTTGTTGGAACCCTGAATGACATGAACCCTGTTTCAATAACTCAGACAACCCGAGAAGGGAAATAGTAACCAACAAATGGTTATGTTGTCATGTTAAGAGGAACAAGAGAGGACTGAGTAGACGAGATAGAATGAATAAGAACCGAAGGAGCGAAACAGAAGAGAAATGAGTTGTTAGGAGGGAATGCTGAGACCTTGGAACCCCACGAGAGAAGAAATAGAGGGATGGTTGAGAACTAAAGATATAGATTTTGTACAGAAAGACAATAGAAACCCTAGGATCACACCGTGTAAATACCTAGATAAATACGTATTTACGGATTTACACGAAGTCTTTTTCTGTGATTTTCTGCATCTACTACATGAGTGGATATTAAGGTTAAAGGATAACCATGTGACAAACTGGATTCAACAGCTAGATTGGACTCTAGTACAGATCCAGCAACTGCAGCAGGTGAACAACAAAGTCACCCGCGCAGTCGACTTTTGGTTTGACAGTATTGTGGCAGGCTTTATCACAGAATTTGCAGTAGACATAGAAAATCCATATAGCACAGCAGAGAAAGAGTTCCTATGAAGACCCAGAGGAAGGTACATTCAATCACTGTATACTTCTATCAAGATATTTCTATATAACAAAAGTGTAATGACAATGGAATCAAACAGCTAGACTTCCCTGCATGCATGGGGGAAGGGGGGAAGCGAAAGAGAGAGGAGGAATGGAAGGAGGGAAGGATAAAGAGAAGAAGGATGAGGAACCCTTGGACCCGATCTTAATGGATGAAGACCAGCTTAAGTGGATCTTTGCTTCATCGGGAACGATGTGTAGCAGAGCACCCTACCACTATAAGGTGAATACCAAGAAGAGAGTCGTAGCTGAGAAGGATGGCTTCGCAAGTGATGAGGAAGAGGTAGAGATCTATGGGCTGTGGAGCAGATTGAGGAAATCTTGCACACCATGTATGAGAGGAAAAAAAGAGGCCCAAGAATAGGAGGAGAAGACATCCATCCCTTTCATATTAATGTCAGTGTGGAACCCATAAACCCATGTGTGACCAATACACTAAAGAGAACACCATTTCGACAACCAAAGTTTGGAGGAAGTTTGACAGCAGGAAGTACATCTACACAAGGAGAAACAACTGGAGGATCCAGTTTAGGCAACCTTAGTCAAGTATCTACACCGCGCAGAGGAGGGAGTAGCTCAGTACTTGGAATGGCAGGACACGATCCTACTATTATATTACCAAAGTTTCAAGGAGAAGCAACAGAAGACCTGAGAAGCATCTGTTCATTTGTGCAAATATTTGGGAAGAAAAAGTAGATCACTGATGAAGACACCAAACTCACGTAGCTATCGATCACAATAAGAGACCGAGCACTAGATTGGTACATGAGTCTAGACACAAACAGTGTTCCTAGAACGACAAGGACACTGGACGACATTAAGAAACTACTGATAAATGAGTTCCAGAAATTCAACTCAGAGGATCAATACATGAATGAGATGATTGAAATAAGACAGAAACCAGGAGAATCAGTATGGGAGATTCATCAAATATTCAAGCGATTAAAAGGAAATTTAAAATACCTTATGACCAATATGCAGCATCGACACTTGTTTGTCAACTCACTAATCCCACACTTAAAATATCCATTACGACAATAGAAGTTTCAGACGTAGGCAGAGGCTCTGTAGGAAGCCTTGCAATTTAAAGAGAATCAGTACCAGCAGACGGACCCATCTATCGAAGAACTGAAGGAGGATCTGAAGAACTTAACATTTCAGCTGAACCAGAATAAGAACAAGGACAAATGAGAAGTCGTTTGGTGCACTACCTGCAAGATGGAAGGACACCATAAGAATGAATTCCCAACATTCACATAGTATATGGCGACGGGGATGCCAAACCCACTACCACAGGGAGGATTATGGTGTGAAATATGCAAGAAACTAGGTCATGACCCTTACCACTGCATGATGATGCAGAAATACCAAACAGTTCCAAAGAACTCATATTGCACCTTTTGCAAGTCAGATGACCATGACGACAAAGATTGCAGAACTATGGAGCTGATGCAGGAAAGAACATTGGATGCATACAGGGTACACGCAGAAATGATGACTGTGAAAGTAGCACCATAGTTCACTCAAGCCCCATCCCCATACAACACCGCGCAGTAGTAGTATAATATTGCGTCGCAGCCATACAATAACACACAGCCACAGTACAACCCGACATAGCCCCAATACAATACCGTGCAGTATAATCAGGCACCACAGTATAATGCACCACGAGGAGATCACATAGGATATAGAGGAGAAGGATGAGCCAGAGGAGGTTTTGGACATGGTAGAGGACCAGTCACATGTTACAATTGTCAGCAACCAAGACATTATGCATGGGAGTGCCCACTGCCACCATCGAATTGTATGTATTGTCGTGCATTGGACCATGATACAGAGGAATTTCCGACATTACTTGTAAAGATCCAGGAAAAATAACCAAAATGTTCAGTGGATTTCAATTGAAGCAAGGGATGACTGATGGAACATCAACATATTCACTCGAGGAACGAAAACAGGAAATGATGCACTTTGACAGGAAGTAGCACAGAACCAATGGGTAAAGAAGAACATTGACCCCAAGAAGCAGTTCGAAACGTATAAGGAGAAGGAGATATTTACAGAATCCTGACAAGAATTCCAGAAGGAGAACATTGCGTCGACTGCACAGCAGAGCAAGGAAGCTCTGGAATATGAAATGTCAGAAAGTTCTTTCGGATTTATCGCATAGGTTTTTTGATGTTCAACGTTTCAGACCAAACTAGTGTGGTCCATCATCAAGAAAAAAAAATTGTGAGAAATGAAGGAAAAAAGATATAACAGGTGTATAAATACTTGAAAAGTTGTTATAAGGAGCCGACTTACTAAAAATGAAATCAAGAATTATAAAACTTGGAAAATTTTATTTTTTTGTTTAATAATTACTTATTTGTTTGTTTATTAATTTTTATTTATTAAGAGTCGACTGGAAAATTAGTCAAAATTGGATCCCTACACTAACCAATATGAATAATTCTAGATATTAATTTATAAAAAAAAATTCCAGTCGGCTCTTAGTAAATAAAAATTAATAAACAAAAAAATAAATAATTATTAAACAAACAAATAAATTTTCCTAAGTTTTATAATTCTTGATTTCATTTTTAGTAAGTCAGCTCCTTATAACAACTTTTCAAGTATTTATACACCTGATATATCTTTTTTCCCTCATTTCTCACAAAAAACATTTTCTTGATGATGGACCACACTAGTTTGGTCCGAAACGTCGAACATCAAAAAACCTATGCGATAAATCTGAAAGAACTTTCTGATCAAAACAATGGTCGCAAAAGCCTTAGAACAAAAATATGAAATGTCACCATCACTGGACCATACCATCAGAATACAACCCAAGGAACAAGTAAGTACTATCAAAGACTTTTTGCAATCATGCATCAAGATGTTAAGTGATCCTTCATCTGTCAAAATATTGCAAAACATCCTAGAAAAATGTAGCAGTGAGATGGAACAGAAGCCAGAATTGAAAATTGTCAACCACCTACACACAAGAAGAAGAACAAGTAGGGAATTTAGACAAAATTCTAACATTAGGGATTCCAATATGGGAGATATTATACTATATATAGGGTCCGAAGTGAATGTACTACCAAAATCTACATGGAAATTCATGGGAGAACCTACACTGGGACACTCAACTGTTCAATTAAAGATAGAAAATCAACATAGAGTCCTACCAATAGGTAGACTTAAAGGAGTGACAGTAGATCTGGATGGTGTGTGCACTAAGGCAGACTTTGAAGTCATCGAAATAGTAGACGGCACAACACCTTACCTGACGTTACTTGGTCTGGATTGGGTGTTCGACAACCAGGCCATAAAAAACTTAAAAAATAGAAAAATAACATTTGAGTCAAGGGACTATAGGGTCATAGCCCCACTCGACCCATTAGAAGGTGAGAGGTTCATAGAACCCACTTGTCTGGATTTAGAAGAGATCGGCTAGTTGTACAGAACAATTGCGCGTGATGAGGACTACATAAACCCAACTGTAGATGGGGTACTCAATTGGCAGAGCATTACTTCATGTACAATAGACTCAGACACGAGGTTATAAAAATGGCAGAAAAGACTACACGAAGTATCCACAAGAAGGTGTGTCATAATAGACCGCGTAGTAAGGTGGATTGGCACAGAAATCAAAGAACCACACATTTTTCATGAGCTAAATGATTTGGAAACTTTCTTGACACAATATGAAGATGAATTATTAGAAAACTAGAGATTGCTAGGACTAAAGGCTACACCCACAATATCGTGGGGTGCACACAAAGAGACTATCATAGATTGGTACCAATGTAAGAAATTACTGCGCATAAGGTTTGGCGCAGAACAAACAAGTAACAAACAATAGAAATATGATGGACTAGGAACACTAGCAGAACACTTGGAGGTGTGTAAAATGTTGTGGAAAATGACACCACCGGAGGAATGGTCTCACCACTTCATTCATAATTTAGAGGGAATACCAGTGAATTCGTATACGAACCAGGAAATGTGTAAAGGAACCAAGACATGGGCGACACTCCAACAGAACTTTACAGTCACTTTCTCATTTGAGCATGAGAAGCCCAACATAGACGTGGCCCTGAAACGGATCATAAATGTCATATTCATTGAAGAACCAGAAGTGGAAGCTATCACAGAGGTACAGCAGCAGGATAAGAATACATTCAAGGATCTATTTTCATGCTACCATGTGCAGGAGGAAGCACCGGATGAAGATGATCTGCATGATATTCAGATCGAAAAAGTCGAAGGCAAGAGAGATGTGGAAGGACCACCCTTAGAGTCAAAGGTCATCTCTGTGCGAATCAAGATAAAGAAGGTTAACATAAGGACCATTGAGCAGCCCAAAATGGTCAGCATTGGATATTACTGGGATGAACAGACACTAGAAAGCATCACAGAATTGTTGCGCGAATACAACGACCTTTTTCCCACAACCTTTACAGAGATGAAAGGCATAACTGGAGAATTAGGATAAATGAATATACTACTCAAACCTGATGTGAGACCCATTAAACAACGACCATATAGATTGAACCCCATATATAAATAGAAAGTTAAAGACAAGATCAACAGGATGCTCGAGGCTGGCATCATTGAACTAGACGAAGAATCAGAATGGATAAGCCTGATGGTAGTACAGGACAAGAAACAGGGAAGAGGGGTCAGGATATGCGTCGACTTGAGGAAGTTGAATGATGCATGCCTACATGACCCATTCCCCACATCATTCACGGATGAAGTACTCGAGAACATAGGAGGCCACGAAGCCTACTCATTCATCGATGGATTCCCAAGATATCATCAGATTAAGATAGCACAGGAGGATAGACACAAGACCATGTTCGCGAAAGAATGGGGATCTTATCAGTATAAAGTCATGTCATTCATACTGAAGAATGCACCTGTGATATTTTCTAGAGTGGTCATCGCAGCGTTTAAGGAATTCATCCATCAATTCCTCGAAGTATACCTGGATGATTGGACAGTGTATAGCTTACTAAAAAAACAAGTGGAAGTTTTACGACTAATGTTAGAATGATGCAGACAGTGCCAGATATCACTGAATATCAAGAAATGTATATTTGGAACACCAATTGGGATACTATTGGGACACATAGTATGCAAACGGGGTTTTCTAGTGGATCTGGCCAAAATCATTGTCATTGTTAATATACCAGCACCAGAAATAGTCTTCCAACTAAGAGAAACATTAGGAAATACATGATATTACAAGAAATTCATCAAAGGCTACGTGCAGATTACAGTGCCAATGGAAAAACTGTTAAGGAAGGATACAAAGTATCAATGGAACGATGAGTGCCAACACGGTCTAGATACCCTAAAGGAAAATATGGTCACCACACCAATATTAGTATTTCCAGATTGGGAGAAGACATTCCATGTACATGTAGATGCATCAATGATAGCACTTGGAGCTATCTTAGCGCAACCAGAAGCAGGAGACTTGGATCACCCGATAATGTTCACAAGGAGAAAATTATCAGACTCATAACAGAATTATAACACGATAGAAAGAGAAGGCCTAGCTATGGTTTATGCACTATAGAAATACAGACATTACCTATTGGGAAAACACTTTAACATGTTTACAGATCACTCATCCTTGAAACAACTAGTAAACAAGCCAGTGTNAATATGTCGATGGTTATTGTTATTTCAAGAATTCGACTTTGAGGTAATAGTTAAACCAGGAAAACTAAATGCAGGACCTGACCACATATCGAGGGTTACAAATGGAGAGGAACCAATGAATTTAGAAGACAACTTTCCAAATGCACAACTATTCTCAGTACATATTACTAAATATTACTTCGCAAAGATCATCTAGTACTTGAGCACAAGTACTGCGCCACAAGAATATACCACTGTGAAGAAGAAGAACCTGGTAGTTTGTGCAACTGACTATCAATTTATCGCAGGACATCTATACAATATGGGTGTAGATAGCATCTTACGAAGATATGTACTAGACCATGAACGACCAAGAATTTTAGTAGAAGCCCATGAGGGAATAGCGGGAGGGCATTATGCGGGAAAATCTACCGTGCAAAAGGTACTATGTGAAATATTATGGTGGCCAATGATCCACAGAGACTCAAAAGAGTATTGTCAACAATGTCATGTCTGTCAAAGGGTAGGCAAACCCAACAAAAGGGATGATATGCCACTACGACTACAAGTGACACTTCAGGCATTCAACAAATGGGTGATAGACTTTGTGGGACCCATTAACCCACCAACCAAAATAACGAGGGTGAGATATATTATCACCCCCATGGAATACCTAACAAGATGGGCAGAAGCTACACCATTAAAAGATTGCAGCGCAGAGATAGCTGCACACTTTCTGTTTGAACAAGTAATTACTAGATTTGGGTGCCCAAGAATTTTGATGAGCGACCAAGGAACGCACTTCATAAACAGCACCATCCGAGCAATGCTAGAAGAGTTTGAAGTTCATCACCAAAAAAGCACACCGTATCATCCATAGGAAAATGGCATGGTAGAATCCTTCAACAAAATTCTAGAGAACGCCTTGACAAAGATATGTAACGTCAACAGGGACGATTGGGACCTCAAGGTACCAGCAGTGTTATGGGTGTATAGAACCACATGCAAAAAGTTGACAGGCCACACAAAATTCAAATTATTCTATGGTGAAGAAGTAGTAGTGTCGTTAGAATTTTTAATACCCAGTATACATGTAACATCTATCACACACATGATAGAACGAGGCACATTACAGGAAAGACTGAATCAGTTATTGTCGATGGAGGAAGACCGAATCTTGGCAGGATTCCACCAACAAGTACAGAAAGCAAGAGACAAATCTTGGCACGACCACCACATCAAGAGGAAGACGTTCAAGGAAGGAGATATAGTATTTCTCTACGACATTAAATCGTTGCATTACCCAGGAAAGATGAGAATGCATTGGCTAGGACCATATGAGGTAAAATTTGTCACGGACGAAGGAGCGGTATAGTTAAGAGATATAGCAGGCGCAAACCTTAGAGGAATGATCAATGGGAGCTAGTTGAAGTTGTACAAGGACAGTCAACCACCCACCATGCAGTAAAAAAAAAAAAAAAAGGAAAATGATAACAGCCATATCGAAAAAGGAAACAAGCAGGAAAAAGGAAAGTCAGCAAAAGAAGGCTGACAGGACAGCATGAGGCAGAGTTAATTCAAGGCAAGGACAGATGGGATGTCACATTGTAGGCGTAACGACAAGTACGAAACCATCGCGGATGCATTGAAACCACAATTATGGTGCATTAATCGCATGATGGAGGAAGCATCCTCGACAAGATTCATGACAAGCCCATACAATACACGAGCATAAAAGCATTTATTCTATTCGCAAAAGGAGAACAGAAAAAGAGAAACAAGAGATAGAACGAACAGAGTGAAACCAGAGAGTTCACCGAAGCCATTCGAACTCAGAAAACATTTGACAGACACCATTATATCACCACCAAAGCTCACAGAACCAAGCTAGACAATCAGATCAACCAGGGTTCAAACTAGGTCATGGGGACCACTGAAAGAAACTGAGCAGCAGCCATCGGAGATCATCGATATTGATGAAACATTGTCACCAGAGGAAATCCTAGTAGATTCCACACCAATACTAGAGGAGATTCCACAACCACAAATAGAGGCCATGGAACAGGATACACCATCAGTGGTGCATGAGCCTCGGAACAAAGAAGAAGAAACCCACCAGGAAATACCACTGGAACATACTAGAACAGTTGTGGAAGTGAACGAAACGACACAACATCTGGGAATAGAGGAGCAACCAGACGAGATGCAAGCACTCAGCTTAGGTCACTCAGTCGAGGAGACCGCTGGAACTACTTAGGCGTGGCCAAAGTGGATGACAGGGGAACAACCAGGATTTGTTGGAACTTTGAGCTAGCCAACACAGCAGAAGGACCAAGTTCAGATACCAAGCTCACCTCGAAAGAAACTGGCTACAGAGATTTTACTGCCTCTCATACCAGAGGGAGTACAGGTGGACCCGCAGCTATTGGGTCACGTTGGGAAGCTCAAGTATTGTGACCATGACTTAGCAGATGAAACCAAGTATCCAGAGCTTGCACCATAGGTTTTTATGCAGAAAATAGTTTTGAACCAACTCGGAGAAACCATCACTCAGCCACACTAGTGGGCAACTCGACTAGACAGAATAGGAATTCTAGGATTGTTGAAGATACCACACTTTGGCAGAGGCCAATATGTGTCAACATGCATCAAGAAATTGTTAGCAGTTACGCATGGAGGGGATGTATGGATGGACAAACCTGTCCCCATAACTGTCAAACTTATCGCGTAGATAACAGGCCTACCCACCTAGGGTATGGATCCCGCACTGATTCTGGATGATAAATACAAGGAAAAAACATTGGCAGAAGAGATGAAGAAGAAATATGGCACTGACAGGGGAATAAGATGCATTATAATCAAACGGATCAACAATGTCGCAACGCAATTGAGTGCAAAAATATTATCCTACATACTGTTAAGAAAATTTTGTAAAGACAAAGTACCAGTAGGAGTCATTTTTGTTGCAGCTCAGTGTGCAGAAGGCACCTCCATGAGTTGGGTGCCATACTTATCAAACTTGTTCCAAGTAGACTGCAAATATGCACAGGACGTGGGTACAAAATTTCATTACTCGTGGTTGATCACTCTCATAGATTTCATCAGATGGTGAGAACCAGAATACGTCGTCTTTTGTACCACACCACAGCTAGGAGGAGCAAGATATCACATCCTGAGATCCACACCACTAGCCAAGCATAAGAGGGGAAATGGAATCGTATTCGAAGCATACCTAAAGGAGATATAGGAAGCCATCATCTGAGCATGGAGAATAACACCAAGGGTTGTCGCACGATATGGGAGCATTGCGAATTTCTGGGCTAGGCGATAAGCCATGTGGATACAACCAAGGCAGGATTCAGATAAATAGTGGATATAGATGTGCTATTGTGTCACTGAGGGTGATATCGACATGATCATCAACAAATGGTCTGATGAATGGAGGATCCCAGACATACCCAAAGAAGTACCGGGACAAATAGCAGAAGGAGGGGCTATGCAGGTGGAAACACATCCTCCACAAATCCCAGTACCCAAGAAATGATGAACGAGCCAAACCAAGTTGACTCAGGCAGACGTCAGCTCAGAATGGCCAGGGACCTAGAAGGGTTGGACAGAAACCACTCAGCTAACTAATGGACAATGGAAACTAGCTGAGGGAGCATAGGAAACTGCATCGAACCCCACCACATAGGAACCAGGGGGAACTAAGAGACCAACGACACAAGAAGCAGGTGCATGCAAGAAAAAGAAGGCACAATGACCACCATCAGACTATACAATCATAGAGGATGATGGAGAGATTATTGCTAGAATGGTCCAAGACTGCCTCGTAGAGGATTTCAATCATGTCACGCACCACAGGGATAAAATGCAAAAGGAACTGATAGAAATAGGATAGCTCCTTAATAAACTCGGGGAATCCTAGATCACGAGTAGCAGTAGACACATAGATCCATCGACCACATAGACCACAGAAAGGATGGAGGTAGAAGAACGTGGCCCAGTTCTTCCGATGCCACACGCACATTCCACGGTATACATAAATCTTAGCATGTTGTGAATGGATGAAATTGTGGGATAGACACCACTGAAGGATTTGGAGCATATCCAATTAGTCTTGACACTGATTCCATCAAGAGAATTATACAAACTACAGGTTAGCATCGACCACTAGATGCAGTCACGTGCACATAAAAACTTAGTCGAGCTACAGCAAGCAACAAAGAAGCGGGAAGCGCTGGAAATAGTTTGTGCAAAGACCAAATCTGAAACTCAAGAGGAGAAGGAACGCAGAAACAAGCTAGAATGCAAAGTGGAAGAAATTTTGGGGAAACTTCCAACCACTGCACAAGGAAATGAACTCCCAGCCGCAGAAAAGATCGACCATATTGTGTAGGCAATTGATCAGTATTAGAAGGAGATCGAGACTCTCCGTGGATAGGTTATACCAACAAATCCACCAACGGTGAAGGAGCAAAGGAAGTAAGAAGCAACAATGAAACTGTCGGAGCTAGAAAAACAGGTTAGCACGACAGCCAACTTGCTAGATAAAACAACACAACTTTGGACAAGGCTGGAAGAGGATCCACAGGTCCAACACTAGGACAAGGAGGAGGAGAGGATCAATGCAATGATCCAATAACTCAAGCAGTGACAAAATACCATACCAATTCTAGAAAGGGTCAAGGGAACACAAAAGTTGAAGAAGATACAGGCAAAACTTATCACTGCGCAAACACAGAAACAGGAGCGTCAGGCTCAAATAGAACCGTTGCAGTAACGGGTAGCAGAAGTACTTGCGAAAGCAGAAGAAGCCAGAAAAGAGATAGTACATACTCATATGGAATGAGCAGGACTGATCAGAGAGGAAGTGGTAGCTTAGACAGTCGAAACCATCAAGGAGAAAATCACGTAGGCACTTACAAAATCAGTAGAGTTGCAGGAGAAGTTCCAGAAGATCACCAAGGAGATCGAGGAAGAACAGAGAAATTAGGTGACTCGGGACGAGTCACATGTCAATGTTGGGGGCCTGTTGGCACCAGACCAAAGGGGAAAGAAGAACAATCTTGGGAAAGAAAGCGTGCAGAAAATTGAAGTAACAACTGGCAAAAGAACAACACGTGCGCATGCAAGAAAGCATGCACAAAGGAAAGCGATAGCTGGAGGAAGAACAACACATGCATGGGAGAAATACCTAACGTAAGAAGGGCTAGGGTTTTGGTAATATTCTATAAAAGGCTGAAGAGCCCGAAATGTATAAATATAGATACAAAAGTATAATATAGGGTTGGGTTTTGTTGTTATTATTGTTTTTCTTAGGGTTAGGCTTTGGAGCAAAGTTTTGGAGACTGTAACCACGCAGGAGCGTAGGCGATATGTAATGTTTTTAGTTGTATGAACCGATTTTGTACGTTGTCGAGCAAAGAAGATACGAGGGTAGGTAGATATCAGGATTAGACCACAAGCTATAGAGCCTGGTGCAATCTAGTTCACCTCACATAGATCCTACCCAGTTTTGTGGAGAATTGTAAGCGCGTGGCGCCAAGAATGCAAAACTGCCATAATAAAAGAGCCAAGAGACAAATATTTGTGGGCGTAGCCCGGGAGGGATTGAACCATGGTAATGCTCGTGTAATATGTTAAATGTATGCATGTCTCTTCTTTCTTTCAGCAATTAATGGTTAAGCTTGATGAATGAGTTAATACATTGTTATGAATCTGTTTATACTTTGTTGGAATTAAACTGTGGGATATACATATGCGACTTCAAGGAATAAGTAGTTTACCTTACAACTCACGGTACCTATATTTAATCAAGAAACCCCTATCCCCTACTATGTACTAGGTTGTAAACACTTGAGTCTTACAGTCACCCATTTAAAGTTATCTTGGGTGAGACTGCGCAGTACCTTCCGGGTGTTGTGTTGCCTTCTTGTTTACCAGGAGGGTCGATAGTTTTAGAGGCTTTGTTGGAGCCCCGAATGACATGAACCCTGGGTCAATAACTCAGACAACCCGAGAAGGGAAATACTAACCAACATTTGCGGTCGTGAAACTAGTGATGTTATGACTCAACAAGTAAAGTAAATGAATATGAAAACAATGCAAAGTCCTAAATTCAATTTCCAATGAATGTTATGCTTCTTAAAAAAAAACTTTTCAATTCAATTATGAAATTATAAATGAAAATGAAATCTTTCTTTACATGCACTAAGATAAATGACAAAGACTCAAAAGATCAAAATGCCAATCAATGTAAAATGACTAATATTTTTTTGTATTTTCAATATAAGAAAAATGAAAATGCAGGGACTGAATAGGAGCTTGATACAAAGACTCTACTATGTATAGACAAAGACAACCCAAGTAGGATATCAAGGAGAAAAACACCCAGCCCAATGTACAAGGACAATCAAAATGAAAATATGATGAGAAATTCACCGCCCAAAAATTCAACCAAATACATGTTTCCTGTCATTCCACAGACACTTAATAGTCACTACAGAGACCCAAGAAGACTCATCAATCATCAAAACCTATCCAATACTCAACACACCCAGCAAAAAAGAAACAAAGGTTGATGTACATGACTATTCAAGGGAAAAGTGTGTATCTACGCAACTTGCAAAAGGATAGCACGTGTATATACGCGATTGTCAAGTAAAAACTCATGTATATGTGTCAAAAACATAGCTAGGCTAAAGAGAAGGCTGAAAGACTCAAACCCAGAGTGAACAGAGGTTGTCAAGCAATGATGCGACAAGAAACTCAATGTGAATGAGAGCAATCTAAGGATAAAAACACTCCAAACACCAAGAAAGAAGATTCAATCCCCAGTATGCTCGTCGATTTTATTATGAGGAAAATCTCTTTATGGCTAGGGGAAAACCACAACAGACGGAAATGACTATAGAAATCAACTATATTCTCAAGTATGCTATATAAAAAAATGTGTTATCAAGACAAGATAAAAGGCCTACCTCGTCCAAACATTTGATGAAGTTCAACGTTGAGCACTTGACCCAAACAAATATACCTACAACTAGTCCTCAACAACCAAGCAATGCAAGCATATGGTGATAATATATGATGTTATCACATTCAATAGCATAATCCATTAACATTCATACCAATACGCCCATGGAATAATAATTCAAATATTTTCAAGATATCAATTGGACGAGAAAAGAGTATTTTTATTAAGATATAATCGGAAGAAGTGAATAAGTTACAAACTTTTGTGTCAGCACGATTCAGAACCGAGAAACTACGTTCCTTCCAGCTAGGCCTCCACCACTTTAATCCTCCACCAAAGGCAAGCTCATATAAGAGATAAAATGGATTTCTCACTCAATAAGGGAAGAGCTTGGGGTTGAACAATGTGTTCAAACTTAAAGGATAAAGGGATGCAGACTCAATGTGAAGTGAATAATTACTCTAGAGTAACTTTGCTCTCAAAGTTGAATTATTTTTCCTCTTTTCCATAGCTCGGAATTGGCCCATTTATAGCCTTCAAGTGGAACTGAAGGGCCGAGTCAGAATTTTTTCAATATATGGAAGGCCAAGGATCATTAACCTCCTGTCTTGACATGGAAACCCAACACTATTTTTCATTTTGGGGCACATTTCCCAATGTACGCAGGCTATAGTGGTGCAACCTGTGTATACACATGTTGTATAGTAGGCAAGGTGTGTATATGTGGAAAAATTGTATTTTTAGCTCTAGGATTTGCAAAAAGGTATGACAAGCCTACATAGGGAAATGGAAAAATGCCTTATGTGCAAGATTTCATGGGGTGAGGAAAATCTTGCTATAACAATAGGATCCATGGTTGTGATGAAAAATAACCGGAAACGAGTGGAAATGGCGTACTTTTGAGTTGTGGTTGAACGAGGGTGGTCATGCCAAGTTTAAAACGGTCTAGTGTTCGAAATAATAATAAAATAAATAACAAATGTCATTTTATAATTTTCCAAATTTTGGGGGCATGAGGAAGTAGTTTGGGGCAACCCGCCTTTCACCCTGAAATGCACTTGGTGGTGCCACGTATCCCTGGATGAAAAACATGATTTAAATTTCGGCTCGCTCTCCGAAATTAACCTCCACGCAATTTCTCCCCCTGAAATCATCATCGACCGTATATATTGAGAGTTCATGATCTGTGACGCGTCAAGCCCCATCAACTTAGTGCTCCTTCCAGATTTAGCCTTTCCCTGCCAGATTTAGACCCTTCCCTCATTTATCAGGATTCCAAACCAATTTAGCATCTCGCTAGATCCTTAAATCTTTCTTTCACATAAAACAAAATTAATGGTGACTAACAATACATACACAGGTTGCAGTATAGATAGGGAACGTGCATACATGAGCTGCAACATATACATGTCATGTACCTATTGGCTTTTGTTAGTATAGACATACTACTAGTACAATATTGATTGCAAGATTTTGGTACATGTTGGTTACAGGGTGTTGGCTTAGATTTGTACATGTTTACAGTGGTTTATCTCATAGTGACAGTGTAGCAGTGGTTTCATCATTTGACACTTACATTTCAAGGTAGCGGGATGGGGAAAGGATATGTGGTTGTATCCACCTTCTAGTTGTAGCTGGAAAACATAGGGGGTTGTAGCCTCCTTATGGTTGTAGCCAAAGAATTGGGGAGTTTGAGCTTCCCTCAGTTTGTAGCCTAAAAATATAGGGGGTCGGAGCCTCCTTCCAGCTGCAACTGGAGAACAAAGGAAGTTGGTGCTTCCAATTAATGTAATTATTAAAGACATATAAGAAAAAACATTATGTGGTTTTCTCCGGCTTTGGGTTTCCACGTAAAAATGGTGTACTGTGTGTGTATGATTGTTCATTATTCATGTTTTATTTACTCTGCACTTATTGAGTGATAATGGTATATTGATCATAAAGATAAATAACATGTACATACTATGGTTTAAATGATTAAAAATATCTATTACTCATTCACCTCCCCTCTTAGTAATCCAACATAATCTATGGTGTGATAAATAATTAGAGGATAAAAGAAAATTAATATATTATAAGGAGGCGGTTAACCCTAACCTTGAAGATCAAAAGTATCTCTTTGTTTTGACTAGCATAAAGAAGAGAATCAATATTACTAAAATAAGAACTAATTCTCATGAGCTGCATAGTGAAACTAGGTGTTTGGAAATCCCCAAAACTCCATGGAAAGAAAGAATCTATCACCTTTGTGAGACCAAGAGAGTTGAAGATGAAAATCACTTTCTCCTAGGGTTCCCTGCATATACCCAAATTAGATCCCAATTTAAAAATATTTATCACAATACTGACCTTCCTAGCCTTCTACGTCATCAAAACCTTAGTGATCTTGGAATGCTTCTCTTAATGTTTTTCAAGCATTGAAATAAAAGTTTAAAGAAATCTAAGTAATCTATTTTCTTAAGGTTCGATAGACCAATTTTGGTCTCAGTGGAAATTAACCACCACCACCACCATCATTGTCGACGTTGACGTCGACGTCATCGTCATCATCGTCATCATCATCATTTTCGTCCTCGTCCTCGTCGTCATCATATGTGTGTGTGTGTGTGTGTGTGTGTGTGTGTGTGTGTGTGTGTGTGTGTGTGTGTGTGTGTGTGTGTGTATCATTTCCATTTTATATTATTAAACTTTTGTATTTCCTCATAATACATACTTTAAGATATAAATACTATCAAATATTTCTGACAAAGTATGTTCTAATGTGCCAATATTTGAGATTATAAATTAATTCTTTTTTTTTTATCATCAAATTAATTATAATTACTTATTTTAATAAAAAAAATTAAGTAATAATTAATCATTTCATTATTATCTTGAAATTGTATAAAAATATTGTTTAATTATTTTTTAATTCATATATAAATATTACAAATAGAACTTTTTTATTAATAAAATAATATATATCCAATAATAATTTATTACCATCTTGAAATTATATAATGATATTTAATAATGTTATATATTGATGATGATGATGATGATGATGATGTCCACTTAGACCAAATTTGGTTTATAGGATCTTAAGAAGGAAGGGGTTACTTCGATTTCTTTAGAATTTTATTTTTGTGCTCGAAAAGCATTAAAATAAACCTTCCAAGATCACCATAGTTTTGTTGAGTTAGAAGGTTAGGAAGGTTGGTAGTGTGAAAAATATTTTGAAATTGAGATATGATCTGGGTATAAGCTAGACATTCTAAGAGAAAGTTCTTTTCATCTTCAACCATCCTTTTTTATAACCAAAATTGAGGAATTTATATTAATAAAAAGTTGCGACAAAGCTAACAGGAGAGGTACAAGAAGAAAAGTAACAAAATATTTCCATGTTTTGAAGTCGAGGCTTGACAACCCCAATTCGAAAATTACTAACCTACTCTACCAAATACCCAAAATAACTTCAATCCAGGATTTATTGCATGAGTATATTCACACAAATTTCTTACATAATAGAAGACAAAAACAATGCATAATTATACTGGATTGCGAGCCTAACTTCTTGTCACCATTGGTTGATATGTCGAGGAAGGTTTTTTTTTTTTCTTTCCTACTTTTGTCCACATTTCTTTTGTATTTGTTGGAGTGTGTGTTGCTCTTACCAGTCCAAAATTGTCTTGATATGGTGGTTTTTCTTGTTTTAATTCCTTATTTTCTTTAGCTTGATCTACCCAAGTTTTCATTGGTCGTGGACTTAACTAACTCTGTGATTCTTGCCCCAAATCTAGAAAGACAAGTTCCCATTTCTCTGGTTTCTAAGTTTCCATTTCTTCTTCTTTTTCTTGAGGCACTAGATTTGGTTGAATTGGAGGATCTATTTGTGATGGTGGTCCATTGGAATGTAATACTAACTAGTGATACTTCATAGAAATGGCATACCAAGTTGATTTTCATTGATGTTTCCTATTCTCCCTAGGTCCTTTGGGGCATTGTGATGTGATGTGTCATATTTAAAAGAAAGCTCTACATATCAAAGAGACTCTCTCATAATCCAACTTTTGAGACCAAGAACTGTTTTTCCCTATTAAATGAATTTCTTCTAGAAACCCTTTGCTAAAATCCATTTCCATGTGCATTCTAGCATATGATGAATTGTTATGCCTCTCAGTTTCTTGACTAGAAAAATGGAACTTGATAAGAGCTAAATGAATGGCTTGAAGAGAGGGTAATCCCCAAAAGTGAAAATGAATATTTAGGAGCCTCGCCCAAATAGGAGCTAAAGAAATAATATCAATCAAAGGATTGAAATAAGGATACCAAGGCTTCATGCACAAACCAGAATTTTCCCAAAACCACAAGCCTGAATTGAGAATTAGATCCCTATATTTAGCAATATCAAACTTAAGAATGGAGAAACCCTACACACAAGGGTGGATAAAGGCTTATTTTTTAATCATATATAACCAAGTGTTTGAGTTCCATTTCTAGATATTAACTAATCGAAGCTAAAATCCATTGAAGTGACAAAACATGTTGTGAGATATGAAGAAATCTACTAATTCATCTAAATTAGGCCCCATTGGAATGTAAATAACAATGGATTCCTATAGCATAAAAGAAGAGGGGAAAGGAGGGTGTGTAGAAGGAACACATAGAACAATATCCTTGAATGAAAGGTCGCTCGAAGAACCAACCTTGAGGTCCCTTGCAAACGACGCACTAGGGGGGTAGGCATTCAAGGAAAAATTGCAGCATGAAATTTCAACTATGATAATTGTTTCTCCTTCCATCACCATTAGGGAGGACACAAAAGAAAGGATGGAAATAAAACTCTTTGCATGTATCTAGGGATAAACCCTAGTTTTGGTCAGTAAGTGCAGGAACTTTGTATTCTTCTATTTATAATTTTTTTAAATTATTTTAATTTTGAAGGACATGGGGGTGGGCTTTGATCCACTTATATTTGTAGAAGTCATGATACCAATTAATATAATATTATTAGGTGCAACCACTTGTTTTACCACTACTTCAAGGTGTTTTCATGGATTGAGGAAAGATCTCATGAGAATTGAGCCTTTCCCACTGGTGAAAAACTCCTCTCTCCTCACTAATGGGTCTAACCCCTTTGGGCATCTTCAACCCTCTTAGTGTCAAAAATATGATAGATTATTTCATCCAAATGTGTTTTGGGAATTTTCAAATGTCAAATTTCACTATGGAGCTCATGAGAATGATGTGAGCCTCTAGCATTATGAACTGCTACTCAATATCATTGAAACCAAGAGAATATCTTTGTATGAATTAAACAATTCGTAAAGTAGACATGGAACCTTTGTGTAAGACATCTACCTATAGATGGAAGTATGCATTCTACCATGCTTGGTGTGGAAGGTTACCGTAGATAGATGGAACACTAGATGTACCTTCTTGAAAAATTGGACGAAGTGGTGACTCATCCATGTTTCCTATATACAAAACTTGGGACACACGTGTACCCAAAGGAGTGAATTGTCTCGTGACATGAACAAATTTCCTTTAAACCGTTTGACATTTGTTGATCCACTTGGATGCACTTGGGGTGCACCTAGGCGTGAGAAAATGGAACGATGTGGGTAGATAGGATGACCTCAATGGGCTTGATATGACTTGAAATATGGGACAACCTAGGTAGATGGAATGACCTAGGTGAATAGGATGACCTTGATGGTAGCAAGACAACTTGGGTGGACCCGACACAAGTTGGAATGATTTGGTGGATATTGGGCTTGAAGAGAGATGAAGGTTAGGAAGGTTGATAGTGTGAAAAATCTTTTGAAATTGAGATTTGGTCTAGGTATACCCTGGAAATTCTAAGAGAAAGTGTTTTTAATATTCAACCCTATTTTTTTCATATAACTCAAATCAGGGAATTTGTATTAATAAATAGATGCAGCCAAGCTTACAGTAGAGGTACAAGGAGAAAAGTAACAAAATAATTCCTTGTTCTAAAGTTGAGGCTAGATGGCCCTAATTCAAAAATTACTACCCTACTCTTTCAAATAACCAAAATAACATTATTCCAAGATTTATTGCATGATTATGCTCATATAAATTGCTTACATAACATAATACAAACACAATACATAATTATACTAGATTGTGGGTCTGAATTCTTGTCACTATTAGTTGAGATGATAATGAATATGTTTTTTTCTTTCCTACTTTTGTCCACTTTTATTTTTCATTTGTTGGGGTTTGTTGCTCCTACCAATCCAAAATTGGCTTGATCTGGTGATGAGAATTATATTAAAATTAATTTTTCAAATCAATTATTAATTCCAGAGCCAAATATAATTGAAAAAATATATATATTGCACACAAAAATATACTAAATTAAGGAGTTACAAGTGACAATTGATTAATATGAATATATATCTTAATTCATTGTTACAACTATGTATAAAGAGGAAATTGACATCATTCTCGGGTTACCCTAGTTTAAAAATCTAGGTACCTTCATCTTAAACATGGAGAAAAAATTTGTGACTTTCCCCTATAAGAAGAAGATGATGACATTGAAAGACTCTACTATGAGGTCAAAATAGATAATACCTTCATCAAAATACTTTAAATATATCTCGGCGATCCTTCAAGAAAATCAAAAGTCAATATCAAGGATGCAAACAGAATTTGACAAAGTTATCATGGAGAAAAATGAAGAAATTTCCTGCTTAAAAGACCACATTCAAAAATTACTTACATAGATCAAGAAGTCAAAGGATATAAAACAATGTCTTTAGAAGTTTGAACCAAAAAATCAAGACCTCAGAAAGAAATTATTATAAAATGATGAAGAAACATCACCTTTAAAGAAACTTAATAAAATATTATTGCAACAAATAAGAATGTTGAAAGAGGAAGAATCTGAGAAGGAAGACAAGAACAAAGTCTACAAATCATATAATGAAGAAAACACATGCCTAAAGGTTCATAATCAAAGTTTAATCACACAGAATAAGAAGTTAAAGAGTGATAATAAGTCGCTACAGAACATGTTAGAGAAACTTATCAACAAGGAATAATTGGTTGATAAAGAGATAATGACCGATCCTATGGAACCAAAGAAGTATTCAAATGTAAAAATCCTAATTGTGAATAAAGGAATTAATACATACCCAGTCAACCTTACAACTCAAAAGGATGAAAATTCAGCTGATGTAAAATATCTTCAAATCTTGAAGTAGAAACAAGCCAGGGGTATGAAGAAGAATCAATTCCAAAATTTAATCAAGAAAAAGATGAAAGTATATGAAGTAAAGATCAAGTTGCAAGGATGCCTTATCAACATCCTAATAACAAAAGTCAATACTTCAACTAATCAGTGTATCAACATAAACAAATGATCGATATGTCAAATAATATTACTTCCACTACAAGTGGTGCTCAAAGTAGAAGCTATCATATGAGTCGAAATATATCAATTTTTTTCCAAGAACCCTATAAATTCCCAATTCAACACAAGATCAAATTATGGTGGGAAGACTTATTTACAATTCAATGGTTCTTCTCAATTCTTAGAAGATCATGTCGTCTCACATCCTCAATTATCACTACTTAAAGAATGACGAATCAAGAGACAATATTATAAGCCAGAGCAAGAGATTAGTCTTACATAAGTGCGATTTGAGGACAAAACATTTTTAAGGGGAAGACAATGTTATGAACACAAATATATAGAAATAGATATAAATAAATAATAATAATCAATACATCATAAATAAAAGATGAATCTTATCTAAAGGACGTGTCTATTCATGAAACGGAACCTCCTGTGAGGGTATATAAATGAGACCTCATTCTCAATTGTAATCATCTTATCTATCTCATTCATTCATATGCATTTACTCAATATAATATTATTTCATCCTAAATGGATTACTTTATATTCCATATATTTTGGATAATTTATGTGTGAGAGAACATTGTTCATCACATTCCCTTGACGTTACCATTGGGGATCACATAGAATAAAGGAAGAGCTCGAGGAGGGAAACAAAAATCTCTCTATGCAACTAAAGATAAACCCTATCGATGACTGGAAAGCACAGGAACTCTGTCTTCTTCTAGCCTTTACACTTTTTAAAATTTATTTGAATTTTGAAGGACATAGAGATGGGATTTTATCCACTTATGTGTGCACAGGTCACAATACCATGTAATATAATTTCTCTAGGTGCAACCACACATTCGACCACTACCTCAAGGTGTCCCCATGGCTAAAGGAAATTCCTCACAGGAATTGAACCTTTCTCACTAGTGAAAAACTCCTCACTCCTCACCAATGGATCCAACCTCTTTGGACATATTCAACCCTCTTAGTGTCATAAATATTATCAATTCTTTCATCCCAAGGAATTTTCAGAATTTGTAAACATGTAGTTTCACTATGAAGCTTATGAAAAGTTGTTCTTATTTTAGCAATGTTGATTTTATTCTTTACACTATTAAAAAAAAAAAAAGATACTTTTGATCTTCTAGATTAGGATTAATCACCTCATTATAGTATATTAATTTTATTTTTTCCTCTAATTATTTACCACACCACAATTTCTCCATATATGTATGTATGTATTTATGTACGTAAGATTTTATAAATATTTTAATCATTATTAAATTTATATGTATATCTTATGATAATTCATTGTTTAAGATAAGTCTTTCAATATTAAAATGTTAAATATTATATTATAATTAAATTGTCATCTTGAAATTACATAATATCTCTTCGCTCATTATAACAAATCAACTAAAGACTTAAGATCATTATGTTAGTATCTTAAAATTCTTTAAGATCATTATGTGTGTCTCTTAAGAGTCTTTTAATAGTTTATTCTTAATAATTCCTGCATTAATTAAATATGACAAACATAGGGTAAACAATGAAAAATATAATAAAATTTATGAGATCAAAATGGTGTTTATTTTTATTTAAAATAGCATTGTGTAAAATGGAAAATAGAATGGCCAATTCTAGGTATGATAAAGAGTGTAATATTATTTAACTTGATTGTCCCTAATTATGGGTGGAGTGTCTATTGGATTGCCAAGAGGGCGGTGAATCAGTAATAGATCAATTTAATCCTTTTTAACCATATAATCCAAGTGTTATATCAATGTATCATTATCATCCAATAACTGCAGAGTAAATAAGCAATGAACAAATGAACAAGCATACATATACACAGTACACCAATGTTTTACGTGGAAAACCAAAGCGGGAGAAAACCACGAAATGTTTTTTCTTATATGTCTTGAAGAATTACATTCATTGGAAGCACTAACTTCCTTTGTTTTCTAGCTGCAACTAAAAGCAGGCTCCAACCCCCTAGTTTCTCAGGCTACAACTTGAGGGAAGCTCCAACTCCCCTATTCTATGGCTACAACCAAAAGGAGGCTACAACCACCTATGTTCTCCAGATACAACCGGAAGGTGGCTACAACCACCTGTCCTTGCCCCGTCCGACCGCCCTGACAAATAAGTAGAATGATGGAACCACTGTCACACTATCATTGTGAGATATACTCTTGTAAACTTGTACCAATCAACCTGCAACAAATAACCTGTACCAATAACCTGAACCATGCATCAACCTATGCCTCAACTTGTAATCAACCTGTACCATAAACAAGTGCATCAACCATGCACCAACTTGTACCAAGCAACCTGTAATCAACCTGTACCATAAACAAGTGCATCAACTATGCACCAACCTATACCTCAACCTGTACCATGAACAAGTGCATCAACCATGCACCAAACCTATACAAATAACCTGTCACAACAACTTGTCCAAACAACCTATCACAACAACCTGTATCATCAATATTATCATCCAAATCATATCTACTCACCAAGATCAATCACCAAGACAACTCTCAAAGATGTGCATCAACCAAGCATAACACAACAACTAATCATTATCGCCAAGATCAATATGTGCTTCTAATAAAACAAGTATGCTACATCATCCATAAACCATGTGTCAACAATAATACTAACAAGTGCCTCCAACCATGTACCAATCATGTATCAACTACTCATCAACTATGACTCATCAAGATGAACCAACATAATCAACTATACACTTCATGTGTGTGCCAACTCATCAACTACTTGTCTCAACCATGTACCCGACATGTACCTCAACCAAATTCCCTCATCAATTTCATCATCCAAATCTGATTTGTAACTCTGTAATAGACCTGGTGTATATGATCACATACCTACAAACCTTCCTTAACTTTAACAACAAGAGACTATCATTTTCATCAAACTTTTCTTTAGTCTGACATGACTAGTTTTGGATTAGTCAACAACCCTAACTTGAAATAATCATAACTATGTACATGTAATGAATAAAGATCTGAAAATAGTATAAAATGTTCTTCAATGTGTTTTATGCAATTCCTCCAAGTGTCACTACCTAGAACCTCTTAGAAAAGGATTTATAGAAAAAATGGCATACCTTGCTGAATTGTGGCTTATTTTAGAGAGTGACCTTGTAGAGCATGCCCCACACAAAATATTTGTTGAATCAATCTGAAAATGTTACACAGAATACTACAGATTGTAATATAACCAACACATTTTGTCTTACTAAATTTGGATCTGTTATGAATAAGTTATGGCGTTTTTACCCGAAATGCATGTTTTAGACTCTAAGTTTCACGACTAGCCACAAACCCTATTTTTCATGGAGTGTAACTCCAAAAATACAACGACCACAAGCTGAAATTGTTACCATGGATAATTGGATATGTTTCCTCAATGGCCTATCAATTTTGGCCTTCTTTTCTTCACCTTCCCTCTGAAATTCGACTTCGATATCCTTTGGTTACCTCAGTCGCCTATAGATATTCAATATTCTCAATTTTGATGTAAAATTGGAGAGCCTTGCCTCTTATTTATACTCTCCAAATATCTTCCTTAGAAGCATCTTCTAGGTCACTTAACCCATTTCTAGGTCACTTAACCTATTTCTAGGTCACTTAACCCATTTATAGGTCACTTAACCTATTTTCCTCATTTTTAGGGTTAACTACTTTCCATAATTAGAAAGTTCTCCATTACTTTATCATTTAAATATTCCTCCTTGACTTTGTCACCTCAATTTATCATTTAAATAATATTATTTGATTTTGTCACTTCACTTTATTATTTAAATAATCCTACTTGACTTTGTCACTTTACTTTATCATTTAAATAATAATTTCTCCTCTGCAAGCTCTTTGACTTCTTTGACCTTTTGGGGCTTCAAGCCAACATATGAGAGTCTTCAAACTTCGTAAGGCCATAACTCTCAAACCGTGAGGAGTTATGTGAAGTTCCACATACCACCAGAAATGGCATGACATGTACTATCCATCTAGAATAGTATTACCTAAAAATATATCAAAACTCACACTATTATCTATCAAACAAACTTGGGTGCATTACCCAAACCTAGTTTATCCAACTTATCATGGTCATAACTCTCTAACCGTGAGGAGTTATGTGACATTCCACATACCACCAAAAATGGAATGACATGTACTATCCATACAGAATAGTCTTACCTTCAAATATGTTAAAACGCATACCATTATACATGAAACAACCTTGGTTTCATTACCCAAACCTTTGTGCTACCGGAATTCACTACCGGACTTTCTCCAAGGGTGACATCAATATAAAATATCACTCTCCAATGGTTGACATCAATGACAACCAAAAATCCATACCAACTATCCATCAACCTAAGTCAATTGTCTGACAATCTCCCCCTTTGGCATTGATGGCAACACCAACATTGATGGCAACACTTAGTCATGATAAGATTCATGCTTATACTCTTTATCAATGTTTTTGTCTCTCCCCCTTTGACATCAATGGAAAAGGGTATCTCCCTTTTGGGTTTCTCCCCCTGACTGAACTCTCCTTAGGGTTGCTCCCCCTGTCTACATGCCTTTGATTTTTCTTTGTGTTTATAAGCCTCTGATTACTCTCTTTCCCTTGATATGAATAATATCTCCCCCTTTGACAAAGGGTATCACTCTGAAGTCATATCGCTCATTCTTCCCTTGTGACAATCTCTCCCCTTGAAAACATGCGTCCACGCTCTCTCTCCAAGCATTTACATTTGCATATGATAAATCTCTACCCCTTTGTCCTATTTATGGTGTTTCCTCGTGTACATCTAAGAAATATAAGATAAGCATTCAAAAGCAATCATTTTGGAGTAGAAATTACTCCTAGTATCTAGTGAAGATACTCAAGGGCCTCCCATGGAAGTAATTTTGTAAAGATTTGTCTCACCATTGTTATCTTGCACAGAGGGAATTTTTCCATTTCCCTATGGAGACTTGTCATCCCTTTTTTATGAATCCAGCGCTAAAAATACATATTTTTCCACATATACATGCCCTATCTACTATACAGCATGCGTATACGCAGGTTGCTCCACTACAGCCTGCGTACATCAAAATTTGTGCCAGAAAATACAAAAATGAAGTCGAGTTTCCATGTCACAACAGGAGATCTCTGATCCTTGGCCTTCCATATACTGGAAACGTTCTGACTCGACCCTTCAGTTGCATTTTGAAGGCTATAAAAGCACAATTCTGAGCTATGGAAAAGAGGAGAAAGCATTCAACTTTAAGAGAAAAGTTACTCTAGAGAAATTACTTCATATTGAGTTTGCATCCCTTTGTTCCTCAAGTCTGAACAGAGTGTTCAGCCCCCAATCTATTTTCCTATTGTTGAGAGAACCTCATTGTCTCCATTCTATGAGCTTGCCTTTGGTGGAGGATTGAAGTGGTGGAGGCCCAATTGGAAGAAACCTGGTTTCTTGGTTTCAAACCATTTCGTCACTTCTGTTGATCATTTATTAATAGAAATACTCCTTTCCTGTCCTATTGGTATCATGCAAATATATGATTATTATCCATGAGCATGTTTGTAATGTTTATTAATGGATTATGTTATCTAATGTGCTAACCCCTTTATATTATCATTATATACTTGCTCTGCTTGTTTGTTGAGAACTTGTTGTAGGTATAAAACTTTGGGTCAAAGTGCTCAACGGTGGAACATCATCGAATGTTGGATCGAGGTAGGCCTCTCTACTATCTTTCACATTAGTTTATATAGCATACGTTGGAATTGAGTTGATTTCTGTAGTCATACCTGTCTGTTGTGGTTTACCCTGACCATAGAGAGTTTTTCCCTCGTAACAGAATTGGCGACTCCACTGGGGATAGATCTTCCTTCTAAGGGTTGAAGTACTTTTTCTTCTTACATTACTATTTTTCCTTTGTGTTTCTTGTCGTATCATTGCTTGACATATTTTGTTCACTCTGGGTCTGAGTTTTCATCATTTTGCCCTTGCTTGGCCTTGTTTTAAAGCTTGTACACGCTTTTTTCCTTGACACTCGCGTATACACACGTGTTGTCTCACTGCAAGTTGTGTATATACGCACTTTTCTCCTAAACAGTCGTGTATTCCATTGTCCCTTGCTTGTTTGCTTGGTTTAAACATAGTTACCAACTTAACGAGAACTCTACAGAGTTCTCTTTTTTGGGGGAGTCAAGTTTTTTACCTCATTTTTAAAAATGGTGCTACCGGTAGCACCCCCCTCCATTTTTAGGTGGCTTTTTGATATTTTAAATTTTCTGATACATAAGGTTTCCACTTTGTTTTTTTAAATGCTAGCTTTTTCATTTATTTTCAAAATTTTCAATTTTTTTTTTCTCAACAATTCATTTTTCATCTATTTTCAAACTTTTCTATTTTACTTTTATTTTTATTTTTATTCAACTATGTTTTTAATCATATTTTCATGCTTCATCCAATGTTAAAAATGTTGTACACAATTTATTTTTTTGAAATTAAGACTTTTCATATAATTATCCGTCCTTAATTAAGTTATGGTTCCATACATTTTAAATATAGTAGAAAATATCAGTTTTAACACATTTTTTTTACCTTACTTCAATAAATAGAAAATAAGTGTTGTTAAATAACAATATTTTTAAATATTTAGAAAAAATATATATTTCATTTTTTTTGGATCAATTAAAAACTAAAATAAATAAGAAAACAAACAAAATCTAAATTTAAAAAACAAAAACATTTTAAAAACAAATTTATATGAGAAAAAACTATTGAACAAAAAGTTAAAGAGGAAAAGAAAACCATAAAATTATATATATATATATATATATATATATATATATA
>ML785524.1:230434-243884 GCA_009831015.1 Picea engelmannii | reverse complement strand
CCTAACTAACCCTAACGTCTTACTAACCCTAGTTTAGATGATGACGTCTTGGCTTCTTTGAACCTTGATTGGTCTAAAATTTGCGGCTAAGACATCCTTTGATAGCCATAGAAGTGTTGAGTCTTTTCATTGGTTTATTTTGGAAAAACGTCCACTTCTTCACCTATCAAACTAACCAGCAACAATATAGGTGATTTCATACCTATTAAAACCCTTGTTTGGCCTTAGAATGTTGGGGTATAGTCATCTATTTGATAGACTTTGAGTTGATGATTGCATTCATAAGCTTGTTTGACAAAACGTTCCTCTCATTGTCTTCAAAAAATTGACCTAATACTAGGGTTGACGTCACCCTGAACTTGCAATAGTGACGCAGCAACAATATTGGTGTATGAGCATATTTATTGCATTGTGATATAATAAAGATTGATTTTATACATTGAATGCCAATATCTCTTGTGTATTTATTGAAGAAGTGACATAAAGTATAAGTCTTTATTTGCAATCATTGACTTCGTCAATAATTACATGTATTATTGCTCATATGTATTAAGGATAGTCATTAATACTTTGAAGTACTAACCACTGTAGCACATTCTTTTAGTTTTATTTGCCTTGTCTCGCAAACAGGTGCATCCAGTGGAATATCTTCTTTTTGACTATCTCTTTGGCAGTAATCTGTGAAAGGAAACCATCATCTTGATCCTTTAGACCTTTAGACCTTTCAAAACCCCAGATTACTAGGGATGTCTCCCTTGGGATTAGCCACCCTAAATAGAAAGAGCTCCCCATCGAGGTGACAGTGGGTGGGGAAGCTCCTGTTACGCCAGTTTTAGCCTTGACTTCAAGCTACCTAAACCTTTCCTACAAACTTTGCGATAACAGTTATAATATAACTTAGTTGTAATATAACTATGTTATAATATAATGTTATGTTATAACTATGTTATAATATAACTGTGTTATAAGTTATAATATAACATAGTTAGAATACAACTATGTTATATTATAACTATGTTATATTATAACTATGTTATAATATAATAATATAACTATGTTATATTATAACATATAACTATCTATGTTATAATATTTTTACACTATTAACATATTATAAAAATGTATATTTAAATAAATTTGTAGTTTAGGTGAATTTAATGTTTTTGTTAATTTTGTTTTTTTTAGATGTTTTTTTTTTTTAATTTTATTGAATTTTGATTGTTTTTGAGTGTTTTTTTTTAATTTTCTTTTTCTTTTTTTAAGTTTGAAGGGATTTTTGACTCTTCTTTTAAAAAAAAATAAAAAATATTTTTGTTTTTTAAATTATTGTTTTTGGGGAAATTTTTAATTTTTTTTCATTTCTTTCTAGTTTTTCTTAGTTTTTCTTAGTTTTTCACATTTTTTTTAGCTCATATGTTTTGAATATGGTCAATATAACAATACTTTTAAGAAATTATTTATGTTTCATTCAATGTAACTTGCATTTACTGTTTTATTAAAAGTAAAAAATTATTAAAAAGTGGCATTCAATTTTTAAAGTATATTGTGATATTTTGATGGTATTATGTATTACCTGTTCTTTGCGTGATATTAACATTTAAAAAGTAAACATTTAAGGGTTTATTTTATGATTTTGTTTATAGTAATGATGAGTTCTTTTACCACATTATAAAAATGTGTCATTTTCATACCCCAATTTTAAAATGGGTGATACCGGTAGAGTACTTTTCAATTTGATGGTTGATTTTGAGGTTTTGGTTTTAACGATACCAAGTGATAAAAATACGATTTAAAATGATCTCAAATTTTAATGTTTTGAAAAGAAGAAAAAAAATCAAAAACATCTTATTTGTTTTTAGGTGTTGATTTTAAGGTTTTTCTGAGCTACTGTCTAAGTTTTGAAGCCCATGTTTGAAAAATGTTGTAATTTTGACCTCGTTTTAAAAAATGGTGCTACCAGTAGCACCACTTTTTGATTTGGGGGGTTGATTTTAATGTTTTTTACGCAAAAATATGGATTTTTAGGGCCAGAGTTCTCGTTTTGAGGTCACGGTTCTCATTAAGTTGGTAACTATGTTTTTAGTGACTGTTGGGTGGGATTTGATGATTGTTGAGCCTTCTTAGGTCTCTGTAGTGCCTGTTGAGATTCTCTGAGTCGACAGGAAACCTGTTTGAAGTTGAATTTTTGGGTGTACTCTTTCTCTTTGTTTTTCATTTTTTGATTTGTCCTTGTACTCTGGGTCGTTTGTTTGACTGCTTGGTATTCTGCTTGAGTTATTGCTTTTATACACATTAGAATTTTATATATCAGGTTGTTTATCAGTCCATTACTTTTATACACAGTAGAATTTTTTAGTATATTGAAAATACAAAAAAAATAGGCATTTTACATTGCTTGGCATTTTTGTCTTTTGAATCTTTATCATTAGCTTAGTGCATTTAGTGAAAGATTGCATTTTACTTCTGAATTGCAGAGTTGAAATTGAAAATTGCACTGTTTTTATACGCATAACATTCATTGAAAAATTTAAAGATAGACTTTGCATTATATTCATATTTATTTTCTTGCAGAGTCATAACATCATGAGTTTCACTTCCATACATTTTTAAGTAATCATGGCCAATAAAATTTACACTTTAAATTAAAATTGATTAGTCGCGACTTTATTTTTTAGGGTGCACAAACTAGTCTAGAATTTAGTGCCTTGGAATAGGATTTTGTGAGTAAACTTCTCCAAGGAAATTAAATCAACATATGTGTCTGAGATAGGGAGTTGAGAAGTCCATTGTATAATTGGTAAGATCAGGAGGCTCTTCTCACACCAGAGTTAATCACGAGATCGCGTGAAGTTAGTTGAAGGGATAACCCCTGGATACTCGCCTAGCATCAGAGATATTTCTGTGGATTTATTCGTATTTGGGGATCTTTCTAGTGCCCATACCTCCATGAGAGGCGGTACTTTCAAGGTTTCGGGCTTTGCTACCCTGCCCATACGGTGATCTGGACTTACGAATGCTCTCCTGTGCATTGATTATACAACGGTTTATTAGTTTCTTGACTTAGGTATCTCATAGGTTACTTACAGGGGTTATTCTGCTTGTACCCTAGGTCAGATAGGGGTCGGACAACACACAATGTTTATGGAGGATTACCTCTCCGGGGGGATCTAACTAACTGGTTGTTAAGCCCACAAGGGCCCCTATAACTAATTATGTTACCTCCAAAATTTAGCAAGGAGTCTCAAGTCCCTCTTGGATGAGGCATACCTTCTTTAGCAAGGGAGGCCACTCAGCCACTTTAGCCTATTTTCATGCATATTGGTTGTTTGATTTTTTGGTATGCTCTTTGACTACTAGTTGGCCTTAGAAGTCTTTTTTGGGTTTCATCATCATGGACAGTGGATTTTCTTTTGCTCCCTCATTCACTACTACCCACCCCATGATGTCTTCTCATTTCATGGGGACAAACCCTTCCACTTTTTACAATGGTATGCAAAACTACAATGCTCAGTCTGCACCTTAGGTCTCTAGTCATTTTTCTGTTGATATGCCTCCCCACGTGCAATCCTCTCCTTGGCCGACGTATATGAATCCTAGCATTGGATCCAGGGGCACCATGGATATGATGCCTACTTCTTTGTTTGATATGAGTCGTGTCCCTATGGGAGGTTGGAACCTTCCCCCTTATGGATCCAATACTTTCTATGCTCTTTCAGGAGCCAATGCTCAAATGGGTTCTTATTCCACTTATTACACTCCACCCATGTACCTTTCATTTGCCATGTCGGTTCCTTTGAACACTTTTTCCATGACAGGTCCTCAAGTACCCCCAAGTATTTCATATGGGGAGAATCAATTTTACAGTTTGGGCTACCCTCTTTATGGGACCCCTTCACAAGGGGGCAACATATATCCTCACTCGAATAAGTCTTATTCTACCTCGGTCTCTTCACAGACCTCAGTGGCAATGCCCGTCCAAACCTCTTCGGACCATTTTGGCATAAACCACCACTTTTCTGGGCATGGACAGGGGGTACACCAGGATCCTTTCTAGCTTGCAATGTTTCAGAACCAATCTTTCCCCATACCTTCGAATCAAATGCCTCAATCTGTCACTATCCCAGTCACTGTCAGTCACACTGGTGCTCCATCACCAACCTCTTCCAGTCATCGAAGATGGGTCGACATTTTCTACAAATTATGTTGACAGCTCGCACCCAACCTTTGCCAATTATGTTGGGGGAACCATCATTTTCACTCTGAATCGTAGCCTTGTCATGTCTCCAACCTCTATTCATCATATAGGATAAGACTCTCTTACCCCTTCCAGTCACATCGAGAGCGTGTCACTAGCCATTGTGGACGACGTTGGGTGCATCAAGAATCCTAGACGTCTCAGATGTAAGCCTAAATTCCTTTGCAAGACTTGTGAAGGAAGCCACCTTACTCACTTGTGTTCAGCTACTGTCGAGATACCAGAAGCATGAGCTTCACCCAAGATCCCTTCGAATTCTGAGGCATCCCTAGTTTCTCCTCACACCATCTCTCATTTGATCGTCTCAGTGGTTTCACCACCGCGACCCCCTCCTGACCTCACCCCCTTTGTTGAGGGTGAGGTGTCTCTTGTTCCCGTTACTATGCATCCTCTTCAACCTATAATTGAAGAAGTGGTCACACCAATGCAATCTCTATTCAATCCTACTGAGGAGAGTAATGCATCCTTCAGTTACATCATCAACATTCCTAATCCTACTCCTTCTGAACAAGAGAGATTTATTCTTCCCCTGAATTCTCTCTCTCCAAGTTCTGATGAGGTTCCCTTCAATTGGGACGACCTGATGGGTCATCCCATACCCCCACCTATGTATTTTCCAGCAAGAGACATTATTCAAACCATCATGGAGACTATATACTTCATTATCACTTTCTCCTGCTCGACTTGGAGAGCTTTGGGTTTTCCCTAGCTTTTGTCAGCTATCCGTAAGATACTGACCTTCCGCAGAAGACCGGTACGGGATCCTTGGCCTTCTCCCTTTCATGTTGATTAGAACAACACAAATGAGTCTTAGTTAAGCTCTTTTCTGACTCGTCTAAAAAACTGAAAAGATTGCCAAGTGATTTTTCCCTTTCACACTCGTTAAATTGGATTTGAAAGGTCATGAGTCTTAGTTAAGATCTTTTCTGAATCGTTACCAAAAATAGAAAATATCATCGAGGGAACTTGTATTTCTCACACTCATAAATTGGATCTGAAAAGATGTCTATTTGGCACAAGTTTACCCCTTTTTCACACCAAATATACTAAAAGGCATAAAAAAGGACATTTTTTGGCGTTAAGTTGTGATTGCATCTCATGCCCTCACTTGCAGTATTGAGCCTTTATTCAGTTCTCGCTTTGCGTTATAACCCATTGCCTAAGCAGTTTTTTTCATCCTCAATTAAGTAGAGCCTTGTTTATATCCTTTGCAATTTGACACCCAATACCCTGGAGGGAACATCACCCCGAGTGTCCATCTACCACATGCATTTCCTTGCATTGATCATAAGTACGTTCCACTGCTGGAACTCATTTTTCTTACTTGCGACACTTGTTTCCTCCTCTGTATCATAGCATTCATTTGTTATGAAAAAATTAAAAAAAGACGGGCAGGAAGGGAGTGCTATATTATATTTGGCAGCAGTCGTTTCGCCTTTGAACAGAGCACAAAGTTATTGAGTCCTTGTGTCATCATAATTTTGGGTTTATCATGGTCTTAGGAAGTTGATCTCGTTACATAGTTTTCTCTACTGATTGGTTACTCTTCCAGTCCCCATAGAGAACATTATCGATGCCTCCTGCATCTGATAGTTATATCATCGAGTCTATGCTACCGGAGTCTACCATATGTCTCATGCTCTTGTTCAAAGGAAGTCTACCAACCTGTGTCGGCCACTCCTCATAAATATTGACTTTGCATGTTTTCCATACCCTCAGTTTGTCTCAGAATCACATGACACTATGGTCTTATCATGCACCCTGGCCCTACTTTCATCATTGGTAGGTCACCTTGAACCCATCAATCGACATTTCATCATTGGTCATTGACTGGGTGGTTTCCCTTGTGTTCGACAGCAAGACATCTATTCACACTTTAGGATTTGTGCAATGTCTTGGATGCCATTAGCCTTATTGGTGGTTTCCTCTCCTTTGTCAGCAGTTTTCATCATTGGTTGTTATTCATAGGGTATTTTTCGTGTACCGCTTACATTTAGCATATGCGAAAGACGCACAGGGTCGTTGGTTCGTGAACATTTTCTTCATTCGATCTCCACTAAATTATGAATCTCCTGCTTTGTTCCTCGTGTTGACTGATGAGATATGCCTTAATGCTCTCCTTTCAGTGAGTCTCTTTCCATCGAATTTAGCTCATTTATTCTGGATATGGGACCTAGATTTTTATGAGTACCTTGAGGCTTGCAGTCATTAGTGGCAGGCTCTCTTACCATCAACAGATGGAAATACATCAATGTCTCTTGATCAATGGATTCCTCAAGTGTTCGACACCGACTCCTTTATTCACACTTGTAGGAATGCACTCGGTGCCTTGATACCTACTTTCATTATTGATAGGTTGTCTCATGTTTGTTAATGGTATACCTCAATGATCGGTAATCAAACAATGTCTCATTTTGTTCGACCTCAACTCCTTTATTCACATGATGTAGAATTGCACCCTTGGCGGATAATGTAGAAGACTTGAAGACATCACTATGTGGTCGCGTCTTTCCTAAGTTGTTGCTTCCTTTTCATTGGACCAGTACCTATATGACTTCATTGATCATGGGAGATCATATTGTACTCCATGGTATACAGATATCTTCAGATTGGTTTTGAAACTGGTTTCACTGGGCCTTGTTCGTGACTAAGACATATTTTGGCATGTAACTACATTTGTATTTGCCTATTCATGGCCACGAACACTTATTTGGTATATTTTTCACATGGATCTACAATGTATTCTTGGTAGCCATGTATGCAAAGTCAGTACAGAATGTAATGAGAAATTGAGTTCGTCCAGTTGTTTCTTTACCACTCCACTCCTAGGTTATTTATAATGTATTTCGGCCATCACATATACTCCTCTGACCTCACACATTAGAGGGCATATGTTATAGAAAGATTTTCCTCACTATTTCTATCTTGCACAGAGGGCCTTTTTCCATTTCCCTATGCAGACTTGTCATCCCTTTTTGATGAATCCAGAGCTAAAAATACATATTTTTCCACATGTACACACCCTATATACTATAAAGCATGTGTATACACAGGATGCTCCACTACAGCCCGTGTACATTGAGATTTGTGCCAGAAAATACAAAAATGAGGTCAGGTTTCCATGTCACAATAGGAGATCTCTAATCCTTGGCCTTCCATATACTAGAAACGTTACGACTCGAACCTTCAGTTGCATTTTGAAGGCTATAAAATCACAATTCCGAGCTATGGAAAAGAGGAGAAAGAATTCAACTTTAAGAGAAAAGTTACCTACAGAAATCAATTCATATTGAGTCTACATCCCTTTGTTCCTCAAGTCTGAACACAGTGTTCATCCCCCAAGCTATTTCCCTATTGTTGAGAGAACCTCATTGTCTCCATTCTATGAGCTTGCCTTTGGTGGAGGATTGAAGTGGTGGAGGCCCAGTTGGAAGGAACCTAGTTTCTTGGTTTCGAACCCTACCAACATGGAAGTCTGTAATGTTGTCACTTCTGCTGATCATTTATTAATAGAAATACTCCTTTCTCATCCTATTGTTATCATGAAAATATATGATTATTATCCATGGGCATGTTTGTAATGTTTATTAATGGATTATGCTATCTAATGTGCTAACCCCTTTATATTATCACTATATACTTTCTCTGCTTGTTTGTTGAGAACTTGTTGCAGGTATAAATCTTTGGGTCAAAGTGTTCAACGGTGGAATATCATCGAACATTGGATTGAGGTAGGCCTCTTTCCTATCTTGCACATTATTTTATATAGCATACATTGGAATTGAGTTGATTTCTACAGTCATACCTATCTATTGTGGTTAACCCTAGCCATAGAGAGTTTTTCCCTCGTAACAAGATGTATGCCACTTGTTCTTTTGTTCCCACATATTCAACTCTGATATTCTTCTCTGCAACCTGTTCCTGTAGAAAGTGATACTTGATTGGAATGTGCTTCGTCTTGGAGTGCATCATCGGGTTTTTTGAGATACTAATGGCGCTTGTATTATCATAATAGATTGGAATGGGCTCATCATACTCAACCTGTATATCTGTCAAAGTTTGTTTCATCCATAGAACCTGTGTACAACATGATTCTGTTGCAATATACTCTTCCTCGGCTATAGATAAGGATATTGATGATTGTTTCTTGCTTAGCCAAGATAATAAACACTCACCCAAGTAGAACATTGCTCCACTGGTGCTTCACTGGTCATCAATGAAACCTGCCCAATCTGCATTTGTGTAGGCAATAAGTGACAGATCCTTTCCTTTTGGATACCATAATCCAAACTCTTTTGTTCCTTTGAGATATTTGAAAATCCTCTTCACTACTAATACATGTGATTCCTTTGGTCCTGCTTGAAATCATGCCAATTGTCCAACTGCCTACATTACATCTAGTTTGTATGTTGTCACATATAGTAAGTTACCAATCATTGACCTGTATTGCCTCTGGTCTATAGACTTTGAATCATCATATTTTCTCAACTTGCAATGAGTTTGCATAGGAGTGGTAACTGGTTTGCAATCTTCCATTCTGAACCTCTTTAGCATTTATCTGATATACTTAGTTTGAGAAATAAAAATTTATTGGTTTCTTTGACATATATGAAGACCCAAAAAGAAGGATAGTCCTCCAAGTAATGACATTTCAATTCATTTTTCATATCCTTTGCAAATTTCTGGATTAACCTGTCATTAGTACTTCCAAAAAAATACCATCAACATAAATTTCAATTAATAAAGTATTACCTTGAGTTACCTTGATGTAGAGGTTGTTGTCTGCGCTTCCTTTCCATAGTTCATAGGGAGTTTTTTCATTGTTGTTTCTAAGAATTACTTTGTTTTGAATGTGAATTGATGTATGCACTACATGTGTCCAAAAAATATATGTCAATTTGGAATCCATTAGCATTGTTAGATCCATTTCCTGTGTAATTATCATCCGTTATAATAATTTTCCTTTGTCTCTGAACCACTCTCTGAACCAATCTATGAATCTGTGCTCTCGTCCACTATCATATATTTGTCCAAAACTACTAAATGTTCTTACGAATCCATCTCTGTCCATACTGTTCAAGACTCTACTTGCGGAACTCCATAATGCTGACCCATTTATCACTATACTATCATGAAGTCTTGATTAATCTATCAAACTATACTTCTGCTAACTGATTGCTCTGAATCTGTCTTCTCAAACTCTGCAAGTTGCTCGAAGGATGGTTCTTTGGTCTGTCACAGTTATTGCATAGACTCCCCCTGTCTAATATCCATATTACTTGGGAATATCTAAGTCGGATGGCTCAGAACAATTCCTACTCTTATGTGTATTCATCATCATCTTCATTGGTAGATTCATCATCATCTTCATTAGTAGATTCACTATCTCTCTGAGCTATGACTTCTTTTTTTTTTGTTTTTGGATTCATCTTTCACTACAATGCCTGAAACTACACTCTCTTGAACATGTTCCTTATTTCCCTGTCCTTCATTTCTTTCAGTTATTTTCCAAACCTTTCTGTATCTGACATCTTTCTTTTTCTCTATAGAATTTTCTTCATCTTGTTTTATTGCCAATATTGCAATCTTTGGTACCTAGTCTTTTTTCACCTATTCTTCTTGTTTTCTTATCCATACTTTCTTATATCGTATATCAATATTCTCTTTCATGGAAGTATTGATCATGCTTCTACAATCATTGGCTATGTGTCCATAGTTATGACATTTGTAACACTCAATGTTATGTGCGACCACATAGGCACTTCTTGCTTGAACATTTCTTTTATAATCCCTGCAATCTGCAACCTTATGTCCAAAGTTAGTGCAATAAAAAAACTTAACATAAAATAAATTTGCATGCCTTGGAGTGAATGATCTTCTTTGTGGCATAGTCCTTCTGAATTTTTTCCTGGACTGATCATGATAATGATTGAAGATTCTTTGTGGCTTGAACATGGATGGTCTTCTTGAAGATGTATCTTCAATAGTTTTCTTATATTTTGGTTGACCATGATTCCTTCCTTTGAGTACTTTTGCATAACTCTTTCTATAATTTTCATTCTTCTTTTCTAGCAACCTAGATTGCTTCTATTCATTCTCTATAATGGATGTGAATGTTTTTGTCTCTTCAATGTTCTTGTTGAGCTTGACAATTTTACTTCTCAATGTGATAACTTATTCTTCAAGCTTCTCAACCTCTTCTTCTTTCTTCATTATCTGAGACTTCATGACTTCTTTTGTTCTTTTTGCTTCTTCAAGCTGAATTTTTAATATGATTATTTATTCTTCAAGTCCTTTCTCTTCTTGACCAAACTCTGCCTCAAGCTAGTTTATATCGTTAGTTCTTTCCTTAAGATGATCTGTCAATATATTATCTCTCATTTATGCTTCTTCCTTTTGTGTTGCTATGTTGTCTTCCAAACACTGCTTTTGATATTCAAGATTTTATTCTATCTTTCTGGCTTCTTCTAGTTGATTTCTTAAGTTCTCGATGACATGTTGGGATTCTTCAAAAGTGTGAACACTTTCCTTTTGTTTCATCAATTCTTTCTTGAGTGAATTGTTTTCTTCTCTTAGTTCATCTAAATCACTAATCAATTCTTCTTCATAATTGTCTTCTTTTTCAATTAGTTTTTATGTCTCATTTCCTTCATGGCATTCTATTTCAATATGTCCACATTTTTCACAATTAAAACAAAACAACATACCGCTAGTGATTATGTACTCTTCATCTTCTGAATTTGCTTGACATGGTGAACATAATTCTTCTTGATTTGTATCTACATATTCTTTGACATTTTTTGAATCTTTGATGGGTGAATAATATATGTCATGTAACTTATCCCAAATTTCTTTTGTTGATGAACATGTACCAACCTTTTCTCTTACCGGATTAGGTAATCCTTCCTAGATGAAATCCATTGTTATTTTGTTATTCTTCCTCAATTCCTTCTTGGTTGCAGTCTTTGCCCTTTTTGAAATATCATATCCCGTAACAACTGATAGCCAAATATAATGTCCTTGTTCCTGTAAAAATGCTTTTGTCCTTATGCTCCACATCTCATACTTAAAACCATTCTGACCATTAAACATTGGTACTCCATTCTCAAAATAATCCATGACCTCCTTCCAGTGTTTAAATTGTTTCCTGAAGGAACAGGCTCGGATACCAATTGTTGGATTACTGAGAGGGGGGTGAATCAGTAATAGAGAAATTTAATCATTTTTAACCATATAATCCAAGTGTTATATCAATGTATCATTATCATCCAATAACTGTAGAGTAAATAAGTAATGAACAAATGAACAATCATGTGTATACACAATACACTAGTGTTTTACATGGAAACCCAAAGTGGGATAAAACCACAGAATGATTTTTCTTATATGTATTGAAGAATTACATTCATTGCAAGCACCAACTTCCTTTGTTTTCCAGCTGCAACTGGAAGGAGGCTCCAACCTCCTAGTTTCTCAGGATACAACCTAAGGGAAGCTCCAACTCCCCTATTCTTTGGTTACAACCAGAAGGAGGCTACAACCCCCTATGTTCTCCAGCTACAACCAAAAGGTGGCTACAACCACCTATCCTTGCCCCGTCCAACCGCCCTGACGTATAAGTAGAATGATGGAACCATTGTCACACTATCACTGTGAGATATATTGTTGTAAACATGTACCAATCAACCTGAACCATGCATCAACCATGAATCAACCTATCCCTCAACCTGTAATCAACCTATACCATAAAAACATGCATCAACCATGCACCAACCTGTATCAAACAACCTGTAATCAACCTTTACCATAAACAAGTGCACCAACCATGCACCAACCTGTACCTCAACCTGTACCATGAACAAGTGCATCAACCATGCACCAAACATGTACAAATAACCTGTCACAACAACTTGTCCAAAAAACATTTCACAACAACCTATCTCATCAATCTTATCAACCAAATCAGATCTACTCACCAAGATCAATCACCAAGACACTCTCAAAGATTTGCATCAAACAAGCATAACACAACAACTCATAATTATCACCAAGATCAATATGTGATTCTAATAATACAAGTATGTTACTTCATCCATAAACCATGTGTCAAAAATACTACTAACAAGTGCCTCCAACCATGTACCAAGTATGTACCAATCATGTATCAACTACTCATCAACTATGATGCATCAAGATGTACCAACATCATCAAATATACACCTCATGTATGTGCCAAATCATCAACTACTTGTCTCAACCATGTACCCAAAATGTACCTCAACCAAATGCCCTCATCAATTTCATCATCCAAATATGATTTTTAACTCTATAATAGACCTATTGTATATGATCACATACCTACAAACCTTCCTTAACTTTAACAAAAAGAGACTAGAATTTTCATCAAACTTTTCTTTAGTCTCACGTGACTAGTTTTGGATTAGTCAAAAACCCTAACCTGAAATAATCATAACTATGTACCTATAATGAATAAAGATAACCCTAACCCTAGTTTTGGTTTTCTATATGGTTTCATAGATATTGTGTGGTGATTGTATTCAGATATCTTTGGATCTATTGTGATATTTTATATTCAGGTATTTGGATCTTAACAATTGGTATCAGAGCACTTTCCTTGGTCGGAGTTGTGGGCAACTATTTTTTATTTTGCAGATTTTTTTTCGGAGAAGAAAAAAGAGGGCTGCGACATTCCAGACATTTTCAGTATATTTATATGCAAATTTTATAGAAAAGGGTTGTAGATATGATTTATTCTCAGAAAAACACCCAGGTTGAAAAAAAAAATCATCCAAAATGGAGTCCGGAAGGTCAAGATATTGAGGTTTTAAAATTTTCAATTTTTCAGGGTTTGGTAATAATAAAGTGTGGTTTCTTCTATCTTGCTTTGTGGATCTATTGTGTATTCAATATTTGTGGTGATTATATTTGTAGATCTATTCAGGTTCTTAACAAGTAGTCAGAAGAAACCACACTTTATTATTACCAAACCCTTGAGGTAGGGCAACATCGTACAATGGATCCTATTATGGAAGGGATCCTCTCCTGTTCACTTGCCTCTTCGAGGGGGAATCCTCCTATTGAGCTACCACTCCAAATACACTAATTCTCTTCATGTCTCATTACATTGCTTAAACCCCTTTATATAGTGCTACCATCACCTAAGAACATTCTAGA
>ML785524.1:168950-226050 GCA_009831015.1 Picea engelmannii | reverse complement strand
TTCTAGAAGATTCCTCCTCTAGAATGTTCTTAGGTGATGGTAGCACTATATAAAGGGGTTTAAGCAATGTAATGAGACATGAAGAGAATTAGTGTATTTGGAGCGGTAGCTCAATAGGAGGATGCCCCCTCGAAGAGGCAAGTGAACAGGAAAGGATCCCTTCCATAATAGGATCCATTGTACGGTGTTGCCCTACCTCAAGGGTTTGGTAATAATAAAGTGTGGTTTCTTCTATCTTGCTTTGTGGATCTATTTTGTATTCAGTATTTGTGGTGATTATATCTTCAGATCTGGTATTGGTTCTTAACAATTTCTACGTAGGGTAGCACGAGCAGTAGTGTGTTATCGTGAGCAGCATCCATGATGTCATTTTGTAGAAGCTATGAGCTTCATATTTTGATATTTTGGTCTTCGGACGAAAAACAATCTTTTTTTGTAAAAAAAAAAACTTTTATCGTTATATATATATATATACATATGAGTCTTCTACCAGCTTATTTTTTCTTTGTATAATACATGTGATGTGTGATTGGATTTATAAATGTCTCAGATGTTTATCTAACACATAATTAGCTAATGTATCAATTAATGTATTTAGATATCTAGGAATGTGTTGATACTCGATATAATCAAAATAATGTTCGAAGAGGCGAATTCGTAAATATACTCGTAACAAAGTAGGACTTCGAATAGCATAGACATTACTTAACTATAGCACTACTAGATACGAATCAAGTCGTATAACCAAGCAACAAATCCCAAGTGAGATAGCATCGGTCAACAACTCGATGACTGCGTTATACTCTGCGATATTATTGGTTGCACGACCAAGGAAAACATTGTGTAGACTGATAAGTTTGTTCGTAGGTGCATAGATTGCCCATGCAGCAGAAGATAGGTTTTGAGTGCTACGACTAGCGCCATCGGCGAGGCCAAAGTGGGGTAGCAAAGACTTCGACATCTGGAAACCAAGCACAACGCAACGTAAGCGGTCGAGGGTAGAAACCAAATAACGAAAAAGCACACAACAGTGTGATATAGTAAAATACAAGCACTCATGCAAAGATAGTCTAAGCATAGTACTTCTTCAAGTAAATCCCATTTCTGGGTTCACTCAAAGGAATACCATCATAATCTACTAACTCGTAGACTCCCTTCTCCAACACTCGTTTGACGATATAAGGGCCTCACCACATAGCCTCAAATTTTTCGGCTCCTAGCAAATCACGATCTTGTTCATAGAGGAGAACTAGATCACCCTCAAAGAAAACGTGTGGCTTGACATGCTTGTTGTATTGGGCTTTGACATGTTTCTTATGGGTTTCAATTACTAGGGTGGCATCACGACGGGCTTCGTCCAATTGTGTAAGATACAACAGGTGTTCTTCTTCAGCAGAGGTGTTTGGGATAATTTCAACGGCTAGTTTTAACGATGGAATCTCACATTCAATCGGTAGGACAGCTTCTATACCATACACTAATTGGAAGGGTGTAAACCCCGTGGTAGACTTCACAGATGTTTGATAGGCCTATAATGATGAAAACAACATCGTGTGCCAACTCATTTTGTGAATTCCTATAATCCGTCGAAGCATGGTGATAAGAACCTTGTTGATCGCTTCAACTTGGTCGTTGGCCTGCAGATAGTAGGGGGTTGAGTTTTCATGTCAAAGACCCAACTTTTCTGTAAGCTCAGACATCATGAAGTTTTGAAAGTGGCTACCATGATCAATGACGATAGACTGTGGGATTCCAAATCGTGTGATGATGTGATTGAATATGAATAAGGCTGCAGTTTTTCCTGTATTGTCGAATGTAGGCATCACCTTGGCCCATTTCATGAAATAATCCACGGCTACGATAATGTATCCATGCCCCCCAGCCAAGTGAGGTTTACAGGTCATGAAATCGATACCCCATTTAGTGAAAGGTCCAACAGAAACTACAGGGTGTAAGGGAGCAGGATGAGATCTTATCTTATGATTGTATGTTTGGCAAGCATGGAATTTCTGGATGGCAGTTATACAATCTTTAAATAAAGAAGGATAGAAATATCTGGCTAGTAAGATCTTTTGGGCAGTAGCATACCCATACATGTGACCACCACATGCTCCAGAAAGGAAGTCATTCAAATCTTTCTCGGCTTCATCATAGGTAAGACAGTGTCGAAAAATGGAGTCAACTCCACGGTGATAGAGAGTGTCACCGAGGATAATGTACTAACAATCTTGATAGTGTATACTACGATCACCAGCGCTAGATAAATCGGGTCGAAAAGTATAGGTCTGGAGATAAATAATGATATCTCCATACCAAAGGTCATTGGAAATGATTAGAAAAAGGGATTCGTCGGGTAGGGAATCCTCTGCTATATTTTCTGTATCAGTGCAGGGAAGTTCACATATTAGTTCGGAAAAAACCAAGGATTTTTTGGACTTAGCATGTTCGAATTCTAAGTCAAACTCTTGGAGAATCACTATCCTTTTGGAGTATTTTCCCCCTAGCGATTGACATGTAAGAATCTGTTGCATAGGGTTGCAATCAGAAATTACAGTGGTCTTGTGTAGTAGAATATGGTGACGAAAACGTTGGACAGCTTGAACAGCTGCCAAGGCCAATTTTTCAACATGTAAGTACTTGGCTTCGGTAGTTGTGAGACTCTGACTCAAATAATAAATGACATGTTCGTCATGTAAATCGTCTTCTTGGACCAAAACCATGGCAATGGTAGAGTCTGAAGTAGCGAGATAAAGGAAATAATCTCGACTATAATCGGGTGGGAAAAGAGTGGGGTGCAGGTTAAAATCAGTTTCAAAGTGTCAAAGGCTTTGTTGGCAGTGGTGTCCCATACAAACTGAAATCCCTTCTTTAGTAGTCGAGTAAATCCGAGTGTTAACTCGGCGTAGTTTGGGATAAAACGACATAGAAAGTTTGCCTTCCCTTGCAAACTTTGTAACTGGCAAATTGAGGAAGGAGGAGGGAGATTGAGGATCGTCTCGACCTTCAAAGGATCTACCCTGATCCCCTGACGTGACACAATAAATCCCAGGAGTCAGCCAGACTCCACACAAAAGACACATTTATGTGGGTTTAAGCATATACGATAGAACCGACAATGAAGGAAAATGGCTCGGAGGTGGGTTGGATGATCACTACGATGCATGGAATGCACTGGTGGGTCATATAAATATGGTTGTACAATATGCTTAATATCATAGAAAGCGTAAGACATAGCACGTTGAAACATCGCATCGATGTTCTTCAAACCGAAGGGTAGTTTTCGATAGGCAAAGGTGCCCCAAGGAAAAATGAAAGCAGTTTTGTGTTGATCTGCAGGTAAGATATTGATTTGATTATATCTGGAGAAACCATCCATCAAAGAGAAGATTTCACTTCCGGCGCAATCATCGACTATTTGGTCAACGAAGGGGGTAAGAAAGTTGTCCTTAGGACAAGCTTTGTTGATATCCCTATAATCAACACAGACACGGATCGTACCTCGTTTCTTGTTAATCGGAACTAGATTGGATACCCAATCAGTCAAAGCCAAAGGATAAATAAAGCCATCTTTAAGAAGTTTTTCGACTTCAAGATTGATAGTAGCTGCTTTACGGGGGTGGACCGGGTGAATTCTCTGTTGGACGGGTTTAGCGCCCGGGTATGTCTCAATTTCGTGTACAACAATATCAGGGTCAATACCTGGCATCTCTTCATAGCTCCACGCGAAGATGTCACGAAACTATTGAGAAAGTGACTTATATGTGACAACCTCATTGATGGAACATGAAGCTCTAATGTGGACATTTTCGACAACTCCGAGTTTAATAAATATGTCAAGGGGGATGGTGGGTGAAATGTTACTTAAGTTCCATTCATATAACACATCGTGTGTGAATTCAAAAACTGAAGCAATAATGACAACAGTCGACGGAGTCGAGATCTGTTGGTAGCTCTCGATGGTGTGTTGTTCGAGAAAGAGAATGGAACGATGATGCCCATCATGCCAAGGAGTATCTTCCATCGACATAACTAACATAATCATCTCGTTCGTGGGAAAAATAACGTGGAACGGGTTAGGATACGAATCACCGAGAGAGGGAGTAGAAGGGTCATTTGAATGAATGGCTTGGTAAGTGGATTCAACCAAACTTAAAGGCATCTGGTCGCCATGGTGAAGATAATCACCAGGTTCGGGTACTATCCATGAGTTAGAAGATGTCGGAGTTTCGCAGATGGAGGTGGAAATCATGTTAATCGAGGAAACCAAAGGAGACGGAACGTCGGGTGGTGGGATCGGAAACGTTCCCATCAAATTTGAATCTTTTAGTAGACACACACTGACATTCTCGTACCCAAGGGGTGTCTTTGCGATGAAAGGTATATTTTTGGTACATGTGTTAGAGTTAAAGTAGGCCAGTTGGTCTACTATAAATACTTTTCCCTGATGTGGAAAATGAACGATACCAGAAAATAGTAGACACGACTGCACGCAAGGAATCGATCCATCTATGGCCAAGTAAAAGGTTTTAATTGAGAGGTGCGTCAAAGACCTCAACTTCAACGTTGACCATTTTGCCTTCTAATGTAATAGGCAATGAAGGGAGGACACCGTAAGGTTTAAAGCCAGAGCCATTAAAGTCTTTGAGTGTGTTGTGTGATTCAGTTAAGGAAGGAGAGCCAATGGCTTTCCAGCAGGCAATAGACATGACACACGTCGAGGCACCCTCGTCAATAATTGTTCTACAAATGTTCTTGTCGGTGAAAAAAACTTGTATTTGAAATGTGAGATGAGGGGGTAACCTAGGAATGTGATCTTCCAAGTCAAAGATTATTAAATTTGTATCTGTATGGTCGATTCCACCGATAGCTTTTAACAGTGCCTTCCATTGTGTAGGACAACCCTAAAGGACTTTGAGGGCTGACATCACGGACGGTGATTGCGCCAGATCCTCTACAATAGTGTATTTTTGGGTAGCACGTGCATGAGGATTGAAAGCAGACTTTCAAACCATGCCCTTGGGAGGAGGGCGAAGGATTGTATCAGTGTTCGGTCGTTCGAGATGAAGAGGACTGTTGGAAGGTGGAGCTGAGGGATATTGTTGAACCAACGAAGGTGGTATATCGTCAACTTTATCCTTGGAGGAAGAGTAATCTTTGGCACGAGTGGCAAGTGTGATGTCATTCTTCTTTGAATCATCGTTACACATAAGTACGTAGGAGGTAGTGGAGGAAGAAGGTTGATCATGGATGACCAATTGAACTTGTTGTTTAGAAGGGAAGGGTTGAGACAAGACGACAGGTGTAGGAGGTTTTGGGGTCCCTTGAAGGAACTTTTTGACCTCGGCACGTCTCAGACAGTCCTTCATGTAGTGATCATCACCACAGATAAGGCAAGAATAGCGAGATTTTTGTTTGTCCTTATCATCAGTAGGTTATGACTTGGTCTTGTCGGATTGTGGGTTGTTATTTTTATCCTCCTTATTCCCACCCTTCCCTTTTTTAGATTTATTCTTACCGGTAGGAGTTGATTGAACAACATTCACTTCTGAAGTTTTACATGTGGGAGGAGTGGGCGTCGGAGCAGTTTGAACATGAGAAGCATGGGATTTGGGATTGGTGTGAGAGGCCTGCACAAATTGAGTTTGAGCATGGAAAGTACCTATTACACCATTAGCAACATGAGAAGTTGTTGGGGTTGTTGAGGTGGTCATGGTAGAAGGATGAGGTGCGTCAGGGAGTAGATCATAAAGAGTACCCGTTTGTGAATAAACGATATTGAGGTGTTGGGCACGATTGATCGCATGTTCTTCTGTGACAACTCCACCCATGGAAATGTCACGAGATATGTCATTCACAAAGGATTTTGTGAACCATTCTGCCAATAACTGATTGGGAAGATCGAGTTTGATTAAATGTCGTCTTCGTCTCCACTCATGAATGTGATCAAAGATATGAGTGGCTTTATTTTTCTTGAAAGAACTCAAAATCTCAGTTCTCATTTCATAATGGATTGGCAACTGGTATTCAGTGAGGAAATCCATGGCTAGGGTACTAAAATCGACGAATAAGCCTCGTGGTAATTCTATATACCACTTCGCGGTTGAACCCGTGAGAGTTCGTTGAAAAAGACGTAACTGAATGGAGTCATCCATCAAAGAGTAGGATGAACACCAAACGTGGAAATTCATTACATGATTGTTCGTATCCTCTCCTGGTTTACCATCGAACTTAGGAATGTCTGATGGTAATTTGGCCAGTATGACAGGACAATGAGGAGAGTGATGGATAGGGTCATTCAAAATTCTAGACAAATCGGGAAGGTACAAAGTGGCCAAAAAGGGAAACTGTCTATTCACTTGAGGATATTGGTGGCTTTGGGGAGTAAGCCTTATCGGTATACCAGTAGGACCATAAGCAGTCTACGCATAGGGCATAGGTCCTATCAGATTTGGCCAGTGATGGGGAGGCATGTAGTCCATGGGGTTGGATTGGTTAGGGATGTTCCATTGGAAAGGGGTACTGGATTGAACGCTCGGGCCCCAAGTGGGATTCAAAGAACCCGGGTATGGCTGATCGTAGTTAGGGGGTACCGAAACACTAGCTTGAGAAGGTTTCCCCCCCAGAGGGTTATGGGTTTCCTTGAAGGTTCCAAAGGTGAGCTAACAAGTTTGACATGTTTGGTCCAGATTGTGAATTATAAGTTCCAACTTGAGAATGTCCTCCATATGGAGGAGGCACCCCAATTTGAGTGTGACCCCCAGATTGAGGTTGCCCCCCCGCCATAAGATTGCCCTCCAGTGGGAATCTAGTAACCGGAAGTGAGTAGATGATGAGTGTTTCCAATTGGATTGGAGCCACTAGGGCCAGATCCGCCATGAAGAGGTGGATAAGACCCTCCGAAGAAGACCTGGGAAGGTGTGGGATCATAACTAGCAGAGGTATTATGCCCAAGTGGTACTCCGGATGGAATTTGGGTATGGATGGTAGCAGAAGGGTTCAAAGCTTAATACCCAAAGGGGAGGGAAGGGGTAGGTATATAGGAACGTGGTGTACCAATGGGAGCATGGTTAACCACTGTATTCTGGGTGGGAATAGTCGTAGCACGAGGGACCATCGTAGAGTGGGCCATTTGAAAAGGGATGGTTGAACTAGGATTAAATGACTGTGCATCTGAACCAGCGAAGAGATAGGCAGTTGTACTGGAAAAATGACCTAGGGATATTGTGAGGATGGTAGACGTATCGGGTATCTCAGGGATGGCAGGTATATCCACTCTTGAACCCTGACCCATAAAGGTCTCACACCATACAAGGTGGGATTCTAACTATGTTAGTAGTCCAGAAGGGATCGTCGACTCCAAAAGGTCTGGTTAGCGTTCTAGAAGAAACAACAACATGTTCCCCAGCTGAATTCATCCGGAGAAAACGTCTTTCGTATCCAGGAGGGATTCCAAAAGCTTCCATAGAATCGAAAATAATTCGGAAACTTTTCAAAGAGGTTGAACCCTCCTCTTGTATTATGTTGGTATCCTAGACCTCACTCTGTTGAGGAGATCCCTCCGATGTGTGAGGGGGTATAGGGGTAGAATCTTCCATGTTTTCTGGTGGAAGTCCATGTACCCTGCGTAAACAACAGGGAGGGTCTATGTTGGCGGAACCAAAAATTATGCGGAAAAAATCTATGGCCAACTATGGAAACAAACAGCACTCGCTAATAAAATATATAGTTCAAACCAGGAAAACAAATCTTCTCGTTTCGAATTCACTAGTTGGTGATGAAATCCAACGTCGTGAGACCGAGATAAGAAGGGGTTGGGCTAGGGTGTAAAAGTTACGTCGACAACCTGCTTAATGGACTTACACCCTAGTGCAAGCTCCCACACATAATCGTGGGCATACCCTCCAAGGAGCCTGAGTGAGTCTAGCCAACATCGATTCCAGGTACTATGAAGACTTACCCCTCCACAGTCACCTTATGTAATACCCTACCAATATAGGCTACTAAATTTACCACAAACAACAGTGATGCCTGGGGAAACAGTCAACAGTCTAATCCACACGCAAGGGTAGGGTATCGAGCCCGAAATCAACTTGAGAGACTTCCACTCATCATTGTGGGTATACCTTCAAGCGACCCCCATAATACGTGTAATCTCTACACTGAGACCAACAAAGCAGGGTGAGTAACTCTGTCAATCTCAATGCGACCTCAGGTTTGACCCTTGTGTGAGAAGGGCTTCCCAGGAAAAAATGTTGCAAATGAATTTGAACACTTCCTATCACAAGATACTATTGTGTGTTTTCTGCTTTGGAGAGTGTATCTCACTGCCTATTCCAAAGCTCTAGCCTAGCTAATGTTGGTGTAAAAGAGCCCTAGAAAATAAAAGTTACTACTTGAGTTTTAAATTTCGCAATGTTTTTTAGAGGCTGTTGTTACTCAAAAGGTAGATGGGAATGAAACCAATGTTGTGTAAGACTTCGACCCAATAGCATGCAAATAAAATTAATGATGCAAACTTTCGTTCGATCAATTCTATCTACAGTAGGGAGAAGGTATTTTTCTGGAACAATGTGAACTACGATGTACAATTCCTTTTCTTTGAATGTAATACCAAACAATCATCAACAATGTAATTTCACTATTCGTTCTCTTTCAATTTCTTGAATGCCAATATTTTATGTATAAATGATTACCTGAAAGACTTTAATTTTCTCCTTTCGAAAACCAAAATAGGGATGGAATTGAGAAAGGATAATCAATCAATGAAAATAAAACACTCAACAAGCACCCAAATCGATCTTTCAATGGAGATAAAAATAAAAAATGACAAGAAAATGTTTCTTCAAATGTGAATAAAAAATGGTCTTCTAATCATTAAGCAATCTAGAATGTGTAACCAACCTAAAACTTCAAATCCAATTGAAGATTTTTAATCGAGCAAGCACTCAGACACAAATCCAGAGACTATACCCTTGTCGATAAAAATCAAAAACAAAAATTGGAAAAAGATCAAAAGAGAGGTGTTCGATCTCCGAAACCAATCAAAAGTCAAGAACTGGCATTAAAAATCCTTTCCATCTAACTAAATCAAAACTGGGCAACAACAGAGGCCAAAACCCAACCCAAAAAATTTCTCAAACACCATCGCGGGCTAGCAGTATAACACAGTGTGGAAATGAATAGTTTTTGCAGGCCAGAAACAGACAGGATGCAGAAATCCCACACTAAAATAAACCACCAGGGTGCGGAAATCAAATATTTCCGCAGGATATCTATAAGATGCAGTGCGGAAGTGTTTGAAAACTCAAGAAATTTGGAGGAAAGGGAAAAGAATCTAAGTGGACTTTCAAACCCAGAGAGTCTAAATGGATCTCCCACAGACTCAGAGACTGATTTCAAGTAAAAAGAATAGGTCAAAAGAAAATGGCCAACAAAAAACCACAATCAAGTTGTTCTCCCCCAGTGGAGTCACCAATTTTGTTATTGGGTAAATCGGTAGATGCGGACATGAACTAATCCCCCTAGATCCACCTGGATCTAGAACAAAACGAGATGGAACAAGACGATTTGCCTAAGTTGTGATCATTGAGTTTACTACCAAAGGAGGAATAGATAACATACCTTATAAATTGTTTCATTATATATTTGGTGTCCCTGCTTCACTCCGGTACTTCTGGGAGATCAGATCTGTAATGACACAAGCCAACCAACGTGAAAGCAACAATAGTAGAATTCAATGACAACCTAAACATGTGATCAAGAAATCATGTAATAAAATACTAATCATTTTATGGGAAAGAGACGTGCCACCGTATTATATTAATGAAAAGTAGAAGATACAACCGAATTGCCTTGATGTTTCAAGTTCCCTTTTAGTGGTCCTTTGTTCCAACACACACATACACTTTCTCTAAAATCCGCATGAAGATAATCCATAAAATCTTGATGGAAAAATGGTGACTTCAAGCATCACTAGAAACAGGATCCTTCACGCAATCTTCAGCCTATTCTTTCATCAATTCTCTGCTTAATCTTGCTTAACATTTTCCATAAGAAGCCCATGATTATATAGGAGAAGGTGAAGTGGTTAAAGGAATGAGGATGATCCCACCAAATCAGAGAAACCAGTAGGATCACAACCATATGGACGCCACCTCACATTCTAGAAGATTCCACTTCTGGAAACTTCATGAAACCTCTTTCCTCTTATAGCTTTGGAATGCCACCACACCCTACCTATGTAGTAGCCTGCGGAAACCCCACGTGCCAGCTAAAGAGCAGCCTGCGGAAATCATAGATTTCCGCACTGTGTAATATATGCATCCTGCAGACCCTTTCTAAAAAGCAGTCTTGTAGAGAAGGAAAGAAGTTGCTTTTCTCAGGCAAAAAGTCATGTTGGGAGCTGGAACACATGTTTGTGAAATCATCATTAGGGTGACCAAAATAATGTGTAACACACACTCACTCTATCCTTAATGAAATTAATCCACTACTACAGAGACGAAGGATCAACATTCACTTGGGTTGAGATCCTATCGACAATTTTGACAGAATCTATCACAGTTTTTAAGGATACCAAGCCTGGGGAATTTCCAAATTTTCACATGTCATCATATCTATTGGATATCATGTGTGTGTCACACCAATATCCTAATATGGATTTGGAATGGAAATCAACAGACCCGTCCATACACATTTAGTGCAAGGTTCTCTTAGAGCACAAGTACAAGTTGAAATATCACAAGATATGTGATCACTTCTTCATGCCTTTATATGAATTCATTTTTTGTGCACCAACCCCATGCATGAAAAATAAGGCGTTAGCGATAATTAGAAAAAATAGGGATTGGTACCGAATGTAGCATGGGATGTATATCAAGATATAAAGAGCTACCGAATCTCCCCATCTACTTCCAAGATTTGTCCCAGACAAACTGGTGCTTCAAGAGGTTACCTATCAAACAGTGATCCACGGAGTCAAGGCAGCTCTCTATCAAAACAAGAAAGCTATATGGCCTCTTCTTTCATTATAAATCGATTCATACTCATTCACAACCACCAATCAAGAAAAATATTAAGTGGATATGTTACTATTGTACTGCTTCAGAGAAGACATATTCATAAGGCATGATCCCAAGAAGGTTGTCAAAGATTATTGCAGCCAACTCAAATTTCGATGGGAATACATGTCAGTTGTCAGACAATCGGCTTAGGTTGATGGAAAATTGGTTTGGATTGTTGGTTGTCATTGATGTCAACCCTTTGAGAGTGATATTATAGATTGATGTCAACCCTTAGAGATTGATGCCAACCCTTGGAGAAGTTCGGTAGTGAATTCCAGTAGAACAATAGCATGGTTAAGGGGATGTATACGGGTATGAAGATTAATATATTTGCATGTAAGACTATTCTATATGGATATTACATGTCATGCAATTTCTGGTGATATGTGGAACGTCACATAACTCCTCACGGTTAGAGAGTTATGGCCATGTGAAGTTGGAGAACCCTCATGAGTTATCTAGAAGGAAAAAGAAGTCAAATTATTCTAGAAGCTCCTAGAAGAAGTGTACTAGTCAAATTGATGGTAACTAGAATTTAATCATGGGTATAGTTGTTGCATTAAGAAAATAATTAAAATAAATTAGTTGCAACAAGAAGTTGTGGGTTTGGTAATTATGGTAAAGTAGTTTAGATGAGAAGATTAAATAGTCAAAGTCGTTGACCAAAAAATAAATTAAATAATAAAGTGGTTGCAACAAGAATTTAGTTAAGGGAAAATAAGTTATGAACTGACTAATTATAGAAAAATTAGTTGCAACAAGAATTTGTGAGTAAAGAGAAATTATTTAAATAATAAAGTAGTCAAAGTGGTTGTAAAGAGAAATTATTTAAATAATAAAGTGGTTGCAACAAGAAGTGGTGAGTTTACTATTTATGGATAAGTCAAAGTGGTTGCAAAAGAAATTAATTAAATAATAAAGTTGGTTGCAACTAAAAGTGGAGAGATTACTATTTGTGGATAAAGTGGTTGTAAGTGGACAAGTGGTTAGAAGTGGGCTATCCCTAGAAGAAGAAAGTTTGGTTAAGTTGGTTAGAAGATAACCCCTTAGGGAAGCTACATGGAAGTATAAATAAAAGAGCAAGGCTCTCCCATTTTCACCTACCATACCTATTGGAATATCATCGAATATCTATTTGTGAAAGGTATATTGCAGGTACACATTGATACATCAAGTTACGCAAGTCTGAGGTAGTAAAGGAGGGTTGACAAAGAAAGTTTCAGAGTTGCAGAAATATTGAAAAAACCCTAGTTGTTGAGGTGTACGCAGGCTACAGTGGAACAGAGCACGTACATACATAGGTTGAAGGAGAACAGAGCATGTACATACGCATGTTGAAGAAATAACAATTGTGTACAATTGGTAAAGGCCATGAAAGCTTGAGGATAAGAAGATGTCAGGTCTCTAGAGTCTGAAAGCAAGCTCCTAGGAAGGTCTACAGTGAGCAGATACAATAGATCTATCTATAGGTTTAAAGGTATGTCTTATTTCTATGAGTAGTTGCTAGCAGGAAAATCCCCCCTTTAACTACACTAGGGTTCAAAATGTAGGCAGATCGATTAACCATCTAAAAGTCAATTAATTCTCTATACTACCCCAAACATACCAAAACTAATATAAAGAAAGAAAGGAAAAAGGAGATCAGGTAACTATACCTCTAATCCCACATCTGGAGATGACCTCCTCACGCTTGGAAGTTCCATTGACTGCACGCCTCCTCCCAAGGCTGACCTGTATCCAAAGATTGACAAACAGAGAACTATAAGCATGTTATTCCATATATAAGTTAGGGTTAGATGTTAGAATGTCAATCATAAATCAATAAAAGTATTCGAGACACCATCATTTGGGACAGGTAAAATGTAATTATTTTATTAATAACACATATATTATACCTTTATAATCTAAGTCAGCCACCATTCCACGAACCTAGTCTTGGCTCCTCTTCACCAATCTCCAAGTGCACCTTATATGAACTTCTCCTCTCAAACTTCTAATCTCTTCTAGGGAAGTGAATGGGTTAAATGGAGGAAAAAGGGGATAATGAGGGAACGCTGAGGCAATTTCTCACAAAAGGAAGCAATATATTGGGCAAAGAGGGGAAGTGAAATCTGGCAGAGTTTCATTGTTCTTATGCTTAGATGTGAAATGAGACCCCAACACCTCCTTTTATATGACAAAAGGATGGTTATTCGGTTGGGTGACGGGATATAGCGGGTGGATTAGTTGGAAAACTACCAATATCCTGTCAATTTCAATGAATTCCTTGCAACTTTTTATTTTTTGCAATTTTTGCAAGTATACATGGGTTGTAATGGTGCAACATGTGTATGTACGCGAGCTGTAGTGGTGCAACAAGTGTATGTACACAGGTAGTAATGGTGCAGGGCACGTACATCTTCTAAAAAATAGTTTTTTAAGAAGAGCAACTCAAATATGCTTTGGAAAAAAATGCAAGAGGGCCAAGGCCATGTATTCATGTGTAGAGCAATTTAGGGTTATAACAGTAGTTGGATTTTTTTTCTACATGAGAAACAGTTATGGGGGTTTGAGGATTTTCCCTAGAGAGGCTATTGGTTGCATGGCACTTATTGTATGAGCTAGATCTACAGAAATACAACACTGGTATGGTTAGTATTCATTATTGTTACATCTTGTTGGGGTGAGTGTTAAGGCATATCTTGTATTTCGTAGTACAGAGTTGAGGGTTTTTGGTTGTGATGTGTTAGTGAAGTGGTTGGTTAGTTTGAGGCAGATCTGTTAAAGTACATGGTTGGTACATATGTGAGTGTTATTGGTATATCTTATGGTACATTGTGAGAGGATTTTGATAGTGGTCTTGATATATGATTGGTACACACTTGAGGCTACATAACAGTAAGGTTTTGGCACATGGTTTGATGTAAGAGTTTATGGTATTTGGATCATGGATTGTGTGATGTATTGATAAGAGGAATTTTGTTGGTTAAATTGGTATATTTCTTTGGTATATGGTTGAGATACTTAATGGGACATATAGTTGATGAGTTGGCACATACATGAGGTGTATGGTATGGTGATGATGGAACATCTTGATGAGTCATAGTTTGACTTGTTGATACATGATTGGTACATGTGTGGTGCATTGTTAGAGGCACTTGCTAGTAGTGTTGATGACACATTATTGGTACATGTTTAGAGGCACTTACTAGTAGTATTGTTGACACATTATATATGGATGATGTGGCATAGATATCTTGATATATTAGTAAAATCACATCTTGGTCTTGGTGATGGTTATGAGGTATTGTGATATGCATAGTTGATGCACTTGTGATGGTACTGGTTGTGTGAGTGATTGATGTACATGGTTGATAGTACAGGTTGATTGGTACAGGTTGGTACAAGTTGCAGGTTGATGTGACAGAGGAAACAAAGGGTCAAAGTTATTCAGGAAGGTGAAAACCCTAGTTTTAGAAGGCATGTGCAGGTTGTAGTATAGACATGTCATGTACATATGTAAGATGCAATATATAAAGGGTGTGTACATATGCAAGTTGCAGAACAGATAGGTCGAACACATGTTGGTCTTGTTGGTACAGGATGAGTACAAGTACAGGTTGGTTACATGTCAGTGGCATAGGTTGGTTATAGGTTGTTGGTACAAATTGGTACAGGTTTACAGTGGTACATCTCACAGTGACAGTGTGGGAGTGGTTTCATCAATTCACTTATATTTTAGGGTAGGAGGATGGGGCAAGGACAGGTGGTTGTATCCACCTTCCAGTTGTGGCCAGAGAACATAGGGGGTTGTAGCCTCCTTCTGGTTGTAGCCATAGAATTGGGGAGTTGGAGCTTCCCTCGGGTTGTAGCCTGAAAATAGGGGGTCAGAGCCTCCTTCTAGTTGCAGCTGGAGAATTGAAAATTGGTGCTTCCTTGAATGTAATTCTTAACGACATATAAGAAAAGCATTTTGTGGTTTTCTCCTGCATTGTGTTTCCACGTAAAATATTGGTTTATTGTGCATTGTGTGGATGTGTTTATTATTGCTTATTATGCACTGATGGATGTCAATGTTATATGATGCAATAACATATTAATGATGAATTGATGAACATTGTTGAATAAGTTAAAGGAACATGCATTGTGGTTAAAAGGATAAGTGGTATAAATTTCTCATTATTGATTCACCTCGCACCCCCCCCCCCACCCACCCTCTTTGTAATCCAACTATTGGTATCAGAGAAGGTTCCTTCAAGAAATAGTTTAACCACTAGAAGGAGATCATGGATTATACTGAGAATGGAGTACCATTGTTTAATGGTCAGAATGGTATAAAGTACGAGATGTGGAGCATAGGGACAAGAACCTTTTTAGAGGCACAGGGATATGATATTTGGTATGTAGTTGTGACAGGATGCAATGCTACAAAGAAAGAAAAGACTGCAACCAAGAAGGAATTGAAGAAGAATAACAAAATAGCAATGGATTTCATTTGGGAAGGATTACCTAATCCGATACGAGAAAAGGTTGGTAAATGTTCATCAACTAAAAAAAATTGGGATAAGTTACATAATATATATTCTCCACCCATCACAGAGTCAAAAAATGTCAAAGAATATGCAGGTACAAATCAAGAGGAAAGATGTCCATCATGTCAGACAGATTCAGAAGAAGAAGAGTGCATAATCAACAAAAGTATGTTGAAATTGAATGCCCTGAAGGTAATGAGATAGAAAATCCGTTTGAAATAGAAGACAATTATGAAGTAGAATTGTTTAGTGATTTAGATGATCTAAATAAAGAAAAAGAAGAAAAAAATTCACTCAAGAAAGAATTGATGAAACAAAAGGAAAATGTTCAAGGTTTCAAAGAAGCTCAGCAGGTCATCAAGAATTTAAAAGCTCAACTAGAAGAGGCCAGACGAATTGAAGAAACTCTAGAATATCAAAAGCATTGTTTAGAATCCAACATAGCAGCACAAAAGGAAGAAGCAGAAAAGAGAGAAAAGATATTGATAGATCATCTCAAGGAAAGAACTAATGACTTAAACTAGTTTGAGGAATATTTTGGTCAAGAAGAGAGAAGACTCGAAGAAGAAATAATTACATTGAAAATCCAACTTGAAGAATAAAATAGAACTGAAGAAGTCATGAAATCTCAGATAATGAAGAAAGAAGAAGAGGTTGAAAAACTTGAAGAATAAGTTGTCACACTAATATTCAAAGTCGCCAAGCTCAACAAGAATGTTGAAGAGACAGAAACATCTACATCAGCAGTAGAGAACGAAGAGAAGCACTCTAGGTTGCTAGAAAAGAAGAATGAAGAGAAGAGCAAGAGTTATGCATAAGTACTCAAAGGAAGGAATCATGGTCAACCGAAATCTAAGAAAACTAATAAAGATACATCTTCAAGAAGACCATTGATATTCAAGCCACAAAGAAGATTCAATCATGATCATGATAAGTCAAGGCAAGAATTCAGAAGGACTACACAACAAAGAAGATCATTCACTCCCAGGTATGTAAATTTATTTTATGGTCATTGTTTGTATTGTACTAACTTTGGACATAAGATTGCAGATTGCAAGACTTATGGAAGAAATGTTAAAGCAAGAAATTCTTATGTGGCCTCACATAACATTGAATGTTACAAATGTCATAACTATGGACACATAGCTCGTGATTGTAGAAGCATGATTGATACTTCCATGAAAGAGAACACTAATATCATATATAAGAAAGTATGGATAAGAAAATAGGAAGAACAGATGAAAAAAGACCAGGTCCCAGAGATCGCAAGATTGGCAATAACACGAGATGTAGACAAATCTACAAAGAAAAAGGAAGATGTTAGATACATAAAGGTTTGGAAAATAAATGAAATAAAATAAGAACAGGTAAATAAGGAATAGGTTCAAGAGATTGTACTTTCATGTATTGTAATGAAAGATGAATCCACGGACAGAAAGAATGAAGTCATAGTTCAAAGAGATCATGAATCTATCGATGAAGATGATGATGACTCTGCATCAGAGCAGTAATTGTTATGAGCCATCCATCTTAGATACTCCCAGGTAATATGAATATTAGACATGGGGAGTCTATGCAGTAGATGAGATAGACCAGAGAAACAACCTTCGAGCATCTTGTAGAGTTTGAGTAGACAGATTCAGAGCAGTCAATTAGAAGAAGTACAATATGATAGATTAATCAGCTGCAGTAGTGAATACTTCATGATAGTACAGTGACAAATGGGTCAGCATTATGGACAGTTGTATAGTAGAGTCTTGGATAGTATGGACAGAGATGGATTTGTAAGAACACTTAGTAGGTTTGGATAGATAGATGACAGTGGATGAGAGCAGGGATTCAGAGATTGGTTTAGAGATTGGTTCAGAGATTGGTTCAGAGATAAAGGAACATTATCATAATGGATGATAATTACACAGGAATATTTGAATGCTTCTTATTGAATGATTTCCATATATGTCAGTTGATTACACAAGGAAGCACCAATGGATAATGACTCCAAAAGGTAGCAGGTACAAGAAGACATATATTTTTCTACATGACATCTTGCAGAGAAGTCAAGGGAGAGAAACAGAAGTGGAAAGATAGGTAGAAAGATCATTCAAAGAAGTTTTCATACAGAGAGGTAAGAATAGAGGTATGATTCCAGAAGGACATATTCATCATATGTATGGATAGAGAGTTAGATTCTTAGAGAGAGAGCATAGAGGCATGTTTTCAGGGGGAGTGATGGTCACAAGGGAAGCATGAGCGATATGAATTTTGTGTTGCATCAAAGTGATACCCTTTATCAAAGGTATTATTCAGATGAAGGGAGAGAGAGTAATCAGAGGATTAGAAACGTAGAGAAAGATCAAAGACATTTAGTCAGGGGGAGCATCCTCAAGGACAGTTTAATCAGAGGGAGTAGCCCCAAAGGGAGATACCCTTTTCCATTGATGTCAAAGGGGGAGAGATAGAAACATTGATAAGGAGTATGAACATGAATGATTATCATTACTAAATGTTGTCTTCAATGTTGGTATTTCCATCAATGCCAAAGGGGGAGATTGTCATACAGTTGGCTTAGGTTGATGGATAGTTGGTTTGGATTGTTGGTTGTCATTGATGTCAATCCTTGGAGAGTGATATTATAGATTGATGTGAACCCTTAGAGATTGTGCAAGATACCAGATATAATAAATATGCAAAACAGAAATAAAATGCTAGAAATGGCAGAATAACAGTAATATAACCAGCATAATCTCCACAATAACATAGAAATGATATAAGAACAACAACATAAATAGCAATTTGATTCAGGAAGCAATGTTCATGGACCTCTTCAAGGGGGAAACCTCCAGTCGAGTAGCGATCTGTTACAATAATCTCCAAGCTAGGGTTTTCATACCCTCGACCCTTATTTATACTAAATATGTCTATCAAGAGAAGCATCTAGAGGAAGATCTTTCTAGAAGCGGAAGCTTCTATTAGGTCTTCTTACATCCACCTTATTCTATTTTATTGAAAGGCCTTATTAATATTAACCTTTATTACATCTGAATATATTGATCTACCTATGTGTGGGTTAGGACCCTAACATGTCTGCCCCCTTAAAAACAGTCTTGTCCTCAAGGCTTGAGATGTGGAAATTGCTGCAGAATGGTAGCTAGTTCCCAAGTGGCAACTACTGGAGTCGTATCTTTCCACTGGATGAGAACTTCCTTCATGGTTCTCTGACATAGGCGACGCTCACGCTGGTCCAAAACTACTTCTGGCTGTAGCCAAATGGATCCTTCTTCAGCTAACTCTGGAAGGTTGGTTTGAATTTGGCACCTAGTTCCAATCACCTTCTTTAAGCATGAAACATGAAAAACAGGATGTAGCTTCGACTGACTGGGCAGAGCTAACTAATAGGCGACTTGTCCCACATGCTTGAGAACTATATAAGGACCATAAAATTTGGGCACTAGCTTCTAACAATGCTCGGCCTTAAGGGAAGTTTGCTTGTATGGTTGCAGTTGCAGAAACACCCAATCCCCTTCTACAAATTGATGTTTAGAGCGACCTTGATCTGCTTGTTGCTTCATGTGATTCTGTGCCATGAGCAAGTTCTCTTTAAGGGTATGAAGAATATCCTCTCGAACTATAAGTGTTTGGTCAACCGCCTGGACCTTCGAGGTACCTGGTAAGTATGAGAGAACTGAAGGTGGCTTATGTCCATATACCGCTTCAAAAGGAGTCATCCGAGTAGTTGTATGGTAGGAAGTGTTGTACCACCATTAGGCTAGGGGTAACCATTGAGCCCACTCATGTTGTTTTTCAGAGGCAAAACACCTCATATATGTTTCCAAACACTTGTTGACAACTTCTGTTTGACCATCAGTCTGGGGATGATAAGTTGTGCTGAGATGCAATTGGGTGCCCTGTAGCTTAAACAGTTCTTGCCAAAAATTGCTTGTGAAAGTTGGGTCATGATCAGAAACAATAGAGTCCAGCATGCCATGAAGCTTGAAGACCTGGTCCATGAAAATTTGAGCCAGTGTTCATGCAGTAAATGGGTGTTGAAGAGCGCAGAAATGAGCATACTTGGAAAGGTGATCCACAACCACCATTATGACTGATTTATTCCCCGATTTGGGTAAGCCGGTAATAAATTCCATAGAGATATCCTTCGAAATAGCAGGTGGAATCGGAAGCGGTTGTAGTGTGCTCGGAGATTTGACTATTTCTCCCTTGTTGAGTTGACACACCTCACATTCAGCGACAAAATTACGGATGTCCTGTTTCATACCATCCTAGAAAAAAGAACGTTTGACCCTGTCATATGTTTTGGTGAACCCTGAGTGCCCCGTTGTGGGTGTAGCATGAAGCTCCGAAAGTACCGTGGATTTAATCTTTGATTGTTTACTTAAATGCAAACGGCCTTTGTATCGAAGCTCATCCTGGAGCCAAGAGTACCCTGGGGGAGCTGGAGCCTTGGTCTGCAATTGTTGGATCAGATGCGAACTTTTGGGATCTTGAAGCCATTCCTGGCGCACAGCTTGGAGTCAATCAGGTACAATGAAGGAAAGAGAAAAAAGGGATCCTTCTTCTTCATATTTTTTGGACAGTGCATCCACCACTACATTGCCTTTGCCCTTCTTTTAAATGATCTCATAATCATATCCAAAGAGCTTAGTCACCCATTTTTTTGCTCCTGGGAGGAAATGCGTTGTTCCATAAAGTACTTGAGGCTTTGATGGTCAGTCTTAATTTGGAAGTGTTGCCCCAAGAGATAAGGGTGCCATAGATCAACGGCATGAAGAATAGCCAACATTTCCTTTTCATAAATGGGTTTGCCCAGATTCCTTTCAGACAATTGCTTGCTGGTGAAGGCCAAAGGTCGACCCTCTTGCATAAGGACAGCATCGATTCCTTTCCCTGAGGCATCACATTCCAACACAAAGGTCTTTTTGAAATCAGGAAGGGCCAGAACTGAAGTGGTGCACATGTCCATCTTCAAGGTTTGAAAAGCTTGAGCAGCGGCTGCAGTCCAAGTGAAAGAGTTATTTTTTAGGAGAGCAGTGAGAGGTGTTGCAATCTTTTTGTAGTTCTTAACAAACTTGCGATAATACCCTGTTAAGCCCAGAAATCCATGCAAGATTTTGAGAGTCTTTGGGTGTGGCCAGTCTTGCATAGCTTCAATCTTTTTCAGATCCACCCTAACGCCATCCTTTCCAACCAGATGACCCAAGTATTCTACTTCTGAGGCACCAAAAGCACATTTAGACTATTTCAGGAAAATTTGGTGCTGAGAGAGTAGATGAAGAACTTGATCCACATGAGTAAGATGGTCTGTCCAGGTTTTTCTATAGATGAGAATATCATCAAAGAAAACTAAGACAAAATCACGGAGAAAGGGATGAAAGACATGATTCATGAGGCTTTGGAAGGTGGAGGGGGCATTACACAAGCCAAAGTGCATGACCAAAAACTCATAGGGCCCTCATGAGTGAAAAAGGCCATCTTGGGAATGTCTGCCTCTTTCATATGTATCTGGTGATAGCTCGAGCGAAGATCAAGTTTAGTAAAGAATTGGGCGCCACTCAATTCATCCAGGAGGTCATCGATGACGAGAATGGGAAATTTGTCTTTAATGGTCAGTTTGTTGAGGGCACGGAAGTCAGGACACATTCTCCAAGAACCTTCTTTCTTCAGGACCATGACTACGGGAGAAGATTAAGGGATCATACTAGGGAAGATAATGCCTGCATTAAGGAGTTCCTTGACCATTTTCTCAATTTCATTTTTTTGTGAAAAGGGGTGGCAATATGGATGGATATTGGGAGGAATGATTCCGGGTAAAAGGGGAATGGAATGATCATGAACACCGTAGGAAGGAGGGAGTCCTTGGGGAGTGGAAAATACCATTTGATGTTTAGAAAGGAGGGCTTGGAGGTCATGTGGCACCGGGGGTGTCTCTATTTCTTGTATGGCATGGAGTTGGGCAATGACACCAGAATGACCTTTTTTGAGCAGCTTTTCCATGATATGGGAACTAATGACCTTAGGTGAACCAGCAGTGATGCCTTGGAATTTATATTGGTGGCCTTCCTGGTCGAATTGCATGGTTAATGCCCTAAAATCCATGAGAATGGGACCCAAAGTTCTTAGCCAGTCTACACCCAACACAATGTCACAACCACCCATGTCGATAGCAAACATATGGGATTTTAGGTGGTAGTCACCGATCTGGAGATGCACATTTTCAAAGTTCCCTCCACATTTCATGGAACCACCATTAGCAATCATGATTTGGAAATTGTTGACAGCATGGATGTAGAAATGAGTTTCTTGGGCAATGTGGTGATGAATAAAATTATGGGTGCTTCCACTATCAACAAGAATGATGACCTTCTGATGCTTGATGTAACCAATTAACTTGAGGGTTTGGGGAGTGGAGAAGCCAGTGAGAGCATTGAGGGAAATGACAGGTTTTACTTCGGGAGGGTCTGAGGGAGGGGTTATGTCAGTGATTTCAGGTGACTCGAACACAAGGGGAGTTTCAACATCCTCTTCCAAAATATCCTTAGATATGGCCATAAAAGGCTTTTGTTCCTTACACTTGTGGCCCTGGAAATATTTGTCATCACAATTATAACAAAGGCCTTTGAGTTGGCATTCATCCATTTCATCCCTGGTCAATTTTTGGATCTTTAATGGGGTGGAGGGAGTAGTGGGAGTGACGGGTTTAGGGCGAGGGATAAAGGAGGGTTTTCGGTTTTGAGAGGATACAACATGTTGAGATTCTTTAGCTCTTTTAGTAGCCTCCACCCAACTCGAGGATCAAGCCATGAGGACATGGGCCTGAATCTCCTCCTTGAGGCCACTGATAAAACACTCTCGAAAGAAAGCATCAGTCATGCCCTCTGTTCGAAAAGCCAGGCGCTCAAAGGCGGCTATGAAGTCTTCTATTGTTCTGGATTGTTTCAACTTTGTCAAACGAACCAAATGGTTGGTGTCTGTGTCAAAGCGTTCATAAAGCTCAGTCACAAATTGGGTCCAAGAAATATACCCTTGACGGGAAGTTTTTCTCCATTGCCACCATTGGCAACGTTCTTGATCTAGATGGAGAACACCATACCGGAGTTTGTCCAAGTCATTTGTTATGTTGTATAAAGAGAAATAATGTTCCATTTGGGTTACCCAACTAGTGGGGTCCGAGCCATCAAATTTGGTCACATCCACCTGCGAAAGGCGTACGTCACGTTGAAAGTGATGGGTTTGAAAGGTATGGGAATGGGAGGAATGTTCGCCTTCGATCTTTAGAGGTGATTTAGAGAAAGGGTCATCTGTAGGGATCTTCAGTTTGGTGCAGAGTGATGCAAAGACAGATTCAAGTTGGATGGTCAGTTCTTGTTTGACTTCCTCCATTGAGGACTGCATGGTTGTATTTATGGTTGTATTGATGGATGAATTGATGGAGGCAATAGTAGCACTAAGTTGTTTCACTTTTTTTTGGGTCTCGAGGAAACCAGATTGCAATGTGTTGAAGTGGGTTTCTAGATCTTGGCTATGGGTATGGACCATGAGGATGGGTGAACTGAAAAGGGGCGGGCGGGGTCAAAAAATTTTCCAAAAAAAGATATGGATGAATGTGATAAGGGCGAAGAGATGAATCCAATGGAATAGTTCTCAAATAATGGTGAAAAAATTTCCAGACTTTTTTTTTTTTTTACACCTGTAGAGTTATACTCCAGTCTGAAGGAATACTGCAGTGATGAAATCCCCAAATGCTTAACCAGAAAGAAATGTGTATTTACTTGGCAACCCGAACACAGTTGTGCGGCAATAGATCTAGTATGTTTTAATTTGTTTATGTTTCTGTCCCCCAAGGGTTAGGTATTCAAGGTTTCTACATACAAGGGTTTTCCCTGTGCTATAGCTCTCTGATATACGTGCAGGGTCCAATAGTAGTACTCGGCCCAATATCTCAGGGCACTAACTAAGGAGGATAGACCGTACCCTTAGCCATACTACTCGACTACCCAGGTACTAGAGAGTATCTTCCCAAGTGTTGTTCTCGGTGACACTATAGCATTTCGATGGCCGATAGGTTTATCTAAAGAGGGCTTCAAAAAATCTAGGTCGATCCATACATAGATGTTGTCTAATGTGCTACCACTCAAAGGGATAGCAACAGGGGTTACAAGGGTGGCCAATAGATGTGCGCTTAAGAACCACTTGTATTTCCTATGTGTATGAATCCCTCAACCGTGGGTTTATGCACGTAACGACAGATCTTTGTGGCTTAAAGATGTCGGAATACGTCTCTACCCTGGAAAAAAATTCCCACAATTTCTGCCAAGGAAAGTGCTCTGATACCACTTGCAAGATACCAGATATAATAAATATGCAGAACAGAAATAAAATGCTAGAAATGGTAGAATAACAGTAATATAACCAGCATAATCTCCACAATAACACAGAAATGATATAAGAACAACAACATAAATAGCACTTTGATTCAGGAAGCAATGTTCACGGGCCTCTTCGAGGGGGAAACCTCTAGTCAAGCAGCACTCTATTACAATAATCTCCAAGCGAGGGTTTTCATACCCTCGACCCTTATTTATACTAAATACGTCTATCAAAAGAAGCATCTAGAGGAAGATCCTTCTAGAAGCGGAAGCTTCTATTAGGTCTTCTTACATCCGCCTTATTCTATTTTATTGAAAGGCCTTATTAATATTGACCTTTATTACATCTGAATATATTGATCTACCTATGTGCGGGTTAGGACCCTAACAGATTGATTTCAACCCTTGTAGAAGTTCGATAGCGAATTTTGGTAGCACAATAGTATGGTTAAGGGGATGTATAATGTTATGAAGATTAATATATTTGCATGTAAGACTATTCTATATGGATAGTACATGTCATGCCATTTTTGGTGATATGTGGAACATCACATAACTCCTCACAGTTAGAGAGTTGTGTCCATGTGAAGTTGGAGAACCCTCATGAGTTATCTAGAAGGTCAAAGAAGTCAAATTATTCTAGAATCTTCGAGAAGAAGTGTACTAGTCAAAGTGATGATAACTAGGAGTTAATCATGGGTATAGTTGTTGCATTAAGAAAATAATTAAAATAAATTAGTTGCAACAAGAAGTTGTGGGTTTGGTAATTATGGTAAAGTAGTTTAGATGAGAAGATTAAATAGTCAAAGTGGTTGACCAAGAAATAAATTAAATAATAAAGTGGTTGCAACAAGAAGTTAGTTAAGGGAAAAGAAGTTATGAATTGACTAATTATAGAAAAGTAGTTACAACAAGTTGTGAGTAAAGAGAAATTATTTAAATAATAAAGTAGTCAAAGTGGTTGTAAAGAGAAATTATTTAGATAATAAAGTGATTGCAACAAGAAGTGGTGAGTTTACTATTTATGGATAAGTCAAAGTGGTTGCAAAAGAAATTAATTAAATAACAAAGTTGGTTGCAACTAGAAGTGGAGAGATTACTATTTGTGGATAAAGTGGTTGTAAGTGGACAATTGGTTAGAAGTGGGTTAGCCCTAGAAAAAGGAAGTTGGGTTAAGTTGGTTAGAAGGTAACCCCTTGGGAAAGCTACATGGAAGTATAAATAAGAGAGTAAGGCTCTTCCATTTGCACCTACACAACCTATTGTAATATCATTGAATATCTATTTTGTGAAAGGTCTATTGCAGGTACACATTGATACATCAAGTTACGCAAGTCTGAGGTAGTAAAGGAGGGTTGACGGCGAAATTTTTAGAGTTGCAGAAATATTGAAAAAACCCTAGTTTTTTAGGTGTATGCAGGCTATAGTGGAACAGAGGGCGTACATACGCGGGCTGAAGGAGAACAGAGCGCGTACATACGCATGCTGAAGAAAAAATAGTCGCGTACAGTTGGGAAAAGCCATGAAATATTGAGGATATGAAGATGTTAGGTCTCTAGAGTTTGAAAGAAAACTCCCAGGAAAGTCTACAGTTATCAAGTACAAAATATATATCTACAAGTTTAAAGGTATGTCTTATTTTTATGAGCAATTGGATTTTGTTGTCTACATGAGAAATGGTTACGAGGGTTTGAGGATTTTCCCTAGAGAGGCTATTGGTTGCATGGCACTTATTATATGATCTATATCTACAGAAATACAACACTCATATGGTTAGTATTCATTTTTTTTACATCTTGTTGGGGTGACTGTTGAGGCATATCTTGTATTTTGTAGTACACGGTTGAGGGTTTTGGTTGTGATGTGTTAGTGAAGTGGTTGGTTAGTTTGAGGCAGATCTATTAAAGTACATGGTTGGTACATATGTGAGTGTTATTGGTATATCTTATGGTACATTTTGAGAGGCTTTTGTTAGTGGTATTGATATATGATTGGTACACACTTTAGGCTACATAACAGTGAGGTTTTGGCACCTGGTTTGATGTAAGAATTTATGGTATTTGGATCGTGGATTGTGTGATGTATTGATAAGAGGTATTTTGTTGGTTATATTGGTATGTCTTTGGTATATGGTTGAGATACATGTTAGGACATATAGTTGAGGAGTTGGAACATACATGAGGTGTATGGTATGGTGATATTGGCACATCTCGATGAGTCATAGTTTGACTTGTTGATACATGATTGGTACATGTGTGGTGCATTGTCAGAGGCACTTTCTAGTAGTGTTGGTGACACATGATTGGTACATGTTTGGTACATGTTTAGAGGCACTTACTAGTAGTATTGTTGACACATGATATATGGATGATGTGGCATAGGTATCTTGATATATTAGTAAAAGCACATCTTGGTCTTGGTGATGGTTATGAGGTATTGTGATATGCATAGTTGATGCACTTGTGATGGTACAGGTTGTGTGAGTGATTGATGTACATATTTGATAGTACAGGTTGATTGGTACATGTTGGTACAAGTTGTAGGTTGATGTGACAGAGGCAGCAAAAGGTCAAAGCTATTCAGGAAAGTGAAAACCCTAGTTTCAGAAGGAATACGTAGGTTGTAGTATAGACAGGTCGTGTACATAGGTAGGCTGTAGTATAAAGGGTGCATACATACGCAAGATGTAGAACAGATAGGCCATGTACCTATTGGTTTTGTTGGTACAGGATGAGTATATGTACAGGTTGGTTACAGGTTGTTGGTATAGTTTGGTATAGGTTTACAGTGGTACATCTCACAGTGACAGTGTGGTAGTTGTTTCTTCATATCACTTATATTTCAGGATGGCGAGATGGGGAAAAGATAGGTGGTTGTAGCCGGAGAACATAGGGGGTTGTATCCTCCTTCTAGTTGTAGCCAGAGAATTGGGGAGTTGGAGCTTCCCTCAGGTTGTAGCTTGAAAATAGGGGGTTAGAGCCTCCTTCCAGTTGCAGCTGAAGAATTGGAAGTTGGTGCTTCCTTGAATGTAATTCTTAATGACATATAAGAAAATAATTATGCAGTTTTCTCCTGCATTGGGTTTCCACATAAAACACGGGTGTGTTGTGCATTGTGTGGATGTGTCTATTATTGTTTATTATGCACGGATGGATGTTAGTGTTATATGATGCAATAACATATTAATGATGAAATGATGAACATTGTTGAATAAGTTAAAGGAACATACATTGTGGTTAAAAGTATTAATAAGTGGTATAAATTTCTCATTACTTATTCACCGCCCCCCGCCCCCCCCTTTCAGTAATCCAATATCGGTCATTTAGGAGGAAGAAAAAGTACATTGTGGGGCACAGACTTATGATGAAGTAATTACCAAGTGACAAGGAAATCCCATAGGAAGGATTGTTGATGTAGAGAAGGCTCGTGAAGAAGCATGAAAGAAGGAAGAAGAACATGAAGCAACAAAGGCATCTACTGCAATGAAATCCATTCATTCTGGGTCAATTGAAGAAGAAGAAATAGTGGCATATAAGAAGAGAAGAAAGAAGAAAAGAGTTCAGAAAAGGAGGATGCAGCAGAAAATAAGAGGAGGACCAATGAGGCTAGAGATAAAGCAAAGGCTAATGTAGAAATAGATAAAGTAGAGGCAGAAGCAAAGGCATGTGCTAAGAAGAAATATGAAGCTAAAGATGAACAAAAAACAACATCTCAAAGAGCTACAATAGAATCAGCAGCAGTGGTGGAAGTGACATAGAGAGCAACAAATGAGGCTACAGCCAAGGAAACAGAGGAGGAAAAGTGGAAGAGAGATAAAGAAGCTATAAACAATGATGACTCACTAATGGATACCAACCTTCCAGTTTCAATGATGGAAGTCCCTAGCAGTCAGCCTCAATTCAGTGGAATGGAATTGGGACTCCGGACTCCATATAACCCAAGCAGAGTGTTGAACTTGAAAAAGTCCAGGTACGAAAAATCCACTGGCCACATCTTACAATAGAAAGTCGGAAAGGTGTCATTCACATGGGGAAACCTATTATCAATCATCACAGAAAACACTATAATAGAAGATGTCAACCAAGATCCACTATCCATAGAATTCACCAGAACCACTTTCACCACGGCCACTAAGCAAAACCTTAAGAGATTGTATCGCCAAAACCAGGAGAAAAATATTGGGATTAGGGAACTAGAAGAACAAATCTGACAAGTGAGGATAGACGAATGTAGCTTGTGAGAATTCAAATTGTGTATAGAGAAAGTGAGGAAAGAATTGGAGGAGGACATTACTGACATGTATTCCCACTTGCACATCTTTCAACAGGTGACAGCCACCATAATGGAACAACATAGCCAATTGCAGGCCAAGAACACCTAGCTCATTACCATATATGAAGGTTTAGGTGATATTGACAAATGTATCATCGAAAAACCAAATGATCCAATGAACTTCTTCACCCTACAGAGATAGAGAGAAAAATTGATTACGCTTCACTTGAGCGGTGTCAGCAAGCTAGGCAGAAAGCATAGAAGGAAATGACTAGCACGTTAGCAATCTATACTCGACTTCACAAGTAGCAGAAGTTATGATATAGAAGTGTCATCTCCCTCCCATTGAAGATCTTGGAAATACCCTCACGAAGGAATAGCTCCTAGAAAATATCCAACAAAGCAAAAGTCACAAGTAGGAGATAATTGAATCAACCATGAAGGTGACAATGGAACTAATGAAGAAACACTTCATACAGCTCACCAAAGTACCCACCATGATTCAAGCATTCATGGAAACCATGGAAAAATACATGAGGACCATCATTGAAAACACGGTCATACATGAAGTTGCCCTCGAGTACTTGAATAGGACAAAATAGAAAAATCGAATTTGTTGTTAGTTGTATTCTATTTTGTCTTTTTCCAACCGTTTTCAGCTTCATCCTCATTCTCACACATGTCAAATAGCGAATGAGGGAAGATGAAATGTTTTTTGTAACTGCTTCTTGAGGAATTCAAGAAGAATTTTCAACAGTTTTCTAGTATATCTATAAATAAAGGAAGAGGGCCATTTTGAAGGGGCTCTTCAAGCATTTTATACACTCAAGAAACTATTTTCAGAGAAAATACCGTGTTGACTAATATTGAGAAGTCCTTAGGGCCGGTTTTGAAAAAGAGAAGAACTTGTGTACATTGTTGTTTTCTATTAACTATTTTCAGTAGATTGTATACTATTTACATGTGTTGTAAGAATATGGTGTTTCCTATATACTCTTCTTAAGAAATTGTTATTTTTTATTACAGCTTTGTTATGATTTCTATGTTTATCTCCTGAGAATATGAGTTTTTAATGTATGTGTTCATATGATCGGGACTATTCTGGTTATGTATTCATGTGCATATGTTTTCTAACTTTACTTCTTCATAACAGCTATCTGAGTGAATTTGTTTGTAGAGATAGTTTCATTTCAGCTACTCATTTGGTTACGATATTTTTATCCTAGCTAGGATAGGATAGGATAGGGTAGATTAGATTTTATTTATGCATTTATATATTATTCATCTACATCTGTGCATTTGCAAACCATCCAACCATCCCCCCATAACCAGTAATGGTAGTCGCGCAAGAATCTGAATGGGTCTCCTAAACCAAATGATGCACAGTCTAATTGGGACTATGTACTAGGGAGTACCCCTTGTTGTTGAAGGGAATTTATGCCCCATCAAAAAAATTGGTGCTAGAAGGAGGGTTTGAATTTGTATGGCTAACTTAAACTCACGACAAACGATTCGCTAGTCCTCTGAGAATATTCTTCTTCAACAATGTTTCCCTCGTATCCCTTTAGAATAGAATGTTACCTTTGAGTATTCAAATCTCGCATTTGAAAGTGTTACTATCAACCTTGAACATAAACTAGAATCTTGGTATCTTTTACATGAAAAATATTTTGTTGAAACTCGTCATATTACTCATGCATATGCCAAATTTCTTGGTCAACTACCAATAGCCTCATAACTCCCCATAAGGCGAGCTACCTGCATAAGACAACCCAAGAATCGGCTCGAGAATCAAGCCAACATTCTTATTAACTCTATAGAATATTTGATTGAAACTTCTCTATAGGAATTACCAATACCTTTGAGTAAAACTCCTCCCACACCTTGTGGTCCTACGCCTCCCGGTTCGAAAGAAAATTTTAGCGGTGATGATCTAGAATATGATACTGAAGATAAATTTGATGAAAAAGAATGGTTATCCTAATACCAACATTTTCAAATCTTATTGGGCTAAGGAAAGATAGTAGGGATTCTTACCCTATGTTTATATCCTTTTGTAAAAATAACAAGTAATCCTCAAGAAATATGTTCTTGGGACCAATGTTGTATTTTATGTTGTGTTATGACAAGGAAATAAAGAAATATTTATATCATAAAATTACAACAGATTTAATGAACATTCATGAAACAGAAAATATAAAATAAATATCACACATAAGGGTAATGGAAAGATGAATAAGGACACTGGAAAATGGTGTGATTTCCACAAAATCCCCTCGAACAACACCGATGAATGTCTCTCAAAACAGCCATTAGTGGCCAAGATCAAAGACAGGGAGTTGAACCCTAATTCGGAATATGATTCAGAAAATATTGGTAGAAGACAGATCATCGACGCAGACCCCACTACTATTGTCGTGATTGTAACAATTCAACCAGAAGAACCAACAGATCCTAAAGAGGGTGAGCCCATTTTTCATTCACAGTTGTGGGTGAAGGGGACCCCGTTGCATTTTATTGTTGATAGTGGAATCCAAAAGAACCTCATCTCAGCAGAGGTTGTCAAACAGTTGGGATTTTCGAAAACACCACACCCACAGCCATACAACATCGGGTGGCTTCGCCAAGGAAAAGATCTTTGTGTCAGCCAGCAATGTCGATTGTCATATAGCATCCAGCCCTTCAATGATGATATATTATGTGATGTTTCCCCATTGGATGTATGTGATGTTCTTTTGGGGCAGCCATATATGTGGAAGCTCCACGCTATTTATGAGTCTCGACCCCGTAGTATCATTGTTACTCTGGGGGGTCATCTCTACATGATATAAGAGGTAGTTCCAACTATTGTTCCACCTAAACAGTGTCGTAAGGTAGTATCTCATACTACCAAATCTAGCTTCTTGACAATTTTTTTCAAAAGGTGAACAGAAGAACACTACAAATTTTTTTTTGCAGCCTTAACTTCTATCCAACAAAAGTAGGTCGACAAGATTGCAACAAAGCGCAAAAAATTCTTCTGCACACAGTCATCTCAGGTAGCCCGACTGGTTAAAAATGTCCAACCCTTCCAACATCAGGTTCTCAATAACCTTCCACAAACCAAGCAGTGCAACTTCTCCAGCAAGGCAAGCAGCTCACCAAGGTTCATATTAAGAAAACGCTTTCCCCTCTCCCCTAGAAACTCAGGGAAATGGATACCATTGCTTCCTAATGAGGGAGGATTGATCCAGGTGGATATAAGTGGCCACCCACGTATTTCAGCTGGCTCAAAACATTTTTTCTACTACTTACTATTTTTAGTAGTTTTTTGGTTCCTAAACTTTTGGGACCATTTTGAGGTCCTTAAAAATGTTTTTTCATTATCTATCAACTCAATGATAACAAATGGATCTCATATACCCCCCAAAATTAATCTCCTCGTCGATACCTTTGCAACGAGCTATTGTGCACCCCAAACGGAGATCGTATGCCAAAGTTACGCCCCCAGGAAGTTGATACACCAAACTACCCAAAATGGGGTCCACAAAATTGTTGGCTTTTCATCTTCTGGAGTTAGGGTTTTGGATTTTTTTTATGTTAAAAATGCCTTTAGAGCCTAATTTTAATCATCTTCTTGTGAATGTGAGTAGCCTTCACATCTCTTCTCAGAGATAAGCTACCACCATTCTAGCGAGTCTTTCACTCTATATTTCTACAGTAGTGTACACTTTGCTCATTCATAGAAAATGTGTATTACTGTATATATGTGCCTCTTGTTATATATCTGATATATATTTGTTATATTATTGGCTCTCTCACAATATCTCTGTATATTTATGTGTTATATCTCCGCTCTCATTTTGTGCAGAAAATAATTTGGATCAATGGTATCAGAGCAAGTTGTTCTTGATTGTTTTCAGTGCATGTCCATGACAAAGTCTGAATATAGAAAGTTGGGTCTCGAGATTGTCTCTCTTGAGGAAAATCACTCTCACATTCCCAAGAAACCCTCCATGGAATAAGAAAATAAAAATGGTGGAGTAGAAGATTATATCAATCTGTTGCTTGAGCAAGCTCTCACGCGACAGAGGGACGAAATGATGGAGAATTTCCCCACATCCTTCAATGCCTGCCGATAACAGCATGCACGTCTTCATCAAGCGGCCACTTTGGAAGCACCTCTCCTTTCAAGGTACAAGTCAATTTTTATATTCCTGTATTTGAAGGTTAGATAGATGCGGATGCCCTAGAAAAATGGTTAAATCTGCTAGAAGGTTATTTCTTTGTTCACAATTTTTCTAACAAGGAAAATATCACCTTCACACTCCTTAAGGCTCTCCCCCATGTCAAAAATTGGTGGGAAACTTACTGGGAGCAAAGTTCCATAGAAGATTCTGAAATATATGGGGTCGAGCCCACTTGGGATTTTTTTTTGGATGTGATCAAGGAACAATATGACCCTATTGGCAACTATGACGACCAATACATGAGATGGACCACACTACGACAAGAGAGGGGCCAAGCAATGTCAGAGTTCACTAATACCTTCCATACCTTTCACACCAATATGGGTATCAAAGACTCCGAGTGACATCTGGATCTGAAATACCGTGGGGCTCTACAGAAATACATCCAAAATGAAATGTATTTTCTTGACATCTCATCATTGGGTGTTGCTTATCGATATGTTGTTAAAATCGAGAAGAAATTTAAGCAAAAGAAAAAGCGGGAGTTCGAGTATGCAAATATGAAACAAACAAATTATGGTAAATACATCCCTAACAACCAGTTGTCATAAAACCCTCAATGGTGGAAGAAAAGAAAAATGACGAAGCGGAAGATTTTATCAATCTGTTGCTTGAGCAAGCTCTCATGCGACAGAGGGATGAAATGATGGAGAATTTTACCCACATCCTTCAACACCTACTGATAACAGTAGGCATGTCTTCATCAAGCGACCACTTTGGAAGCACCTCTCTTTTCAAGGTATAGGTCAATTTTGATATTCTCGTATTTGAAGTTCAGATAGATGTGAATTCCCTAGAAAAATGGTTAAATCTGCTAGAAGGTTATTTCTCTGTTCACAATTTTTTTGACATGGAAAAGATCATCTCCACACTTCTTAAGGCTCTTCCCCATGTCAAACATTGGTGGAATACTTTCTGGAAGCAAAGTTCCACAGAGGAGTCTAGAATATATGGAGTTGAGCCCACTTGGGATTTTTTTGTGGATGTGGTCAAGGAACAATATCACCCTATTGGCAACTATGACAATCAGTACATGAGATGGACCAAACTGGGGCAAGAGAGGGGCCAAGCAGTGTCGAAGTTCACCAATATCTTCCATACCTTGCGCACCAAGCTGGGTATCAAAGACCCTGAGTGACATCTAGTTCTGAAATATCGTGGGGCTCTACATAGATACATCCAAACTAAAACGGATTTTCTGGACATCTCATCATTGGGTGTTGCTTATTGATATGTTGTTAAAATTGAGCATAAACTTAAGGACCAGAACAATCGGGAATTCAGGTCTGCAAATCTGCAATAACCAAAGTATGGTAAAGACGGTGCTAACAACCATCCTTCAAAAAACTAGTCCAAGCCATAGGAAAAGAAGGGTAACGGAAAGACAAAGAAGGACACTGGAAAATGGTGCGATTTCCACAAAATCCCCTGGCACAACACCAATGAATGTTGCTCAAAATAGTCATTGGTGTCTGATATCAAAGACAAGGAGTCAAACCCTGATTCAAAATATGATTCAGAAAATACCAGTAGAAGACAGATCATCATTGCAAGCCCCACTGCTATTGTCGCATCCTTAACAATTCAACCAGAAGAACTAGAAAATCATGAAGAGGGTGAGCGCCTTTTTCATTCACATATTTGGGTGAAGGGGATCCTGTTTCATTTTATTGTTGATAGTGGAAGCCCAAATAACCTCATCTCAATAGAGGTTGTAAAACAGCTGGGATTGTCGAAAACACCACACCCACATCTATACAACATTGGGTGGTTTTTCTAGGGATGAGATCTTTGTGTCAGCCGGAAGTACTGATTTGCATACAGCATCCATCCCTTCAAGGATGAGGTATTATGTGATGTTTCCCCATTGTATGTTTGTGATGTTCTTTTGGGCCAGCCATATATGTGGAAGCACCATGTTATTTATAAGTCTCAACCCTGTATTGTCATTGCTACTCTAGGGGGTCATCTCTACATGATACCAAAGGTAGTTCCAACTACTATTAAACCTAAACAGTGTCGCAAGGTAGTATCTCATACTACCAAATTCATCTTCTTTACAATCTGTTCAAAAGGTGATAAAAGGACACTACAACCACTACAGCCTTGGTCCAAGCCCCTTCTATCCAATAGAAGTAGATCGACAAGATTGCAGTAAAGTGAAAATATTCCTTCTGCACACAGTCATTTTAGGTAGTCCAATTGGTTAAAAAGGTCCAACCCTTCGAACATCAGGTTCTCAATAACCTTCCACAAACCAAGCAACTCAACTTCTCTAGCAAGGCAAGGAGCTCACCAAGTTTCAGATTCAGCAAACGCTTCCCCCTCTCTCCTGAGAACTCAATGCAATGGATACCATTTATTCCTAAGGAGGGAGGATCGATCTAGGTGTATATCAGTGGCCACCCACCTATTCCAACTGGCTCAAAACAGTTTCCTGGCAACTTACTATTTTAAGCATTTTTTTGGTTCCTAAACTTTTGGGACCATTTTGATAGCCAAAAAACATTTTTTCATGATCGATCACCTCAATGATGGTCAAAGGCTCTCATTGATCCCCCAAAATGAATCTCCTCGTCGATACCTTTTCGGCGAGCTATTTTGCACCCCAAACGAAGATCGTATGCCAAAGTTACGCCCACGGGAATTTGATACACCAAACTACCCAAAACGGGGTCCCCAAAACTATTGGCTTTTCATCTTCCAGGGTTAGGGTTTTGGATTTTATTTATGTTAAAAATGCCTTTAGAGCCTCATTGTAATCATGTTCTTGGGAATTTGAGTAGCCATCACATCTCTTCTCAAAGATAAGTTTCCACCATTCTAGCGAGTCTTTCACTCTATATTTCTACAGTTTTGTACATTTCGCTCATTAATAGAAATTGTATATTACGGTATATTTGTGCCTCTTGTTATATATCTGATATATCTCTATTATATTATTGGTTCTCTCACAATATCTCTATATATTTATGTGTTATATCTCTACTCTCATTTTGTGTCGAAAATAATCTGGATCAGTGGTATCAGAGCAGGTTGCTCTTGATCATTTTTCAGTGCATGTCCCCGACGATGTCCAAGTATAGAAATTTGGGTCTCGAACTTGTCTATATTGAGGAAAATCACTCTCACACGCCCAAGAAACCCTCCATGGTGGAAGAAAATAAAAATTATGGAGCAGAATATTCTATCAATCTACTGCTTGAGCAAGCTCTCACGCGACAAAGGGATGAAATGATGGAGAATTTTCCCACATCCTCCAATGCCTCTTGATAACAGCAGGCATGTCTTCATCAAGACACCACTTTGGAAGCACCTCTCCTTTCAATGTACAAGTCAATTAAGATATTCCCATATTTAAAGGTCAGATAGATGTGGATGCCCTAGAAAAATGGTTAAATCTGCTAGAAGGTTATTTCTCTGTTCACAATTTTTTCAACAGGAAAAAGATCACTTTCGCACTCCTTAAGGATCTCCCCCATGTCAAACATTGGTGGGAAACTTATTGGGATAAAATTTCAATAGAGGAGTCTTTAACATATGGGGACGAGCCCACTTGGGATTTTTTTTTGGATGCAGTCAATGAACAATATTACCCTATTGGAAAATATGATGACCAGTACATGAGATGGAACACACTGCGGAAAGAGAGGGACCAGGCAGTTTTGGAAGTCACCAATACCTTCCATACCTTGTGCACCAAGTTGGGTATCAAATACTCTGATCAACATCTGGTTCTGAAATATTGTGGGGCTTTACACAGATACATCCAAACTGAAATGGATTTTTTGTATATCTCATCATTGGGTGTTGCTTATCGATATGTTATTAAAATCGAGCATAAATTTAAGCACCAGAAAAAGTGGGAGTTTGAGTTTGCAAATCCACAGCAACCAACGTATGGTAAAGATAGCCCTAACAACCAGCCTTTATAAAACAAGTCCAAGCCATAGGAAAAGAAGGGTAACGGAAAGACGAAGAAGGACACTAGAAAATGGTGTGATTTTGATCCGGATTTTATGAGCAGAACGAAATCACTACAGATTATTAACAAGTGCTTAACACAAAATAACAGAGATACAGTAAAATTGGTTTTCTTTTCAATAAGGAAATAAGTTGAAACTGTAAAATGTAGCGGAAACAAGCTTGTTGGAATGGTGGCGGCTTATCTCTGAGAAGAGATGTGACAATTGTGCTCATTCGCAAGAAGATGATTACAATGAGGCTCTGAAGGCCTTTTTACAATAAACATAAATTCCAAAAACCCTAGACATCCAAAAACCTAACCCTAGGAGATGAAGCGCCAAAAGTCGTGTAGGCCATGTCTAGGTAAGTTAGTACATCAACTTCCCGGGGTTGTAACTTTTGCATACCATCTCCGTTTTAGGCGTATGATATCCCATTGGAAAGGTATCATCGAGGAGATTCATTTTGGGGGCTCAATCATGCCTTTGTATATCATTAAGAATCTTTATCCTGCAAAACCTTCATTTAAGCCCTCAAAATGGCCCCGGAAGTTAAAACAACTAAAAATAGTAAATTGCCAAAATTGCCAGAAAATTGTTTCGAGCCTGTTGGAAAAGGTGGGTGGCCGCCGATATCCACCTAGATCAGATTTACATGAAATCCCCTGGCACAACATCAATGAATGTCGCTCAAAACATTCATTACTGGTCGAGATCAAAGACAAGGAGCCAAACCCTGATTCAGAATATGATTCAGAAAATACTGGTAGAAGACAGATCATTGATGTAGAACCCACTCCTATTTTCACGACCGCAACAATTCAACCAGAAGAACCAGCAGATCCTGAAGAGGGCGAGTTCCTTTTTCATTCACAGATGTGGGTGATGGGTACCCCACTGCATTTTATTATTGATAGCGGAATCCAGAAGAACCTCATCTCAGTAGAGGTCATCAAACAGTTGGGATTGTCGACAACTCCACACCCGCATCCATACAACATCGAGTGGATTCACCAGGGGCAAGATATTCATGTCATCCAGCAGTGTTGATTGTCATATGGCATCGATCCCTTCAAGGATGAGGTATTATTTCATGTTTCCCCACTTGATATTGTTGAAGTTCTTTTGGACCATCCATATATGTGGAAGCACCGTGCTATTTATGAGTCTCAACCCCGTAGTGTCATTGTTACTCTGGGGGTTCATCTCTACACGATACCAAATGTAGTTTCGACTATTGTTCCACCTAAACAGTGTCGCAAGGTAGTATCTCATACTACCAAACTTAGCTTCTTCAAAATCTATTCAAAAGGTGAATGGAAGGACACTACAACCACTACATCCTTGGTCCAAGAACATTTTATCCAACAGAAGCAGGTCGAAAATATTGCAGTAAAGTGCAAATATTCCTTTTGCACATATTCATCTCAAGTAGCCCGACTGGTTAAAAAGTTCTAACCCTTCCAACATCAGGTTCGCAATAACCTTCCACAAACCAAGCAGCGCAACTTCTCCAGCAAGGCAAGAAACTCACCAAGGTTGAGATTCACCAAATGCTTCCCCCTCTCCCCGGAGAACTCAACACAATGGAGACCATTTCTTCATAAGTAGGGAGGATTGATCCAAGTGGATATCGGTGGCCACCCACCTATTCCAACTGGCTCAAAATATTTTTCTAGAAACTTATTATTTTTAGCAGTTTTTTCGGTTCCTAAACTTCTGGAACCATTTTGAGGGCCTAAAAAATGTTTTTTCACGACCGATCACCTCAATGACAGCCAAAGGATCTCATTGAGCCCCAAAAAGTAATCTCCTCGTTGATACCTTTCAAACGAGCTATTGTGTGCCCCAAACAAAGATCGTATTCCAAAGTTACGCCCCCGAGAAGTTGATACACCAAACTACCCAAAATGAGGTCCACAAAATTGTTGGCTTTTCATCTTTTGGGTTAGGGTTTTGGATTTTATTTATGTTAAAAATGCCTTTAGAGCCTCATTGTAATCATCTTCTTATGAATGTGAGTATCCGTCACACCTCTTCTTAGAGATAAGTTTCCACCATTCTAGTGATTCTTTCACTCTGTATTTCTACAGTTTTGTACATTTCACTCATTAATAGAAATTGTGTATCACTGTTGTTATGAGGAAAATCCCTCTATGGATAGGGTGAACCACAACAGACAGGTATGATTGTAGAAATCGAATCAATTCCAGCATATTCTATATAAACTAATGTGCAAGAGAGGTAAGAAAAAGGCCTACCTCGTCCAAACATTTGATGATGTCCATCGTTGAGCACTTCGACCCAAAGACTTATACCTGCAACAAGTTCTCAACAAATAAGCAGAGCAAGCATATAATGATAATATAAAAGGTTATCACATTAGATATCATAATCCATTAATATACAAAACAAACATGCCCATGGATCATAATACATATATTTGCAAGATATCAATTGGACGGGAAAGGAGTATTTCTATTAATAAATTATCAGCATAAGTGAAAATATTACAGACTTCCATGTTGGCACGGTTCGGAACCAAGAAACCGAGTTCCTTCCAACTGGGCCTCCACCTCTTCAATCCTCCACCAAAAGCAATCTCATATAAGGGAGACAAAGAGATTCTCCATCAATAAGGGGAGATCTTGGGGGTTGAACACTATGTTCGGACTTAAAGGACAAAGGGATGCAGACTCAATATGAAGTAAATAATTTCTCCAGAGTAACTTTTCTCTCAAAGTTGAATTCTCTCTCCTTTTCCATAGCTCGGAATTGGCTTCTTTATAGCCTTCAAAATGAAACTAAAGGACCGAGCTGGAATGTTTTCAGTATGTGGAAGGCTAAGGATCAGAGATCTCCTCTCGTGAATCAAAACCCAACATTTAATTTTGATTTTCTGGCACAAATCTCGATGTACGTGGGTTGTAGTGGAGAAGCCAGTGTATACACTTGTTGTATAAGGTGCAATATGTGTACAAGTGGAAAACTTAATATTTTTATCTCTGCATTTTATCATCGGGGAAAGTAAGTCTGCATGGGGGAATGGAATAAGGCCCTCTCTGTAAGATTGCATAGGGTGAGGCAAATATTTCTCTAATAGATGCCCCCTAATGTGTGAGGTCATATAAGTATCTGTGATGGCCAAAATACATTATGAATAACCTAGAAGTTGAGTGGTAGGGAACTAGTTGTACGAACTCAATTTCTCATTACATTTTGTACTGACTTTGCATACATGGTTGCCAAAAATACACTTCAGATCCATGTAGAAATATACCAAACAAGTGTTTGTGGCCATGAATAGGCAAATCCAAATGCGGTTATATGCCATTAGTTGTCATAGTCACGAACAAGGCCCAATAGTACCAGTCTCAAAACCAATCTGAAGATGTTTGTATACCATGGAGTACAATCTGATCTCCCATGATCACTGAAGTCATATAGGTACTGGTCCAATGAAAAGGAAGCAACAGATCAGGAAAGCTACGGCCACATAGTGATATCTTCAAGTCTTCTACACAATCCGCCAAAGGTGAAATTCTACATCATGTGAATAAAGGAGTTGAGGTCGAACACAATGAGACATCGTTTGATTACCGGTCATTGATGTATATCGTTAACAAATGTAAGATAGCATATCGATAATGAAAGTAGGTATCAAGGCACCGAGTACATTCTTACAAGTGTGAATAGAGGAGTCGGTGTCGAACACCTGAATAATACATCAATCAGGAGACATTGATGTATTCCCAACTGTCGATGGCCAGAGATCCTACCACTGATGACTGCAAGCCTCAAGGTACTCATAACACTCTAGGTCCTGTTTCCAGAATAAATGGGTTGATGTCAATGGAAAGAGACATGTTGAAAGGAGAGCATTAAGGCATCTCTCATCAGTCAACATTAGGTACAAAGTAGGAGCTTCATGATTTGGTGGAAATCGGATGAAGAACAAGTTCACGAACCAACAACCCTGTGCATCTTTCATGTGTGCCAAGTGCAAGCGATACACAAAAAAGACCCTTTGAATAGCAGCCAATGATGAAAATTGCTGACAAAGGTGAGGAAACCACCAATAAGGCTAATGGCATCCAAGACACTGCACAAATCCCAATGTGTGAATATAGGTCTTATCGTCGAACACAAGGGAAACCACCCAGTCAACGACCAATGATGAAATGTTGATTGTTGGGTTCAAGGTCACCTACCAATGATGAAAGTAGGGCCAGAGTGCATGATAGGACTAAAGTAGCATGTGATTCTAAGAAAAACTGAGGGTATGGCCGACATGCAAAGTCAAGAGTTCTGAGGAGTGGTCGACATAGTTTGATATAATTCCTTTGAATAAGAGGATGAGACATATGGTGGACTCTAGCAGCATAGACTTAATGATAAAATCATGAGATGTAGGAGGAGTCCATGAAGTGTTCTGTAGGGACTGGAACAGTAACCAGTTGGTAGAGAAGACTTTTTAACGAGATCAACTTCCTAAGTCCATGCTATAACCAAAATTATGATGAATGGACTCAAATAACTTTGTGCTCTGTTCAAAGGTGACACGGCTGCTGCCAATACAAGATAATACTCCCTTCTCACCCGTTTTTTTTTGTTTTTTCATAACAAACGAATGTCATGATACAGAGGAGGAAACGAGTGTCGCAAGTAAGCAAAACTAGTTCCATCAATGGAACATACCTATGCTCAATGCAGGGAAGTGCATGCGGGAGATGGACACTCGGGGGATGTTCCCTCCTAGGTATAGGATGTCAAATTGCGAAGGATATAAACAAGGCTCTGCTTGGTTGAGGATGAAAAGTTGTTGAGGCAAATGGTTTATAACGCAAAGTGAGAACCGGTTATAGGCTCAATACTGCAAGCAGGGGCATGAGATGTAATCACAATGTAATGCCAAAAAATGTCCTTTTTATATATTTTAGTCTACTTGGTGTGAAACAGTTGTAACTTGTGCCAAATAGACATCTTTTCAAAACTAGTTTTATGAGTGTGAAGGAGACAAGTTCACTCGGCAATATTTTCATTTTTTGATAGTGAGTCAGAAAAGAGATTAACTAAGACTCACGACCTTTCAAGTCCAATTTAACAAGTTTGAAAGGGACAAATCACTCATAAATCTTTTCTCTTTTTGAAAACGAGTCGGAAAAGAGCTTAACTAAGACTCGTTTGGGAGATTCTAGGCGGCAAGTCATAGGGGAGGCCAAGGCTCCCATGCAGATCTTCTATGAAAGGTCGGAAACTTATGAAGAGCTAACACAAGCTTGGGAAAACCCAAAGCTTTCCAAGTCGAGGAGGATAAAATACTTGCAGAGGTTACCTTATCTACAATATATTGGAATGCCCCTTATCTGGAAGGGTGTAGAAGAAGGAAGTCAAGGCTCTACAAGATCACTCCAATCAAAGGAAACCATCCTAGTACTTGGAGGAAGCATAATCAATGAGAGTGGAATGCTCCCTTGTGCAGAAGGTATAGCACTATAAATTCTAAGGACATGGCATAGAAGGTATAGAACTAGAACCAGAAGAGCAGGATCGACCGAAAATTTCATCGACGCGACCACTTCCTTAGACTTGTCACTCTCCAAGAGAAGAGTGGGGTCGATCGAAAATTGCATCAGCACGACCACTTCTTCAACCATTGGTTGAATAGGACGCGAGAAAAAAATGCCAAGAGATGCATCACCCCCAAAAATAGGAGCGATGTCAGTCGAAGATTGCATCGACACAACCACTAGTTGAACAAGATGCGAGACAACAAGGTCAAGAGACGCATCACCCCAAAACATAGGAGAGGTTTAGGTCAAATATTACATCGACATGACCACTGGTTGAACAAGATGCGAGACATCAAGGTCAAGAGACACATCACCCCTAAACATAGGAGAGGTGTCGGTCGAAGATTGCATCGACATGACCACTGGTTGAACGGGATGTCAGACAACAAGTTCAACGAATGCATCAACCCCTAAAGGAAAATGGGTGTCAGCCGAAGATTGCATCGGCATGACTGTTGTATCAACCAAACAAGGAATGGAGTGTGGGGAAACCACGAACGAATCAGAACCTGAAGGGCCCTCAAGTGAGAACCATGTTTTCCGTATCTCGGCAGTAACAGGACACAAACAAGTCGAGTGACTTCCTTCGCAGGTCCTGCAAAGGAATTTGGCCTTACGTCTGACACGTCTAGGATTATCAATCATATGAATGCCCCCAGCATGACTTGTAGTGGCTGGTGACAAATCTCCAACATGACTAACAAAGGTTGGTGATGTATGTGCAGTGTGAATAGCAGTGATGAGACTTGTGCCCCTAGCATGACTTGCAGTGGCTGGTTGTTGGTCTTCAACATGACTTTCATAGGTCGTCGGCCAATCTACAACATCACTAGCAGAGCTTGGTGATAAAATGTCAGTATGACCTACAGTGACTGGACTGGTGGTGGCGTAGGCTTGTGGCATTTGAGACCAAGGTCCAAGGAAAGATTTGTTTGGAGAAATTGTAGGCTAGGAAGGATCTTGGTTTACACCCTATCCCTGTCCGGTAGGATAGTATCCTCCTCCATACTGATTCATAAAGGTTTGTAAGGGAATCAACACTGAAGTAGATGTTTGCGAAGAGACAAAAGCATGATAAGGATTATTCGAGTGAGGATACATGTTTCCCCCAGATGAAGGAACTTCATGATGGGGGTTTCCCATACTATAAAAACAGCTTCCCCCAGATGAAACACCAAAGGATAGACAGAGGTCCGCCATGGTAAAAGTGTTCATAGGAACCGACATAGCAGAAGAAGGATAAGTGGATGGAGTGTAATAAGTAGAATCATTTCCTATTTCAGCACTTACTTCTCGCATAGTGGATTCGTAGGAAGGAATATTCCAACCTCCTACCATAAGAGGTGTCTGAAGGATATGACTCCCAACAAACGGAGAGGGAGAATAAGAAGGAATCATGCCCCCAGACCCAAAACTTGGATTCACATAAGGAGGCGAGACAGGGGATGGCAAGTGCAAAGACATATCAACAGGAGATTGACTAGAGACCCAAGGCATGGACTGAGTGCCATAGTTCCGCATACCATTATGAAAAATAGAAGTATTTTTCCCCATAAAATGAGTAGGCATCATGGGGTATGTAGCGGTAAATGAGGGAGCCAAAGGGACTCCACTATCCATGATAACGAAGAGTCGGTAAAAGTGCTTAAGGCCAACTAGTAATCAAAGAGCACACCAAAAGTCAAATGGCCAATATGTACGCAAATGGGGAAAAGTGGTTGAGTGGCCTCCCTCCCTAAAGAAGGTATGTTTCTCCCAAGAGGGGCCTGAGACTCCCTGCTAAATATCGGAGGTAGAAGAATCAGTTATAAGGGCCCTTGTGGGCTTAACAACCAGTCGGTAAAATCCTTCTGGAGAGGTAATCCTCCATAAAGGTTGTGTGTTGTCTGACCCTTATCTGACCCAAGGTACCTGCAGAATAACCCTTGTAAGTAACCTATGAGACACCTAAGTCAAGAAACTAATAAACCATTGTATAACCAATGCACAGGAGAGCAGTCGTAAATCTAGATCACCGTATGGGCTGAGCAAAGCCCGAAACCTTGAAAGCACCGCCTCTCACAGAGGTAAAGGCACTAACAAGATCCTCAAATACGAATAGATCCCCAGAAACATCTTTGACACTAGGAAGGTATCGGGGGGATATCCCTTCAACCGACTTCGTGTGACCTCATGATTAACTCCGGTGTGAGCGGAGCATCCTGATCTTACCAATTATACAATGGATTTCTCCACTCCCTGACTCAGACATATATGTTGATTTAATTTCCTTGGATAAGTTTACTCACAAAATCCTATTCCAAGGCACTAAATCCTAGGCTAGTTTGTGCACCCTAGAAAATAAAACCGTTACTAATAAATTTTAAATTATAGCATTGATTTTATGGTCGTGATTACTCAAAAAGGTATAGTGATGAAACTCATGGTGTTATGACTCTGCAAGAAAAGTAAATATGAAAATAATGCAAAGTCCTAACTTTAACTTTTAATGTATGATATGCTTCTAAAAACGATGCAATTTTCAAATTCAACTCTGCAATTCATAAGTAAAATTCAATCTTTCATTGTATGCACTAAGCTAATGATAAAAACTCAAAGACAAAAATGCCAAGCAATGCAAAATCGTTTTTTTTTTGTATTTTCAATATATCGAAACTGAAAATGCATGGACTGAAAATCAACTTGATATATAGCCCTATTGTGTATAAAAAGGAGATAACTGAAGAAGGATATCAAGCAACGAAACACCCAACCCAATGTACAAGGACAATAAAAATGAAAAGATGAAGAGAAAAAATTCGCTCAAAAATTCAACCAAAAGAGGGTTTCATGTCATCCCAAAGGCACTCAACAGGCACTACAGGGACCTAAGAAGGCTCAACAAGCATCAAATCCCACCCAACAAACACTAGACCAAGAAAACAGGCAAGGAAAAAGGGTGAACGCGACTGTTTGGGCAAACAGAGCGTATATACGTAGCTTGCAATGAGACAGCATGCGTGTATACGCGACTGTCAAGCAAAAAGGCGCATATATGCTTTGAAACAAGGATAAGCAAGGGATAAAGGCTGAAAACGCATACCCAAAGTGAACAGGAGTTGCCAAGCAATGATATGACAAGAACCACAATAGAAACGAGAGCAATCTAAGGAGAAAAGTACTTCAAACCCTAAGAAAGAAGATCAATCCCCAGTATGGTCGCCAATTATGTTACGAGGAAAATCTCTCTATGGCTAGGGTGAACCACAACAGACGGGTATGATTGTAGAAATCGACTCAATTCCACCATATTCTATATAAACTAATGTGCAAGAGAGGTAAGAAAGAGGCCTACCTCATCCAAACGTTTGATGATGTCCACCATTGATCACTTCTACCCAAAGCTTTATATGTAAGGTAGCTAGAGAGGTAGTGGGGGGGGGCAGAGGGCCCATAGTGATAATAGTGGAGGTCATTCGATATAAGGTGGACTAGGTCCACTATATTATTAAATAAGGCCCACTATGGTAGTTAGATATAATAAATGTAAGAGGACTTCTTAGAAGGTTCTACTTCTAGAAGATTCCTCCTCTACTCAACAAACAAGTAGAGCAAGCATATAGTGATAATATAAAAGGTTAGCACATTAGATAGCATAATCCATTAATATAAAAAACAAACATGCCCATGGATCATAATACATATATTTGCAAGATATCAATTGGAAGGGAAAGGAGTATTTCTCTTAATAAATGATCAGTAGAAGTGAGAATATTATAGACTTTCGTGTCGGCACGGTTCGGAACCAAGAAACTGAGTTCCTTCCAACTGGGCCTCCACCGCTTCAATCCTCCACCAATGGCAAGCTCATATAAGCAAAACAAAGAGGTTCTCCATCAATAAGGGAAGAGCTTGGGGGTTGAACACTGTGTTCAGACTTAAAGGACAAAGGGATGCAGACTCAATATGAAGTAAATAATTTCTCCAGAGTAACTTTGCTCTCAAAGTTGAATTCTCTCTCATTTTCCATAGCTCAGAATTGGCTTCTTTATAGCCTTCAAAATGCAACTGAAGGGTCGAGTCGAAAAGTTTCCAGTATGTGGAAGGCCAAGGATCAAAGATCTCATGTCGTGACATGGAAACCCGACATTTAAATTTTTTTTTCTGGCACAAATCTCAATGTATGCGGGATATAGTGGAGCAGCCAGCGTATACGCTTATTGTATAAGGTGCAAGATGTGTACAAGTGGAAAACTTTATATTTTTATCTTTGGTTTTTATCATCAGGGAAAGTAAGTATGCATGGGGGAATGGAATAAGGCCCTCTTTGTAAGATTGCATAGGGTGAGGCAAATCTTGCTCTAACAATTGTATACATGTGCCTCTTGTTACATATATGATATATCTATATTATATTATTGGCTCTCTCACAATATCTCTATATATTTTTGTGTTATATCTCCACTCTAATTTCGTGTTGAAAATAATTTGGATCACATATAGTCCAAAATGAGACCTCAAAACCATCAAATGATTTTATTTATTCAGTTTTGAAATACAGCCAAAAACATTCTTTCATAACCCAAAATGGGTAAGGACTAGAATAATACTTGGAAGTCAAAGGTTACATCACACTAAAACTATTGTTGTCTTCTAAGTCAAACCAAGACTAAAAAATAACTAGATCAACAAACCATAGTGTGTGATTGCCTTGACTCTGCACAAAGTTCCTAATTAGTATTGAAAATCAATTTAGAAATCCAATAAGAATTTACAAACTATCATAAACAGATGATCAACCTTCTGAAGCATGTCAACAATCAATGTTTCTTGGTCCTTCTTATTGCCACCTTCAGTAAGATACTTATCAAAGTTTGTGCTTCTAACTCTCTCTCTCTCTCCTTTTTTTTTCCCTTCAATTCTTCTTGTATTTCCCCAAAACAAGTTTTGAGTTGTTCCAACTAATTTTAGTTAAGTTACTTTAAAAAGTTTTAGTTAGATAGGGAAAGTTCATAATAAAATACTAATAAATAGTGATAAGGGTATAATAAATATTAACTAATAGGTGGGGATCCCCTAATATGCATAAACTCCATCAAAACATCAGTATAAGCATATATCCCCATCAACTCACACATCAAATGTTCCAAAAATGTGTGTGACTCCCATATATCAAATATATAGGCATGTATGTTCCCAAAAATAAGTAAGCCACCAAGTTGTCCAAAATACACAATTGTCAAAATTAAGTAAATTGTTGTCCAAAATAAGTAAAATTTATCCCAATAGTGAAACCAAAATAAAATAACATCATAAAATCAGAAATCATATTTTTTGTGAGAGGTCATCTGCCTCTGTCTACTTTCCTTAGACTATGTTAGCTTGGGCATCTAAGAATCTTCCCTAATGGGAATTTTACCTTTAACTGCTAATGCTTCTAGGTGCATGCCTTCAAAAGGGGTATGTCCAATCTCATGTCCATGGTGTTGGGAATGTGATGTGATTGAGTGTGAGGATGCTTCAAACTGATCAAACTTAATAGAATTAGATAAGTGTTTCCCTTTGGAAGGTTCAGGTTCTTGGGCAAGGGACGTGAGTCTTTTTAATAGTTGAGTTGAATGAGCATGAGATACATCTAATGCAATGTGTAGGGTGGGTTGCTTAGGTGGAGGAGGTAATGAAAATGACATTGTGGGCCATCCATGATCTTGAACTTGGAAAGGATTTACAACATCATTCCAGCCATCATTGGATGGGATATCAGATGGTAAGAAAACATGTGGTTGTACTGGCATTCCAAAGATGTTGGGATGAGGGCACAAAGGTGGTCCTTCGGGTAGAGGAGGAGATTGAAAGGCTCTTTATCTAGCTAAGTTTAGGAAACTTGTCTATAGGAGTTGATTAAACTCTTCAGAATCAACATCAAAATGAATGGAGGATCGGAGTATTTTGTTTCCTCCTTGCCAAAAATGTTTGTCCTGCTTCCTCTTCCTTTGTTTCCTCTGCCATGGATGCCTCTACTGAAAAATATCATCTATAAAGTATAAGGCTAAATTAGAGTATGCATACAATATCAAGTGAAACATCAAATACCATTTTCATTAACATAGTCTTAGAAATAGACATGACTAGATCAGTAAGAAATCATGCATACAACCAGGGATAAAAGGGAAAGGACACTTAAAACAAAATTTCATCTTGGCTTCGAAATACTTCTTCACCTACATTTGCATATAAGGAGGAAAATCCAAACGGAAGGCATTGTTACCAAAATTTTCAAGAATCTTAAAAGGTCCATATCTAATTGGTTTCAGTTTTTTACCTTCTCCTTTAAGCCTCTCTTTGATAATGTAAAGCCAAACTTCATCTCCAAATTGGAAACTATGATCAACACAATGCTTTCCATGTCTTCGCTTGTACTTGGCTTAGCTCTTTTCCAACTGTTCTTGTACCATTTGGTGCACCAACTGAATTTTTTCAATGAACTTCTTTGCTCTATCAATGTCATAATGACCATCAATAGCAACATCATTCCCAAAGATAAAATCTAAAGGAGATTTTGGTAAATAACCAAAACATGCCTCAAATGGAGATGTTTGAGTCGATGAATGCTTAGCTCGGTTATAAGCATGATGAATGTAGTTTAGGTGTTAATCCCAAAGCTTAGGATGTTTTCTGCAATAACCACGAAGAAGATTTACTAATGTTCTATTCACCACTTTCGTTTGACCATCAGTTTGTGGATGAAAAGTTGTGCTCTTTTTCAACTTGGTGTCCATGAGTGCCCATAAGCTTGACCAAAATTTCCCAATAAATCGAGAATCTCGACCAGAAAAAATAGATTTGGGCAACCCAAAATGTACCTATACATGTTGAAAGAACATCTGTGTCATTTGTTCAACTGTAACCTACTTCTTACAAGGCATCAAAATACACATTTTGTTGAAACAGTCAACCACAACATAAAGATAATCATGATTCTTTTTAGACATAGGTAATCCTCCTACAAAGTCCATGGAAATGCTTTCCCAAGGACGAGAAGGAACCGGAAGTGGAGTATAAAATCCCAACTTTTATTGCTAGGCTTACTTGTAGCACATAAAGAACATCCTCTTACATATCTTGAAACACTTTCATTCATTTTAGGCCAATAGCAATACCTTTTCAAATTATCCATCGTCTTGTTGGTTGTGGAGCCTGATTATCTTCCTTATTCAGAGTTCCTTGCTTTCAGCCGTGTTTATACCCCATGAATTATTTACACCCCAGAAGTATGTACACTCTTCCACACGAGGGAGTGCAGAGGGGGGGTACCCCCTCTGCAGGGTCCGGGGGGTCCATCCCCCCAGCTGAGGGGTCTGGGGGCAAGCGGGCCCCCAGCAAGGGTTCAGGGGCAGCGTCCCCCGATGGGGGTTCGGGGGCGAAGCCCCCGAAGCAAAAATTGCCTTATAAAAGTATATTGTAATTTCATTGTAAATCTAGACCGTTCATTATAAGGTCGCAGATCTAACGGTAGAGATTATGTTAGGGTTTTTGCCCTAGAAGGCAACCCTCTTTTATGAGGGAAATGTATTGCAGCTATGTACAAGGGTGAATATGAAAGAAGAGGAAGTTACAGCAGGTTTTGTTGTAGGTTGTATCCCTTCATTTGTTGGATAATAATAAAGGAAGGACCTGGCAACTTCTCTGGTGGCCGTAGCCCACACTAGGTGAACCACGTAAATCTGTGTCTCTCTTGTATTGTGTGTCTTCTGTGTTTTGTTTCTGCATTTGTTTTATTTTATTGCTCCGCGGTCCTGTTTTTCTAACACGTCTTGCCTACACCAAAGTGGCCAGCAATAAGAGAAGAATGTGCTTCCCTTATGATGTTGATTCTTTCACCTTGTGGAATACATAGATTGCCAAGATGATACAAAATCTTATCATGCACATCGTATTCCAATTCCCCAACTTGGTTAGAATGGCACAAAGTTGCATAAACCTCTTTAAAATCGGCATCTAAAGCATATTTTTCAACATAGCTTTCATGCATGGTAGAATTATGCTTAAGAATAATTGAAGCACTAAAAATAGGCCTAGAAATAATATAAACAACTTTGTTATAAATTCCTTTCTTATACCTGATAACCAAGTGGAATTGTTGTAGGAAACCCATCCATCTAAAGTGCCTTGCTTATTGTAGCTTTCTTTGTGATTGCAAGTATTACATGTCAGGCTTCTATATTAAAGATTTTAATGACCTGAAAACATTGAATTGTCAAACCAGGGTAAGTAAACTTAGAGCTGCTACACTGTATGTGTGGGTAAGATTCTAATTCCTATCTAAAGACTATTCCTAGAAGAAAACACAAACTCACTCTTAGAAACTGAATCCTAATGATTATCTTGAAACTTATCATTTCCTATTTAATTCATCTCAAGAAAAGACAGTTCTATGCTTAAGTGCAGGTACTTCTATTTCTACCCTAATGTGACTTCACAAGACTATCTACTACTATCTTTAATCATCTATCATCACTATTTCTATATAAGCCATAACAGAAAGATTATTTCCTAAAATTATTTTAATCTAAACATCGAAAATAAATCTAAATCTATCCACAGGAAAAATAAAGAAATATCCTACTTACCCTACTGGTACTGGAAGCTTCCTCTAATTCAATTGCAACTTAACTATCCTAACGAAGAAGAGTAATCTAACTATCCTAATAAAACATTGCAACCTAACTATCCTAACCAAAGCAAAGTAAATTCAAACTCGCATTCTCTTTAATCTATATTTAGATTGAAAACTGGAAACAAAGTAAACCTAGTTCATGCTTTAAATTCTACAGGAATCAACCATGCTTTCAACACTCATCAACATAGAAGATATTAATATGCTGGAAATGATACAGTTGAAGAATAATTAAGCAAGAATCTGAACAAGTTAATTCCCAAACTCAAATAAGCTAACATGCATGCTAAACCTAAGCTACTGAAATAAACTAATTCTAATGCAGAGAAAAGCAGCGACTTAAACCTGTTGGCGGGCCCAACCAAGAGGTGCAATCGCCGAAAGAAAGACTAGAACTACTCAAATCATTCTACGCAAACATTGTTCATGCTTCATGCTCCATTTACTCAGAAAAATAACTCAAGTCATATAACAATAAAGTAACATAACGCAAAGGTAGATTGTATTCAGAAATGTGTATCATAACATAACATAACCCAACGTTTCTTAGGAGTGATCCTCTGTTTATATAGATCCTCCTCAAAAATAGTTTAAAGCAAAAATACATTAATTCAAACGGATCCCAGATCCAAAAATAACTCGAAATCAGTTAAAAACGGTCTTCACATCTTCGTGACATGCAGTGTCAAGAAGTGTGAGTCATGAGATATTAACAACTCAGTTCTATAATTTCACCTTGAATCAGCATATGAGTGATGACTCCATCTATCATGTAAATCGCACTGTCTCCCACTCTGGCCATAACGCGCGGATCTTTAGCAGCTTCGTTGGTATCTCCACGGGGTGCGAGCTGGTACTGGCAAATCCTGTCAAAATAGAAATAGTACCTAACTCATGCCACATTAGTTTCAATATTAATTTAAAGTATCAAAATACATAAAAATAACTTGAAACGTAAGAATACCTTGAGTAGCCCACTTAGTTGTAAAAAAAAGGGTCACATGTGTCATAACAAAGCCAGAAGGTAGTGGTACTGGGTATGGAAATGGAGGTCTTTGTGATATAATATAGGCAAAACATAGTCAAAACTGGAGACCAACATTACAATGGTTGATGATCTGTGTGAATAATAGTTTATTTTCTCGACAAATAATGTTTCCATTTTTTCACACTTTGCACCAATGCATACAACTCCTTGTCATATGTAGGATAATTAATCACAAGACCATTAAAAGTTTCAGAATGAAAACAAATGGGCTTACCATGTTGCAACAAGACTGCTCCCATGGCATAGTTACTTGCATTTGTTTGTCTCTCAAATGGTTGTCTCAAATCAAGAAGTGCAAGAACTGGAGTTGAACTAATCTTCTCCTTCAATGCATCAAAATCTTTTTGTTTCTTGCCTCCCCATTGGAAAACTTGCTTGATGTTTGTCATTGCATGTAATGGAGTTGCAATTGCAGAGAAGTTAGCAATAAACTTTCTCCAATATTGGGCTGCTCCCAAAAATTTTCTTACCTCTGTTACATTATTGGGCTTGGACCAATCCAAAATGACTTTGACCTTTGAAGGATCTATTTGCAATTATCCTCCTCCAACAATATGTCCCAAGTAAACAAGTGAGGTCTTTCCAAACTCACATTTAGACGTCTTCAAAAATAACTTTTCTTTCTTCAATACATCTAAGACTTGTTTTACATGCCTAACATGTTCTTCATAAGATTTGCTAAAAAACAAGATGTCATCCAAGTAGAAAATCACACAATCATCAAGAAAAGGCCTCAAAACATCATTCATAACTCTCATGGATGTAGCAGGAGAATTACAAATCCCAAATGGCATAACCATCCATTCAAACAAACCTTGCTTTGTTTTGAAAGTTGTCTTCCACCTGTCTCCTTCAACAATCCTAATCTGATGATATCCACTTCTCAAGTCCAACTTAGTAAAATACTTAGAATATTTTAGTTTATCAAGCAAATCATCAATTCTAGGAAGAGGGTAATGATTCTTTACCGTAATCTTGTTCAAGGCTCTGAAATCTACATGCATGCACCATGTACCATGTTTCTTTGGTACTAAAACAATCGGTGACCCGCATGGCGATGTGCTTGGCATGATAACCCATTTCTCAAGCAACTCTTGGATTTATTTTTTAATTTCAGCGTTCTCCATGACTAACATCCTGTATATACCAATGTTTGGAAGAGGACAATCTTGCTGCAATTGAATCTCACGTTGGATACCTCTTTTTGGAGGTAATCCTTTTGGTTCCTGAAACATCTAACCATATTCATTAACAACCTCATATAAATTAGATTTTCACTTTGCATCACAACCTTGGAAAGCTTCTTTTTCAACATTGTCTTTGGGTTTGATCATCAAGAGTACAAAGTTCTTACTAGCATTGACTAATCTCTTCATTTGGTCATCATTTACAAGTGACAAATTCAACTTCTTTGTTTGTTCTCTAACAATGTACTCAATTCTATTTTTAAACAAATGACATTTGTTCTCGTGACGATGAAAGATGGCTCTCCTATCATATAAATATGGGCTTCCCAACACAATACCACAAATATCCAATGAAATAACATCAAGCTCTACCTCATCTATAAAGTTTGCAGTGATGGAAAATCTAAGTTTACATCTTCTTGTCACGTGCAATTTGGCATTGTCACATATCCAACCTAGAGGATATGGTTTAGGATGAGGATTTGTTTCCAAATGCAATTTCTCGACTGTGTCTTCAGAAATGAGGTTTGCTTGAGAACCAGTATCAAATAGAGTATCTATCTTGGTATGCTTTGAAATTACCCTTATGTGGAAAATCTCTATTCTTTCTTTTTCATGTTGAGTTTCATTGAGGCTACTACTTGAAGAACTAGTACTGGCAATAAACTCCTTACCTTGAAAACCCATGGCTGTGATTTTTGTTTCATCACCAGAATCAGATCCTAAATTATGTTGTGTAGTTGCAGTAGTCTTTGGTTTCCCTTTGTTGTTGAACTTTTGGGTTTCATTTTAGGATGATGTTTCCAACAATGGTCTTCATCATGGTCATATTTTGAACAGTGTTAACATGTGAGTTTTTCTCCCTCTTTCTTGATTGAAGCATTATTCTTTACATTTTCTTTGGATTTACTCTTTCCTTTGTCTCCCTTATAAAATGGCTTCTTGTTGCCCTCTTGAGGAGTATTCTTCCCTCTTGCTTCCAAATTAGTTGCATGTACACAAACTTCATCTAGATCTGTAGGGTTAAACATGAGAATTGTGTGTGTCAAGTAGCTATGCAATCCTCCAATGTATTTGAGTAAAGTTTCTTGAGAGGATAAAGCTATACCCAAAATCAAAGCTCTTCTTCTAAATTATTGAGTGTAGATTTGCACATTTTTCCCTTTAGCTTGCCTAAAGTTTTGCCAATCCATAATAGCTTCTGCAAGTATGCTAATGGATAAAATTTCCTTTTAATTATAACAATAAAATCATTCCAAGAGAATAAAACTTTGTTGGCTCGCCAATTTGACATATTTTACATCATCAGTTGGTCTCTTTTTAACTATTTCACCCTATCCTCACACCTGTTTATTATGCCTATTGTTGTATTTTCCCACACTTCTGAAGTTGATATGTTTAACAAGCTTAATGTTGTTAATTATTATAGTTTCCCTTGTTTTTAATGATTTAGAAGTGGTTTAGATTAATCTTGCCAATGAAGGTTTGTGACAGTTATGTTCCCACACCAGACCTCCATGTTTAGCATAGACGCACACCGTTGGGGCCAAAATGAAGAAATGGGTTTTGTTAGAAATGCCTCCAACATACTTTGGTGTTCATTATTTCACACCCAGGTCACACGTGTGGACCTCTATCACGTGGTCAAAGGACGGGTCAAATTGTGCTAGATTAGCAGCAACATACTTCAGCCTCTATTCCCGAGAAAACGAAGAAGAATTTAGATATTCTGGGACATGCGTTTTCTGCATAATGCGTCCATTTAGCTGATTCACAAGCAGATTTTTAAAATCATGAACGATCAGGAAGATATCAGTGTTTTTCCAATCTGGGTTTGTCCAGATTTTCAGTTGCGTCTACCTTCTCCAATCTTCTAGATGAATGGGTGTGTCCAGCTAGCAAGGGAGACTAAATCAGGCTATTCTCAGCATTTTTATGTCATATAAAGTCATTTGTAATCATGTCTTGGTTATCTTTGAAAACCTAGATTAACTATAAAAAGGAAACCAAATATCATGTAAGCTAATTATGCTTAGACCAAGCTGTCTTGAGGGAATTAGTTTTGATCCATCCCCTTGTTCTTTTTTGTATATATATACAGCCATGGAGCAAAGGGGGGATCAATATTGATGTAGGAGGGAATTATTATTGGAGAGCCATGATTGAACATTTGTAATCCTTCATTTCATTCAATAAAAATCAGTTGTTGATATTCTACCCATCTTTGAAGTACTCATTTAGTCTGTAAGCTTTTTCACGACGTGTGTTAGGTTTGCAGGGGCCCCCATTCTCTACATACGTTGTGCTACTTTCATTGTCTTTTAATTATATAGTTATTCTATAGATCTAATTCCTTAGAATACATTGCAATGTGTTTCCTTCCTTTCCATTCATTTCTTACTGATTCATTTCCTGCAGTTTGTTAGCATAAGCTAGAATTGGATTTCATTCCACATTTCTTGTGCTTGCATCTCAAAGCTTACGAGCCCCAGGTTGATGATTTAATGTCTGGAATTTATACATATATTTCCACCAACATTTTTGGTGTCGTTGTCGGGGAGGTGCTACAAAGGGATTAAAGCCTAGTTAGATAGGTTTCCTTTAATTTACAAAGCTTGGGGGAGGGGAAGCAGTAAGATGGGAGGTAAGAACCTACACGGTCACTATTGGGAGTTTCCCCAAAGCCTTGATTGTTCCTTTCATACAAGTGTGTTGCCTTTAAATTACATATCTTTGGGGAGGAGAAGCAGTAAGACGAGAGGTAAGAACCTACGCGGTCACTATTAGGATTTTCCCCAAAGCCTTGACTGTTCTTTTCATGCAAGTGTGTTGCCTTTAAATTACACATCTTGGGGGAGGGGAAGCAATAAGATGGGAGGTAAGAACCTATGCAATCACTATTGGGATTTTCCCCAAATCCTTTATTGTTCCTTTCATGAAAGTGTGTTTCCTTTCATACAAGTGTGGTGTGTAAGATTTCATTTATCTCCTTGAAGTTTTAGTTTTCAGTTTGTAAGAATCTCATGTATTAGTCCATGTGCGAGACAGAGATTAGCAGATCAGCCAGAATAATGTAAATATGTTCAAGCATTTGTTGAGCAAAGGAGGACATACCCCTGCAAGGATCTTTTCAAATCCTTTCTCACACTCTAGAGTTGCTACCAAGAATGAGTTTTCCTTTCAAGAAGTAGCAGAGGAACTAGAGATCCATGAACATATTCCACATGAGGAGGATCTAGAAGTTTCTTCCGGTAACCCTTGTGATAAGATAGATGAAATCGAAGAATTGTGGACTACATCAGATGAAGAGGAAACACTAAAGCCAGAGATCGAGGAATTCTTGGCATGTTTGTCAGCATATCCTTTGTGCATCACAAAGTGTGAAGACCAGTTCTTAGAAGAGCCTCGTGATCTGTCAGCCAGAGAAATCCAAGGAAACCAAACCATCATCAGGCCACATTACTCCTCCATCCTTCAACATTTCTTGGCATCATCTCCACAAGAACAACTAGTTTCTCATGTCTGAATAGCCATTGACGTATATTTTTCATATTTGGATATGAGTATTCTTATAAATCTGTTACGCACATGGCTTCACTGGAAATATTCCTACACTTGAGAAAATGTTTCCTTTCTCAAGTAGGGTAGGATAGTAGATCAATAAATTTTAATAATTGTTGCATATGGTTAGTAGTTCATCTCTAAGCACCATGCAACAACCTTTTTATGTTCTTGAATAAGAGGGGAATGACAACAGTTGACAAGGAATATTGAGGGAGATCTATGTTCTCATCAGTATAATTCTATTGATATTGTTGGATATTTGCAAGGATGATCTGATGGTTCTCTACAAAGTTAAAGTTTGCATATAGTTTGCATCCAACAAACATCTTAAGACAACAACAAATTTTTCCAACAACAACATTCTTGTCCTATGGTACTAGAACTGCATGGTGGATGCCAAATATTTGTAGATATATTTCGTTTCTTTCATCAATTGGATCGGTTTGTAGTAGCCTAGATACCTTCTTCAATTTCAATTCATGTATGTAGCAGCTCCAGAAAACTGAGGTAACTAGAGGTAAGATTTTTCTAATCATTCTTATTTATTGAAAATGAAGGAAAATTATTGTAAATACAACATTTCAAGCTTGTTATTCTATCTTACCACTTGTCCTTGCCACTTATTCTCATAATCCCACCAATACCCACTTA
>ML785524.1:150279-168832 GCA_009831015.1 Picea engelmannii | reverse complement strand
ATGGTTGTGAAGTGTTGAATAAGTGCACCTTTCTCCCTACCCCTACAGAATTGTAAGTTGTGAAGGGAGGGATATAGGGGAAAGAACAACAACAAAGCAGGCATGTTAATCTTCCAGGCTCAAAAAAAATTGCTCAGTATGCATATATGGGATCAAGTGTCCTATCCATTTTGCATATATGGGATCAAGTGTCCTGTCCATTTTGCATATAATAATCAAAATCCTAGAGAAATTGGCATACTTTTAATATCACATAGTGCAGTTACAGTCTGTTGGTTTGCAGCAACAATATATACATTTTGTGATCCCACTTGCAACCTCACAAATCCAATTTTTTGTAATATTGTCATCAACCATGAATTGGAAACAGAGTTGCAAAGACTGTTGTTTCTCAAATGTTGGAACTGTTAATGTATTTAGTAAATGCATTTTTGTGTGCCTATGTGATTTTGGATATTATATTGAGATATGGTAAGAGCATTTGCACAACTTGCATTTTGGATCCTCATGGCACTTACAACCTCATTCCCCTGTTTTTGCTATGTAGCAAACAAATTTCACACTTTATTTTTTATTCTTGGCTTGTTTCTATACAATAGTAATTGAGTCTAATAAACTTGAGATGGCATCAAATACACCATCAGTTCATTTCATTACAATGGGTTCATACATTGTTTGATCCACCCAATCCAGTTCTATTTATAGGTGGTCATGTGACCTAATTACACAGAAGATTCATTGACAGGTTGCATGGTACGATTCATTAGCTTGAATGTTTAGAAATGTCACATTCGATTATCAGTTTATGAAAGGGGCATTCTTTTGTTTATAAATTGATTGGGAGATAGACATGGAACTTAATGCTACAAAAATGGATATTCAATTGTTGTGAAATGTTACGATGGGTAAACATTTTTGAACAATTATGGGAATTTTGACAAGGGTACATTTTCTAAGTGGATTATCTATTACTGGAAAGGCACCTGAAATGAATCTTCGACTGAAGCCTCAGATTTGACAGAGCATCAACCGTTGATGGACAAATATACAAATTCTATTTTTTTTATATACATGGCTTGGTTTTTGTTGACAATTGCAGTCAATCACTATCTTTACAGAAAAGGGAAAGATTGATTTTGATATTTCTAGGAATGTGAATGCTACAGGGTTTTGTTGAATAAGTTATGAGTTGACGCCTTTACGGAAGTTTTGAGGATGGATTTGCATGAAGACATGCAAATACATCAGTGGGGGGGGAGATGTTCCATGACTTATTTATACCATATCCAGATGCTATTTGAAATTGTTGAATTTTTGGGGCAGCGTGTTGTCAGCACTTTTTGAACAGAATGGTGTATCAACTAGTGCATTATTTAGCTTATTGGAAGCAATGATTTCAGAGCTTATTAGTTGGAAAATTTATGACAGTAAGTTTTCAACACTACTTTCCATTATTGTCTCAAACTTGGCTTTTAGGTTACTACCACCATTTTCATAAGAAAATAATCTCAGAGAATTCAAAATTTTTTAGCATGGATGAAGGATGAATTTTGAACATCATGTATGTTCCAAAACGACATCCTACAGGAAATTCAGAGTAGGTATGGGAATCCCAGAGTAAGTACGGGAGTGATGTTGTAGTTGCATTTTTATAAAAAACTTACAGAGCAGAAATTGATTTTTCAATATCTCCCAAATCATGCATCGTTTGGCCACAAAATTTGGAACATATATGCATCAAGGTATGGCAAATAAATATACCAAATTCCAATCAATTCCGATTTGTATTCTTCAAGAAATTGGTCATTGAAATCTTCAGCCATTTTTTCCTTTTTCTTGGAATTTGTGCACCTATTGGCTTTGATTTTTGGTGAGCAGAAGCATAAGGATGATCTGAACAACCTCACAAAATTTTATGGAAAACCAGTCTGTAGTTTGACGGATAAATCAATAGAAGTGACTGCAAATTTTATAGTTTATTTCCTTTATCAATGTTGTTACAATCCCACTATGAGAATCAAAATCTTTGCTTGATTTTCTAAAGGAAAATCTGTTGGGGGATCATTTAAGAAAAATATTATGTGAGGTTAGCTTGGGCATGTATGGAGTTTTATTCTCAAGAAATTGTGTGAAGCGATATGGTTGTAGCAGTATTTAGAATGTGACTATTATTTTAAGATGTATATACACACATTATATATCCAGAATTGTTGAAGATGTTACATGCACATGCGCAGAGGTGTTATTTAGTTAGCGTGCTTGTTTTCCACAAATGAATGCTATGCTTGTAGAATGGAATAAGAAAGAAAGCTCACATATCTTTATCTTTAATTGGTATGAAGTATAGGGGCATATCCTTCTTGAGTTAATTGATGAAAATCACTGCTTGAACTTGAATATGTATGATTATGTAGATTGGTTGCATGTTGCCCAGATTTCACATGGATATCCATATTTTGTATCACATGTAGTTTGAAGTTGATGCCTGTCAACAAAGGTTGCTTTCGCCCATTTGACTTAGAGTTTGAGCAAGGAGACATAATGAAAGCTATCAGCGGATCTATTTTCATGGGAGGAAATGACAACAACAATTTATATGGTGGGCTTGATCAGTACCTACTTCCTTTCGCATGAGGGCATGCCAATCCTTAGGTGTGGGGGAGATGTTGGCTCGCCAATTTGACATATTTTACATCATCAGTTGGTCTCTTTTTAACCATTTCACCTTATCCTCGCACCTGTTTATTATGCCTATTGTTGTATTTTCCCACACTTCTAAAGTTGATATGTTTAACAAGCTTAATGTTGTTATTTATTATAATTTCCCTTGTTTTTAATGATTTAGAAGTGGTTTAGACTAATCTTGCCAATGAAGGTTTGTGACAGTTATGTTCCTGCACCAGACCTCCATGTTTAGCATAGACGCACACTGTTGGGGCCAAAATGAAGAAATGGGTTTTGTTAGAAATACCTCCAACATACTTTGGTGTTCATTATTTCACACCCAAGTCACATGTGTGGACCTCTAGCACGTGGTCAAAGGACGGGTCAAATTGTGCCAGATTAGCAGCAACGGACTTTAGCCTCTATTCTCGAGAAAACGAAGAAGAATCTAGATATTCTGGGACATAGGTTTTCTGCAGAATGCGTCCATTTAGTTGACTAGTGGGCAGATTTTCAAAATCATGAACGATCAGGGAGATATCAGTGTTTTTCCAATCTGTGTTTGTCCAGATTTGTAGTTGCGCCTGCCTTCTCCAATATTCTAGATGAATGGATGCGTCCAGCCAGCAAGGGAGACTTAATCAAGCTATTCTCAACATTTTTATGTCATGTAAAATCATTTGTAATCATGTCTTGGTTATCTTTGCAAACCAAGATTAACTATAAAAAGGAAACAAAATATCTTGTAAGCTAATTATGCTTAGACCAGGCTGATTTGAGGGAATTAGTTTTGATCCATCCCCTTGTTATTTTTTGTATATATATATATAGCCATGGAGAAGAGGGGGGGTCTGTATTGATGTAGGAGGGAATTATTATAGGAGAGCCATGATTGAACATTTGTAATCCTTCATTTCATTCAATAAAAATCAGTTGTTGATATTCTACCCATCTTTGAAGTACTCATTTAGTCTGTAAGATTTTTCATTGTGTGTGTTAGGTTTGCAGGGGCCCCCATTCTCTACATACATTGTGCTACTTTCATTGTCTTTTAATTATATAGTTCTTCTATAGATCTAATTCCTTAGAATACATTGCAGTGTGTTTCATTTCTTTCCATTCATTTCTTACTGATTCATTTCCTGCAGTTTGTTAGCATAAGCTAGAATTGGCTTTCATTCCGCATTTCTTGTGCTTGCATCTCAAATCTTACGAGCCCCAGGTTGATGATTTAATGTCTGGAATTTATACATATATTTCCACCAACAAAATTTACCATGCTTCTTCATGTCCTCTTGAGTTTTGGCTTCCCACCAATTGAGTGTTTCACTTTCCAATCTAAGAGAAGCAAGTTGAATATTAGTTTCATCATCTTGGATTCTTTGTATCCTACAATACACTTCAATTTAACGAAACCAAATATCCAATTTATCCGCATTTACCTCTCCATTGTACATAGGAAATTCCAACTTAATATCAAGCTTAAGCAAAGGAGTTTGTGGAGAAATTTTACCATGTTCTTTTGGATAATTTCAAGGTGGTTGTGAAATGGTAGAAGAAGTGGAATATGGAGGTGAAGGAGGTGGAGTATCACCACTCCCTCCATTTCCTTTTGGATTTTTATCACCATTATCCTCATTTCCTCTTGGAGATTTGAGATTTCACCTTGAAACCTTGCATTCCTTTCCTCAAATAAAACTTTCACCATTTTAGTCATATCATAAAAGGATTTTCTGAAAGTATCATCTTTTGAAGTAGGAATTTCATAACTCTCCTCGTGAGCCATACTTCGTGAATGCCTCATGTTAACACATAAGATTGTAATATAATTTGAGATAATTTCCCAAAATACAATTGTTATAGGAGGGTTCATGTTCTTTTGGACATCTTGACTTCAAGTCAGTTTTTCAAGGGTTTTGAGAAGGTGTTTGCAGTACTTGATGATTCCATTGTGTAGCAGACATCATAATATTTCCAACCATATCTCTTTGCTAAGCTCTAAATAGTGGCACATTACCCCTTAATTGGGGAATATTACATTAGTAATGTTATTTTATTTATGTCGTCTTGGGTCCATTAGTTGTAATTGTACCTCCTAGTCTCCTATATATACCAACGAGACATTTTCATTTGGAATCATCTTGTACATGAACATTTATGTGGTGTATAAGGAGGTTTCCCCCTCAAAGAGGCTTATTATCTGAAATTATCTCTTTTTCAAGGCGTTGAGTACTTATTCTAACATTTTTCTATGCTATATTGATATTTGGTTCTTAACATATGGTATCAAAGCTCAAGGTCTTGGGGTTTCGTTGCTATATCTGAGACACCTTGGAATTTTCGCTATAAATTGTTTTCTACAATGTTTCAGAAGGAACGGCTTGGACCATATTTAGTAGATGGATCAAGGTATGTTGGGTTAAAATTTCAGCTCCTGAGGCCTTATACTTTTGGAGATACATCCTATGTAAGATATGGTTTTGGAATCATCCTGAATTGAGTCATTACGAAAATTTCGCTACAAAAAAATTTTGGTAATGTTTCAGACCCTGAAATTCGAAGGATATTCACAAACATTAGTAAGGTATCTATGGTAAAAACTTTAGGTTCTGTGTCATCTTACATTTGTAGATACACCCTGTGTAAGATAGGGTATATGACTAGTCCTATTGACTAGTCTCAAGCAGGTGTTCCGGGTAAAACAATCATAAATTATTCCTAGAGTATCCAAATTGAGTGAGATTGGTTGCATTAGATAGTAGACAGTTCGTAGTATTTCTGGTACAATTTCCATAATTTTATATCAATTATTTTGTGTGGGGCACGCTGTACAAGTGATATCTCCTGGAAAGGCCAAAAATCAGCAAGTTGTGGGGAAGTTGTCGTAAATTCCACTTGGCACATCCAATTTTGATTAGACCTATGGCATTGCAAAGAAGAAATATCAGAGAAATACAAAAAAAAAAATCATACCCAGAAGGGCTGAAACTTTGGAGATACGGTAGAAGAAATATTGTCTAGCAGAACCACCTCAAAATCAAGGTTCAAAAGTGATACTTGGCCAACATGCCACCCAAGAAGAAATATTGTCTAGCAGAACCACCTCAAAATCAAGGTTCAAAAGTTATACTTGGCCAACATGCCACCCAAAAAGGCAATTTCTCCACCAAATAAGCCTCCAGACAGTCTGACTTGAACTCTTGATGAAGGTGAAGAAATGCGTAGGGACATAAATGAATTACAAAAGAAGACAGTGACAAAAGATGAACTACAAGGGATGATGGATTCAACTGAAGCTAAATTGCAGACAATAACGGATACTAAGATGGATGGTTTAAAAAGGGATATCATGGAAGGATTTAAAATTTTCCTAATCGAGAGGACACTTGAAAGTGAAAATGTATGCCATGAAATTCATGATGAGGACACAAGGAAGATGTATCAAGAATGGAGAAACTCCAACTTTGGGTTGAAGACCAACCACGTTCCTAAGATCGATATGAGGAAGTTTGATGGCAAGGACCCAATCACATGGATACTTCAGATAGAGCAATTATTTGATCTACATAATGTGCCACATACACAAAAGGTATGAATTGCTTCTTTATATTTAGAACCCAATCAATTTATATGGTATCGATGGATTTTTTCTCGCAAATCACTCGTCACTTGGACAATTTTCACGGAAGAAATGATATCACACTATGAGGATACAATGAGCAATACCTTTTTTAGACATTTGATAAATCTCAAGCAAAAGGGTTCAGTTACAGAGCACATTGAGAACTTCCAAAGATTGAATATAAAGGTAATCGATATTCCAGATGAGCACTTGATTGATGTATTCATAGGAACTTTAAAGAGAATAATGCTTCTTCTTCTATAGAGAGAATAATGCTTCTTCTTCTAAAACACCTCAACCTACAAGGTTGACACCTCAACAATTGGAAGAAAGAAAAGCAAAAGGTTTATGATTTAATTGTGATAGCAAGTACAGTGAGGGACATAAGTGTGGTGAGAAGAAATTATTCTACATAGATTTTGAAGAGGAAGAAGAACAAGAACAAGAACAATAACCATCTCAAGATCAAAACGTAGAAGCAATTTCGTCTGAAGAGTTGACTCCCACAATATCGTGTAATGCATTGGCTAAAATTATCACTTCTCAAACCCTCAAGATTGAAGGATATATCAAAAATAAAAAAGGTAATAGTCCTAATTGATTCCGGTAGTACTCATAATTTCATTCACTATAAATTAGCCAAAGCTCTCAATTGCTTTGTATATCCAATGCCAAAGTTTCAATTAATGATTGCAGATGGAGGAACTATCAATTGCTCAGGAAAATGCAATAAGATCAATCTTTCTATGGGGGAATATGTAATGAATAGTCCAATGATTGCTATACCCATGGGTGGTGTTGATGTTGTACTAGGAATCCAATGGTTACAATCATTAGGAACAGTGTCTTTTAATTTTCAAGAACTTTTCATGAGATTTTCATTGGAAGGAAAAGAAATTGAGTTAGGAGGTATCACAGGGAAACCCAATAAGGTGATAAGCTCTAATGGCATGAAAAAATTATTGAAAAGGGGGCATCAAGGTGTTATTGCACAACTATGCTCACTAGATGTTCAAACATCTAAGCCATATATTCCTCTAGATCTCCAAGGGATCATTGATAAGCATTCCAAAGTATTTGAAGATATTCCAAAAGGTCTTCCGCCCACTCAAAATCATGATCATGATATTCACCTAATTTCTGGGAGTGTTCGTCCTAACATCAGGCCATACATATACCCTTATGCCCAGAAGAGTGAAATTGAGCGCATGGTTGAAGAAATGTTAGCATTATTAGACCTAGTCAAACTTCTTACTCTGCACCGGTGGTAATGGTATTCAAGAAAGATGGTTCATGGCGTATGTGTCCAGATTATAGAGAGCTCAACAAGATCACTATTGAATATAAGTTTCCCATTCCTGTCATTGATGAATTGTTAGATGAACAACATGGAGCAATCTATTTCAAAAAGTTGCATCTACGTTCACGGTATCATCATATTAGAATGAAGGAAGAAGATATCCAAAAAACTACATTCTGAACTCATGAAGGCCATTATGAATTTTTTGTCATGCCTTTTGGCCTTACAAATGTACCTTCCACATTCCAAAGGTTGATGAATTCCATTTTCAAGCCCTTCCTTTGAAAATTTGTGTTAGTATTTTTTGATGATATACTAATACATAGCAAGTCTTGGGAGGATCACGTGTGACATGTTGACAAGGTGCTACAACTACTAAAGAAGCAACAACTATATGCCAAACCGTCCAAATGTTTCTTTGTGGTGAAGGAGGTAGAGTATTTGGGTCATATTGTATCTCATGAAGGTGTCAAGGTAGACCCTAACAAGAATAAGGCCGTGATGGACTGGCCGATTCCCAAAACATTGAAGAATCTTAGAGGAATTTTGGGTTTGACAAGTTACTACCGCAAGTTTGTTCAGAACTATGGGAGAATAACAACACCTTTAATGGCAGTAACTAAGAAGGATGCATTTTCATGGACTCCAGAGGCAACTACATGCATTGAAGGAATGGCACCCTTACCTAATAGGTAGGCACTTCAAGGTCAAAACAGATCATGATAGTCTTAAATACTTCTTGGAACAAAGACTATCTTCAAAAGAACAACAAAAATGGGTGACCAAGATATTGGGTTATGATTTTGAAATCATTTATAAAAAAAGGGAAGCAAAATGTTGTGGCAGATGCAATCTCAAGAAAGGATGAATATGTTGAGGCCTTTCTTTGTGCTATCTCGATCATCCAACCCGGTTGGATAATAGAATTGAGGGATGAATGGAAGAATGACGAAAATGTTGGCATGTTTTAAAGGCAGCGTTTGCTTGTCATTGATGGCAAGATCAGAGTATGCAGCGAAGGCAAAACAAGGACAAAGTAAGCTCAGGAGGAATTAGCGCAAAGTTGAACGCATTGCATAGGTGCGCACCAGGAATGAGGTTAACCCTTTGCCAAATCTCAAGAGAGATAGCATCAGATGGATCAAAGGTTGAGGCCCTTGACACTTAGAAATTCTTCCAAGTAAGGAGGATGCGTAAGCTCGGGAGGAGAAGCGTCAGTGATCGTTGGATCCTATCCTGACTTCCCGATGGTCGTCAGATTTGAATGTAGACAAAAATAATGTGCAGAAGAGGAGGATAGATCTTAGGCGTCAGATCTGAGCGTAATATCCAACCATCGTTGGATCAGGGAGAACCTTCACATTCATTAAAAAGCACGAAGTGACGAAATCGCGAAGCAGCGAAATCGCAAAGTGGCGAAATTATGAGAAGATCTGGACTGTCAATACACCAAGATTATGGACCGTTGATCTAAGCTCAACCTCAGAGTTTCGCCTATCATGACTTGGAGTGACAAGAACCTCCATCGAAGGAATCGCGAGATGTGAATTCACGATGAGATCTGGACCATAGATTCATCGAGATCATGGACCGTTGATCTCAGCTCTATCTCGAAGTTTCACGAATCGCGACTTGGAGAGGCAAGAAACAATACCATAGGATTGCCGAAATCGTGATATGATCTGAGCTGTTGAATCAAGATCACATCTGGACCATCGATCCGACTCACGTCAGCAAGCCCCATCAGCTAAGAGCACGTGGCACAACCAGGCAATGACAAGTGTCAAACTGATTCAACATTTCAGGCACATGTAAGTCACGAATCAGAGTGACACGTGGAATTTATTCGACATGTGTCAATCCATGTGTGATGTCAGCAGGTTTACATCACTTTGGAGTTTCAGAAATGAGGAGTTGGAGATGCATAAGAACATTCACCACAAGAATGCCGAAATCGCGATATGCAAAATCGCGATTTAATTGTAGCCGTCAGATCAAGGTGTGATCTAGACCGTTGATCCAACTCCATTTCGAAGTTTCGCGAATCTCAATTTGGAGAGGCAAGAACTCCTACCATAGGAGTCCTGAAGCCGCGAACCCCAATATCGCGATATACGAAATCACGAAGAGATCAGGACTGTCGAATCACTTAGAGTGTGGACAGTTGAACCGACTCCATTTCGGAGCTTCGGATATCGGGACATGGAGCATCAAGAGACTCTACCATAGGAGTGTCGAAACCCCGATTTGCGAAAATGCGAAACAAATAAATAACGATAGAGTTAATCCAACGGTGCTGGTAAATATGATCACGATCAGAGGGCTAATGTTGCCCCTCGTAGTCTAACTGCTGGAAACCATTGATGATTTCTGCCAAAGGATTTGAAGAGACTCTATGTGATCGCCAGAGGAGATGAAGATTCTCCAAGTTTCGTCCAGTGAAGGAAGACAACTCTTAGAGGGATTGACAGGTGGATGAGCATTGAAGTATGTAGCTGAAAATAGAAAGAATAAGATCGTCAAAGACAGAGAGGACGAAGAGCCTCAACTGCCAGAGAAGCTGAGACAGAACACCCAGTGATGTTAAACGCATGGGAAAAACTGTCGAAGAAGTTGAAGAGTCGCGATGATGATGAGGCAGAGCACTCGAGATGTAGAGGAATTTGGCGCGGAGTGAGCATGCAAAGGCATTGTGAATATTGCATGCACAAAGACAACAGAGAAAATAAGGATGTTGAACAAAGAAGAGATAGGGCTTGTCGTTGTGTAGGAGAATTCAGGGATGTGCAAGGAGGCAAAGCACATGAGAAGAAATGCACAATATAGGAATGTTGCATTGAAAGGATATGGCGAATAGAGCATAAAAGGTAGAAGAACAGAAAGTGCAAGGGTTGTGCAGAAGACACTGATGCAGACAGGGCAGAGCAGTGTAATAGAACAGTGACAAGGTTGGTAAGCCATTGAATAAATTTATATCACTGTAATAAGTTTTAGTAACAAAGAATTTATAATTAAGGGTGGTTGGGAGGTGCTAGGGAGGACCGATGTCCTCATATGTTTAAGTGGGTGCTTGAACACAGGGAGTCGGTGCTTCCTTCTAGTTGATGCTAGAGAAATCAGGGAGTTGGTGCTTCCTTCTAGTGGGTGCTAGAGAAAACAGAGAGTTGGTGCTCTCAGCAAGTAGCATCTTGAAAAACTGAGGTTGTAGCCTCATTATGAGTTGGTGCTCATATGTATGATAATGTAAAGAATGTAACTATTACGTATCATATCAAGAAAAAGAGGTTTTTTCCCTGTATGGGTTTCCTCGGGAAATATCTGTCTCTGTGTTTCTCATATATGTGATTGATGTTGAATGTGCCATTGTTTATTTCCCTGCATTATTGTCATCATCATTGAATGCCTTGAAAAGTTTTTAAAAGAAGCATAATTGTTTAAGCATGGTAACAACTAATTCACCCCCCCCCCTTCTCAGTTGTGCAACAGAAAATGTGTGGACTCTCATTCAAAGGTTGGAGTAGGATTCGAATGCATCAGATACATTTACATGGAAAAAAGATTCACTATGGTACAAAGATCTCTTATATTTATGTAACAACTCCCAACTAAAACAAAAGGTACTATTGGAATTGCACACCTATCCGATAGGAGGGCTCTTAGGATTTTTGAAAACCTACCATAGGGTCAAGAAGGAATTTTTTTGGGATGGCCTTAAAACTAATGTTCAAAGGTTTATAGTAGAATGTTTGGCTTGCCAACAAAATAAGGTGGAAACAATTAAGACCCCATGTCTTTTACAACCATTAGCCATCCCAAGTAAGCGTTGGGAGGAGGTTTCCATGGATTTCATCACAGGGTTACTGAAATCTGAAGGAAAGAGTGTCATCATGGTGATCGTTGATAGACTGACCAAGTACGCACACTTTTGTGCACTCTCTCATCCCTTCAAAGTCAGTACAGTTGCCACCGCATTCATAGAGATAGTTCAAAAACTACATGGAATCCCAAAGATTATTGTAAGTGAGAGAGATCCTATCTTCGCTGGACATTTTTGGACAGAATTATTTTCTTGTTTGGGTACTCAATTGGCTCATAGCTCATCCTATCATCCTCAATATGATGGACAAACCGAGATAGTGAACAAATGTCTGGAAGGCTACCTTCGTTGCTTTGTCTCTGATAAACAAACACAATGGTTCAAATGATTACCCTTGTCAGAATGGTGGTATAACACTTCCTTTCATAATGCAGCAAAAATGACACCATTTATGGCACTCTATGGATACCACCCTCCTTCCATCACTTATTATTTAAAAGAAAAATCTAAGGTTCAAGCAATGGAAGATCACATCGAGCATCAACAACAAGTTCTCCAAATATTAAAGGACAACCTGACCATGGCATAAAATCGCATCAAACAACAAGCAGATCAACATCGTAGTGAAAGAAGCTTTGAAGTAGGGGATTGGGTATTTTTAAGACTACAACCATACAAATAGATGTCCCTCAATCTATCCAAGAAGGATAATAAATTATCACCAAAGTACTATGGTTTTTATAGGGTGTTGCAAAAGATTGTTACTATGGCATACAAATTGGAGTTGCCTGCATCCTCACGAGTACACCCAGTTTTCCGTGTTTCATTCTTAAATAAGGTTATAGGTGACAAGATCCCAGTTCAAACTATATTTCCAGAACTTGGTGAGGAAGGAAAAATCATATTGGAGCCTGAAGTCATCACTGACACAAGAATTTGACAGCTGAGGAATAGATCCATTTCAGAGTATCTCATTAAGTGGAGGAAACTTCCTGCTGAAGATTCCACTTGGGAAGATGATTCTTTTATATAGAAGCATCTAGAATTACTCAAGCATTGTAGACAACACTTGTCTGAAGGGGAGGGGCATGTTAATCCCTAAATAGTGGCACATTACCCCTTAATTGGGGAATATTACATTAGTAATGTTATTTTGTTTATGTCGGCTGGGGTCCATTAGTTGTAATTGTATCTCCTAGTCTCTTATATATACCAAGGAGACATTTTCATTTGGAATCATCTTGTATTTGAACATTTAGGTGGTGTATAAGGAGGTTGCCCCCTCGAAGAGGCTTATTATCTGAAATTGTCTCTTTTTCAAGACGTTGAGTACTTATTCTGAGGTTTTTCTATGCTATATTGATATTTGATTCTTAACACTCTTGCAGCCCAAAAATCCTCTAGGAAGGCCTCCAAACACCCTCTCAAAGACCACACTACGTTTTTGCTGAGAGCATGTTGTGCTTCTGCGATTTTTGAGTGACTAACTTAAAACTTGGATTATGAACAAATGAGAAGGTATTCTTGAAAACTGGAGGAGGTTTTTGTTCATCAAATACCAAATAACAAAAACCTCTCTCAGTTTTGCAAAACATGTTATGGTTAGATATATATTATACATAGAAAATGTGTTACAGAATCACCTAGCCAGACACACAAAGGGCGCTACGGAATGTCCAGAATTGTTTTACAGTGGCGCTACGGAATTTCCTGTAGCAGTTATTGTTACAAATTTGATCATAAAACCAAAAATACGAAGTGGGTTTCTCTAAAAACTTTTGTGGAGGAATATGATATCCATGTTGACTTGTTGACCAAATTTCAGCCTAACCCAGTTTTTAAATTGAGAGAAATAATTAAAACACCAGTGCGCTACAGAAGGTGCTGCCAATTCTTTGTTTTGCATAGTTGATTGGATATTCGCCTTGTTGGGAGGTTGCCACCTGTCAAGGAGGGTTCGAATGGCTTCTCAATGATCATTTATATGTCAAGGGACACCTACACCTAAGTTTTAGCTCCATTAAATACCTCATGCAATGAGGTGGAAACAATTTATTAATGACTTCCAACAATTTCCTGAAAATTAGCAGTTTGTTGGATTTTTGTCTCTTTGACTGTTGCCACCTATCTCCAAGGCCTAGAATCCAATGGAGGAGATTGGATTCGACCTCCTAAGGATATTTGGATGCTATTTTTTATTTAAGAGAGGATATAGCTCTTGGAGAAGGGTTGGATTCATGAGCCAAGAGAGGCTAGAGAGAGTAGGAGTAGGCAATTTCCTTGTGTGTGTTCATTTGTAAGCCTGAGGGAATTTTTATCATGTAAATATTCCTGACATTGAAGATTCATGAGATTTGTTATATCAATTTGTGTTCTCTTTGTTATCCATATTCATTTCTATCTTGCTTGAATGAATTGTAGCTTTTGAGGATCAATGGTTGTATTTGATTTATAGATTCTTGAGCAGCAAAGGGTTTGTTGTAATTTCCTATAACTCATTGTGTTTATTCAAGTAGCTTTCTAATCTATTTTGTAGAGAGGATATTTGTTTAATGGATTATATACTTTATGTTAACTTATCCTTTCTTCCATATGCCATCTTATAATCCATTTTTCTGATAGGCTTTTCAATTGCCTTCTAACTTCTGGGTGTTTGTGTGACTCCATTACCCAATGGTGTAGCCTATTGATCTGCAGTTTGTTGCCCTCTCCCTTTATTTATAATCTTTCTAATCCACCTATTCAAACCAAAAAATTATCTTTTACATTTTGATGGGTGTTGAAATTACACTTTAGCAGTCAAAGTGTGACTTCCAGTGCTAACATTTTTGGTGACATTGTCGGGGACGGATTTGAGAAAATTGAAGAGCTCCCTAGGAAGAACGACATAGATCTAGCTCTTGATGGTAGAAAAGATAGGGACACAAAAAAAAATTAATATATTATATACCTAACAACTCCACAGTCAAACACTCCACTTTGGAGGATCATGTTGACAGAAATATGAAGGGGTAGAAGTGTAAAACCATGTATCATTTCATTACTTTTCTACATGAACTCATGTTCTTGTTTATCAGCTCTTTCCTATATTTTCCTTTACATATAAAGAGAATCATCTTGTGCTTTGTTTATTTGTGTGATCATTAACCTTCCTTTATATATCCATCCTTGGAAGAAGAAGACATGCCTTATGCATGTGTTGTAGATGTTGATCTTGTATCCTCGCCTCAGACTATTCATAAGGATGAGCTTTGTATTGATATCCCTCCTGGGTTTGATCACCCTTGTAACCTTGAGGAGGTTGAAAATGATTCAAAGCCTTCTCGAATCTCATCACCTTCTGTTGTTACTATTGAGCCTTGCCATCAGCTTGATAAACCTCATATTCAGCCCACTAGTTTTCAAACTAGAATCAGAGATAAGATGTTTAAACCTTTAAGGTTGCCATATCACCTTCATCCTTATTCTCTTGATTTCCTTAAGTATCTTCCAAGGTTCTCTGGAGAAGATCATGTTACATCTGAGAGGAATTTGGAGGCCTTTGAGAACTTTGTTGATCAGTTTGAGATAGTTCATGATGATGTTACCATGAGGTTGTTCTCTAAATCTTTGTTTAGAGATATTGTTGTGTGGTTTAAAGGTTTGGGAGTCGATTCCATTGGTTCTTGGATCGAGCTATGAAATGTATTTTTAAATTGTTGGGGTGACAACAAGTCCCTTGATCAGTACTTGGCTGATTTTAATGCTTTGAGGAGAGGGAAAGAGGAAGCTTTGGTTGTCTTCAACAAGAGGTTTTACAGTGTTTATCATAGCATGCCAGTGGAAATCTGACCTTCCGAGATTGCAACCGTGGTGTACTATGAAATGGCTCAGCATTCAGATCTTATCCTTCTTCTGAGAGAAAGGAAATATTCATTTTTAATATGCTTATTTGAAGATGTTGAAGAAGTTGAGGAGAACATATGTGCTAGCAAGAGGATTTGTATGCAAGCATATTCTGAAAATTTGCATGTACATGAGCAAGAAGATTGTCAGTATGTTTCAGATTCCTAGCAAGAAGACGGCGATTATAAATCAGATATGGAACAACAACAAGGATGTAAGTATGATTCACATTTGGAACCATTTTCTTCAATGTTTGCATATTTTTCTATGGACATGAATGCATTTCAAGCTTATGATCGGTTTTCAATCCATTTTGAGCATGTAGTAGTGGTTGATTGATAACTATATGTTCTTGGTTGATCATAATTATGATGCCTTAAATCCTGTTGTACAATTATCCTATGATCATTCTTATGAAGAAGAGACTACAATTGTTGATGTTCAAGAGTTGGTTTCAAAAGAACAAGAAGGTCATTTATTTGAATGCAGAAAGGCATTTACAAATGAGCAGTTATTTTTTGTGGATCAACATGTTTCTGATCTTGGTTTTAAGGATCCATTTGCAGCCTTGTTAGAGTCTTATGTTTCAGATTTTATGAAAATTTTCAAATTGCATTATTTCACCGATACTCATGGGTGAGTATGGTTTTCTAAAGGAGTTTTTATAACTGTTGTTACATTTCAGTTATTATCTATTGGTCAATGGTAAAGACAAGATCATTTCAATCTTAAAATTGCTTGAATGGTTGTTGTGTAAATATTCCTTTACCTGATCAAATTGGAGATTTGGTTAGAGGTAGGGTAGTGTAGTAAATAAGCTCGCTTCATGAGAATTTTCTTTCCTTTAGTTTGCAGTAGGTTTATCAGTCAGTTTTCTTAAATAAATGGCAGATTTTGGCAGTGTTTCAGAGGTCAGTTGCATGGATGACTCCATAGCCTGATGGATAAGGCAATTGGAACTGCATGTTCTTAGAAGCTCACAGGGAGCATGCCATCCCTTGTGGATCCAGATGTTAACACATAAGATTGTATTATAATTTGAGATAATTTCTCAAAATACAATTGCTATAGGAGGGTTCCTGTACTTTTGGACAGCTTGACTTCAAGTCAGTTTTTCATGGATTTTAAGAAGGTGTTTGCAGTACTTGATGATTCCATTGTGTATCAGACATCATAATATATCCAACCATATCTCTTGCAACCCAAAATTCTTCTGGGAAGGCCTCCAAACACCCTCTCAAAGACCACATTATGTTTCTGCTGAGAGCATGTTGTGCTTCTGCAATTTTTGAGTGGCTAACTTAAAACTTGGATTATGAACAAATGAGAAGGTCTTTTTGAAAACTAGAGTTATTTGTTCATCACATACCAAATAACAAAAACCTCTCTCAGTTTTGCAAAACGTGTTATGGTTAGAGAGATATTAGACACATAAAAGGTGCTATGGAATCACCTAGCCAGACACACAAAGGACGCTACGGAATGTGCAGAACTGTTTTACAATGGCACTACGAAATTTCCTGTAGCAGTTACTGTTACAAATTTGATCATAAAACCAAAACTATGAAGTGGGTTTCTCTGGAAAAAAAAATTGGAGGAAGATGATATCCTTGTTGACTTGCTGACCAAATTTCAGCCTGACCTAGTTTGTAAATTGAGAGAAACAATTAAAACACCAATGCGCTACGGAATGTGCTTCCAATTATATGTTTTGCATAGCTGATTGGATATTCACCTTGTTGGGAGGTTGCCACCTATCAAGGAGGGTTTGAATGGCTTCTCAAGGATCAGTTATATGTCAAGGGACACTTGCACCTAAGTTTTAGCTCCATTAAATGTTTGCAAATATGTAACAGACAGCGAATGGCATGAGTACAGGAAGAATGTACAGAGGATTCTTATCATATTTACAGGCAGCGTATACTTGTCATTAATGTCAAGTACAGTAGTGGTGATGGCTTGAGTACAACAACGATGATTAGCAGTGCAGCAATAGAGGAGAAGAGTCAGTGATCATTGGATCCCATTCAAATTTCCCTAAAGAACGAGGGTCGCCAGATCTGAATGAAGACAAAACGAGCACACTGAAGAGGAGGACAGAGCTCAGTCATTAGATCCAAGCGCAAGACCCGACCATCGTTGGATCAAGGATAACCTGCACGCTCTTTAAAGTACAAGGAGAAGCGGGTGTAATCGCGATTTGCAAAATCGCAAATTCATCTAAGCCGTCAGATCAAGATTGATTCTGGACCGTTGATTCCAGTCCTTGTCGGAGTTTCGGGGATCGAGAGTTCGACATGTCAAATACTATTGACATCAGGAATCCCGATATCATGATATGAGGAATCGCGATGTAATATGAGCCGTCAAGATCTAGGTTGATCTGAACCGTTGGATCCAGCCCATGTCGGAGTTTGGGAAATCGAAAGATTGAGAAGTCAGAGACTCTCAACATCAGGAATCCCGATTTCTCGATATGAAAAATCCCGGCGTAATCTGAGCCATCAAATCAAGATCACATCTGAACCGTTGATCATAGTTTCGAGAATTGCGTGTTGGAAATGTCAAAGAAACAATGCAACAGGAATCTCGATTTCTCGATATGAAAAATCCTGGCGTAATCTGAGCTATCAAATCAAGATCACATCTGAACCGTTGATCGGAGCTTCGAGGATCGCGTGTTGGAAATTTCAAAGAAACAATGCAACAGGAATTCTGATTTCTCGATATGAAAAATCCCGGTGTAATCTGATTCGTCGAATAAAGATCACATCTAAACCATCGACTCGACTCACAACAGCAGACCACGTCAACTAGGAACACGTGGCACAACCAGGTAATGACAAGTGTCATACTGATTCAACATTCCAGGCACATGTAAGCCACGAATCATAGTGACACATGGCAGTATTCAACACGTGTCAATCCACGTGTGATGTCAGCAGATGGACACCTTGTCGGAGTTTCGGGGATCGAGAGTTGGAGATGTCAAAGTTTTTTAACATCAAGAATCTCGATTTCATGATATGTGAAATCACGATTTAATCGCAACCGTTGAATAGAGATGTGATCTGGACCGTTGATCCGACTTCTTTACGGAGTGTCGAGGATCGGGAATTTGAATGTTAAGAACCAAACATCAATATAGCATGGAAAAACCTCATGAAAAGTACTCAACGCCTTGAAACTGAGATAATTTCAGATAATAAGCCTCTTCGAGGGGGCAACCTCCTTTTACCCCACTTAAAATGTTCAAGTACAAGAT
>ML785524.1:123252-141319 GCA_009831015.1 Picea engelmannii | reverse complement strand
GTGATAGCAAATCAGAGAATGTAACTTTTGGAAATGATGCACCTGGAAAGATAAAAGGTAAAGGAATTGTAAATTTGTGTAACGAAAAAAGAAAAGCTCAAGATGTGTTGCTTGTAGAAGATTTGAAACATAATCTGCTTAGTTTAAGTCAAGTCTGTGACCGAGGGTGTGAAGTTGTTTTTACCTCTAAAGACTGTAAAATAAAAACTGTGGATTCAGGTCAGTGAGTTGCAAAAGGTATAAGAACAGAAAACAATGTCTATGTTTTAAAAGAAGAAGAAGAAGAATGCAACTTAAGCAAATATGATGAAAGTTGGTTGTGGCATAAGAGACTTGGTCACCTAAATTTTGATCACATAATCAAACTCAAAAACAATGGGGCGGTAAAAGATCTTCCGAAGATATCAAAGCCATATGACTCTGTTTGTAAACCCTGTCAGATAAGAAAGCTTACTCGCACTCAGTTCAAATCTAAAAAAATTCCCTCAACAGAAAAACCTCTTCAGTTAGTACATATGTATCTATGTAGTCCATCAAGGAAAGAAGGTACAGGAAAAGAAAAGTACTTTATGTTGATTATTGATGACTATTCTAGACTAACTTGGGTTGCCTTTTTGAAGGAAAAATCTGAAGCATTTGAAAAATTCAAAGTATTTAAGGCTCTGACTGAGAATCAAACAAGAAAAAGATTAAAGGCAGTAAGGTCTGATAGAGGAGGAGAATTTATCTCAGGGAACTTTAAAGAGTTCTGTGATAAGCATGGGATCAAAAGAGAGTACACAATTCCAAGGACTCCACAGCAAAATGGAGTTGTTGAGAGACAAAATAGATCAATACAGCAAATGGAAAGATCAATGATGAATGAAAGGAACATACCTCAGACATATTGGGTGGAAGCAATACATACAGCTGTTCATATCCTTAACAAAGATCATCTCAGACCACACAGTGATAAGACTCCTTGTGAACTTTGGTTTGGAAGACCGGCTTCAATCAAGCATTTTAAAGTTTTCGGGAGTACATGTTATATCAAGAACAATGATGAAAATATTGGCAAATATGATGACAGGGCTGATGAAGATATCTTCTTGGGTTATGCTACAAATAGTAAAGGATACAGATGCTACAATAAGAGACTGCACAAACTAGTTGATTGTATAGATATAAAAGTTGATGAAGAAATCCCAGTCAGAAATGTAAGCAATGCTGAACCAATAACAGAAGATACAGTTGAAGATGAAGATGAACAGGTCCAAGGATCAGAAAGAGAAGAGTCTGGATCAGATGAAGATACGAATATTCAAACTGACATAAATAAGCAGAAAGAAGCAAAGTCATCTCACAGAATTATCAGAAAAAATCATCTTGAAAATCAGATAATTGGGGACATAAATGAAGGAGTTCAGACAAGAAGGAAATTGATTAAAGACTCAGAACAATCTCATGTTGCCTTCTTATCCATGACTGAACCTGGAAATTTTGAGGAAGCCATCCAGGAAGATAACTGGATTAGAGCAATGAATGAAGAGCTTGATCAGATTGAGAAGAACAATACTTGGGAGCTTGTCCCTAGACCTGAAGATAAGAATGTAATAGGTTCCAAATGGGTGTTCAAGAATAAAATGAGTGAAAAAGGACAAGTTGTTAGAAATAAAGCTAGATTGGTCTATAAGGGATATGCACAAGTTGAAGGTCAGGACTTTGATGAAACTTTTACACCAGTGGCAAGATTGGAAGCTAGCAGAATATTTCTTGTTTATTCATGTCATAAGAATTTCAAAGTTTAGCAGATGGATGTTAAGTCAGCATTTCTTAATGGAGACCTAGAGGAAAAAGTATATATGGAGTAACCTGAAGGATTCTCTTTGACAGATAATCCTAATTATGTTTGTAAGCTGAAGAAGGCCTTATATGGACTAAAACAAGCACCACGAGCTTGGTATTATAGACTAGACAAATTTCTACAAGAAAAAGGGTTCAAGAAAGGTATTGTTGACAGTAACCTTTACATTAAGTCTGAAGGTGATGATTTACTAGTTGTCTTGGTTTATGTAGATGATATTATTTTTGGCTGTACTAATGAATCATCTGTCCAGTGGTTTGCTAATTCTATGCAAACAGAATTTGAAATATCCATCATAGGAGAACTGTCATATTTTCTTGGCTTACAAGTAAAACAAAGCTCTGCAAGAATTTTTATTTCTCAAGAAAAATATTTGAAAGAGATGTTGAAGAAATTTCAGATGGAAGATTCCTCTACAGTTAGCACACCTATGGTGGTTGGTTGCAAGCTGAGTAAAGATGATATCTCACCTGATGTTGATCAAAGAACATATCGCTCTATGATAGGCAGTCTTCTGTACATCACAGCATCCCGTCCTGATATAATGCAAGTTGTTGGAATGGTAGGTCGTTTTCAGTCTACCCCTAAACAAAGTCATTTGGTAGCTGTCAAAAGGATATTTAAATACTTGAAGGGAACAATGACTTATGGTCTGTGGTATCCTAGAAATCAGAATTTTCAGTTAACTGCTTATTCAGATGCAGACTAGGCAAACTATATTGATGAGAGAAAAAGCACCAATGGAGGATAATTTTTCCTGGGTGACTCATTAGTTGCATGGCTTAGTAAGAAGAAAGGATCTATTTCATTATCCACTACAGAGGCAGAATACATTACTGCTGCTACTTGTTGCACACAAATCTTATGGATGATACAAACTCTTGCAGATCTGAAGATAACCTACATTGATCCTATTCCAATTCATTGTGACAACACCAGTGCCATTAGTGTCTCCAAGAATCTTGTTCTTCATTCCAAGACTAAGCATATTCCAATCAAGTACCATTTTCTCATAGAACAAGTTACAAACAGAACTGTTCAACTGAATTATATACCTTCTATAGTATAGATTGTTGATATCTTTACTAAACCATTAGCAGCGACCCCTTTTAGATACCTTCGTCAAAATTTGGGGGTTATAATCTCTTGTGTCTAATCTGTTCACTTGGTCAGGGGGAGTACTTATTGAATATCTAGTGTATTTCCAAAATACTTATAGTCGACAGGGGGAGTATGTTTTGCGACAAGATCAGGGGAAGAATGTTTCTTCTTTGACATTGATGTCAAAGGGGGAGAAAAGAGTTCGGGAGAGTTGAGTCTGAATGCATGTGGGTGCGTGTGTTGCCATCAATGCCAAAGGGGGAGATTGTTGGAAAATATGTAACAGACAGCGAATGGCATGAGTACAGGAAGAATGTACAGAGGATTGTTAGCATATTTACAGGCATCGTATACTTGTCATTGATGGAAAGTACAATAGTGGTGATGGCTTGAGTACACCAGCGATGATTAGCAGCACAGCAATAGAGGAGAAGAGTCAGTGATCGTTGGATCCCATTCAAATTTCCTGAAAGAACGAGGGTCGTCAGATCTGAATGAAGACAAGACGAGCGCACTGAAGAGGAGGACAAAGCTCAGTCGTTAGATCCAAGCGGAAGACCCGACCATCGTTGGGTCAAGGATAACCTGCACGCTCTTTAAAGTACAAGGAGAAGTGGGTGTAATCGCGATTTGCAAAATCGCAACTTCATCTGAGCCGTCAGATCAATATTGATTCTGGACCATTGATTCCAGTCCTTGTCAGAGTTTTAGGGATCAAGAGTTGGACATGTCAAATACTATTGACATCAGGAATCCCGATATCGCGATATGAGGAATCGCGATGTAATCTGAGCCGTCAAGATCTAGGTTGATCTAAACAGTTGGATCCAGCCCATGTCGGAGTTTCGTAAATCGAAAGATTGAGAAGTCAGAGACTCTCAACATCAGGAATCTCGATTTCTCGATATGAAAAATCCCGGCGTAATCTGAGCCGTCAAATCAAGATCACATCTGAACCGTTGATCGGAGTTTCGAGGATCGCGTGTTGGAAATGTCAAAGAAACAATGCAATAGGAATCCCAATTTCTTGATATGAAAAATATCGGCGTAATCTGAGCCGTCAAATCAAGATCACATCTGAACCGTTGATCGGAGTTTCGAGGATCGTGTGTTGGAAATGTCAAAGAAACAATGCAACAGGAATTTCGATTTCTCGATATGAAAAATCCTGGCGTAATCTGATCCGTCAAATCAAGATCACATCTGAACCGTCGACTCGACTCACATCAGCAGACCATGTCAGCTAGGAACACGTGGCACAACCAGGTAATGACAAGTGTCAGACTGAGTCAACATTTCAGGCACATGTAAGCCACGAATCAGAGTGACACGTGGCAGTATTCAACATGTGTCAATCCACGTGTGATGTCAGCAGATGGACACCTTGTCGGAGTTTCAGGGATCGAGAGTTGGAGATGTCAAAGTTTTTTAACATCAGGAATCTCGATTTCGCGATATGTGAAATCACGATTTGATCACAGCTGTTGAATAGAGATGTGATCTGGACCGTTGATCCGACTTCTTTACGGAGTGTCAAGGATCGGGAATTTGAAGTGACAAAAACACTGAACGTCCAGAGTGTCGAAATCGTGATGAGTGAAATCTCGACTTAATATGAACCTTCAGATCTAAATATGATCTGGATCGTTGATCCCACTACTTTACAAAATTTTGTGGATCGGGATTTGTAAGTGAAAAGAACATTGAACATAAGGAATGTCGAAATTTGATTTAAAGGGAAGATTAATAAAGTTCATCCAACGGTGCGGATAAACTTGAATGTGATCGGAGGGTTATTGTTCTCTCTCATAGTTAACTCCTCAGTAGAAACGGACTCATGATTGAGAATCAGTTAGCGTTTCAGTTGCTAGGATAGTTGTCCTTGTTTTGCCTAAGGAAATGTGAATTGGAATTGTCGGGGAGATGTGTATAAAAGAAAATGAGACAGACTGTGGAGGGTTGGATGTTCCGAATGAAAATGAACGAAACAGTAAGAAAGGGAAGAGGAGAGGATGCGTAGTATGAGATTTAGAAAATGTGCAAAGTGAGATGAAACACAGAGCAGAATAACAGAGCAAGTTGAAGCAGAGCAGAATGAGAGAAAAAGTTGATGCAGAGCAAACCTGCTGAACAGGCAGAGGAAGAGAAGAATTGCATAACAGTTTGTAGAAGATTAGACTTACAGAACAGAGATAGAGTGGTAAGAATTGATTTATATATGTAGTTATCTATGTATTCATTCATTAATACATTAGGGAGGTTGGGAGGTGCTTGGGAGGATTGTTGTCCTCAGAGGTTCAAGTGGGAGCTTGAACACAGGAAGTTGTATCTTCCATCTGGTTATAGCCAGAGAAACTAGGGTGGCAGGGTGGTGCAAGGGAGAACAAGTGTTCTTTGTTATACAGGTTGGAGCCTGTGTAGTTGGAAGTTGGTGCTTCCATCCAGTTGGTGCTAGAATATTCAAGGAGTTGATTCTTCCTTCTAGTGGGTGCTAGAGAAACCAGAGAGTTGGTGCTCTCAAACAAGTTGCACCTTGTAAAACAGAGGTAGCAGCCTCACATTGAGTTGGTGCTCAATTAGAGATGATGTACAGAATCTGAAAGACTGCCTATCATTTCGAAGAAGAAGAGGTTTTCTCCCTTTATGGGTTTCCTCGTGAAAATATGTTTCTATGTATACCTTATGTGTGACTGATGCTTTTTAATTTTACTGTCCATATGTTGTATAATGTTGATGATCACTTGAAGAAAGATTATGAATATTTTAATAGAGTTAATATTGTTTAAGCTCAAAGACAACTGATTCACCCCCCCCCACCTCTCAGTTGTATTACTAATTTCAACATTAAAGACCTCATGCAGTGAGGTGGAAACAATTTATTAATGACTTCCAACATTTTTTTTAAAATTAGCAGTTTGTTGGATTTTTGTCTCTTTGACTGTTGCCACCTATCTCCAAGGTTTAGAATCCAATGGAGGAGATTGGATTTGACCTCCTAAGGATATTTGGATGTTATTTTCTATTTAAGAGAGGAGAGATCTCTTGGATAAGGGTTGGATTCATGAGCCAAGAGAGGCTAGAGAGAGTAGGAGCATGCAGTTTCCCTATGTGTGTTCATTTGTAAGCCTGAGGGAATATTTATCATGTAAATTTTCTTGACATTGAAGATTCATGAGATTTTTTATATTGGTTTGTGTTCTCTTTGTTATCCATCTTCATTTATGAAATGCTTGAATGAATTGTAGCTTTTGAGGATCAATGGTTGTATTTGATTTATAGATTCTTGAGCAGCAAAGGGTTTGTTGTAATTGCCTATAACTCATTTTGTTTATACAAGTAGCTTTCTAATTCATTTTTCAGAGAGGACATTTTTTTAATGGATGATCTACTTTATGTTAACTTATCCTTTCTTCCATATGCCATCTTATAATCCATTTTTCTGATAGGCTTTTCAATTACCTTCTAACTTTTGGGTGTTTGTGTGACTCCATTTCCCAATGGTGTAGCCTATTGATCTGCAATTTGTTGCCCTCTTCCTTTCTTTCTCATCTTGTTGATCCACCTATTGAAACCAAAAAATTATCTTTTACATTATGATGGGTGTTGAGCTTACACTTTAGCAGTCAAAGTGTGACTTTCAGTGATAACACCTCCTTGAAGCTTGAGTTGAATGCATTGTTATCCTTATTGAAAGTTGAGAACTTGGCTCTAAAAGTTTCCCTTATCCTCTTGTGAGCTTCAACCTTGTAAGCATCAGAAAACAAAACACTTGCAAACAATCAACCCTTCAAAAACCCTAGCTCCGATACCAACTTGATCTGAAAATGAAAAGGTTTGTGTCTACAAATTTTGCAAGTGGAAAATGTATGTGTCTTAGGCAACTGGATCAAGTTGCAAGAAAATAAAACTTAATGATTTTTTTACTTAAAATGAACAACATAAACAAACATAAAAAGCCATCAAAAGTAAGCACATAACACAGCAAAATTATAAAGGAGTTCACCCATCTCTTGGGCTACATCTCTTAGTCCAGCTTCCCATGGATCATTTTCATTATATCCTCAAAGTGTTAAAATCAGTGCTTTACAATGCTCAGAATGAAAAATGGATGGCTTCAATGGCTCCAGAATGTCCAAAACCCCTAGCTGGGCTTTTCCTGCACCTGGTTTGGATAAAAATTGAGAAAAATACACTTCCTGGAAGTTTTTCCCAATAACTTGTTGTCTTTGCTCGCCAAAACACACCTCCATGTGAATCAACCTGGTCTCTATGTGTTTCTCGTGCCAAAACCTATCATGCACACCGTATTGAAATTCGGGCGAAATTGTCGCATCATTAGGGAGGATAAGCGCCTTTCGTGGCGAAGGTTGTGGTGATGTGGCCCCATGTGGTTAGCACCAACCTAAAAATCTATGCACCTACCAGCTTGACCATTAGAACCCCGTGCCAAAGGTCATATTCTATGCATTCTAAAGTGTGATCAAGGGTTGGGGCTAAGCCCCGGCCCTTTTCTGCCCAGAATGAAACATAATGCAACTTTAAATAGAAGTTTTATACATAGAGGTTAAGAAACAAGTGTAGGCGGGCTAGTAGTCGAACCTTTGCAAAGACTTTGTCCACGCCCACGGAGGTTGGGGATTCGACCCCCGCGGAGCCCATAAAAATTTTAACACATCAACCAAATATGGGGTGCCACGTGGCAGCCCCTGGTTGGGCCACATGGCACCCTTTCATTCGCTACGAAACATATCACGTTTCGACCAAGGATTGGTCCATGTCCACCACTTGCCAACTCAACTACCAAATCACTTGACACGTCACTTGTTCACATCAACATGTAGGGTCATACGATCAGATGCAACATGGCCTGTACAGACTATACATACAACATTATTTTTCCTTGTTTGGGAAAACGAACAGAACGTGATATGTTTCTCATACGAACTTTGTTTCATCCTGTTCAAGTTGTGTTAGGATCGTGAGGATGAGATCTACGCAATGAATCTGTTTTTGAGCAATTTCAAGCAGTTTGATTTTTGAGCATTTTTGTTATCCCCTGGACCATTTGAGCATTAGTTTATTTTGATGAAGTGGTTTGGATGTGCTTGCTTAGATGGCTCTTTTATTGATTTTATCTAATCATTATGTAGTTTTGACTTGAGATCCTTGGAGGGCATATCCATTTGTCTTTGCAGGACCCAGCGGGTGGACAGTTTTGGAGGAAAAAGCCTAGCTTGGGCTTCCATGGGGCTTGAAGGCCAAAGGTTGGATGCTAAGGGTTGGCATTATGAATCATGAAGACACACCTTTGGAGGCTTAGAGGACAACTTGAGGACCTTTCCTAGCCCTCAAATGCCAAACGATTTGCTTGGAGGGGCTAAAATGTCACCTTTGAATAGTTGACGTCATCATTGGGGATAGGGTTTGGTGGTGATGAGGTTGCTACTTGTTGTCACTTGGCATGAATTGGTGGGAGGAGACTACATCTCTTGAGATGGAGGCTCTATGAGCCCGAATGAATTCAACCTTCTACTCCAACGACTTGCTCAAAGGGTAAAAATGTCACCCTTGGAGGGGTGACATCATTTTAGGGTTTCTATTATGCACTTTTTAAATTTTATGTTTGAATTAAAAAATGAATTACTTGTGTAAAGGGGAAAAATAAGGGTTGTTGTCCCATTATTTTTTTGTTTACCCTAACTTAATTGGACAAACCATGTTTAAGACTTTTTGTATAAATAGAGATCATTTGTATCTCATTTGAATCATAGCTCTCCCATTGTGAGAAGCCTTACTAGCTGAAATTTGCGCCCTCTTTGAGAAACCTCTTCTCTCTTATGCTCTTGTCTTGTTTTCTTCATGCTATTGGTGGAAGAAGTAGTGTGCTACTTCTCTTGGAATTTTTCTTTGTCATTTATGGTGGATTTATCTTGGTAAGAGGAAGTTTATCTTGTCATTTCTTGGACTAGGTAAGGATTAATCTTGTTGATGCTTCATTGCTTGGTTATAAGTTTGATTTGCTAGATTTGTTAGGGAGTATAAGGATTTACAACCCCACCATCATCTATCATTTTTTGTCTAGAAATTATTAGTTGTACAAGATTTTACTAGGAGAAGTAAAAGGGTTTACACCCCACTAGTATCTCGTAGTTAGAATTTGCTTTCCTTAGGAAGTAAAAGGGTTTACATCCCCAAGGACATAGCACTTGTTAGCTCTTCATTTTTTTACTCTATAACCCAATATCTAAAGGCACTAGAAATATTTTCATTGGAGAAATAAAATCATGCATTGGTTAACATGAAAACTCAAGATTTTGAGGTTGTCTAACTTGGAATCAATTATATGCCTTTTATGCTTGGTTGAGCCACTAGGGCATCACCTCTGCTTAAGTTCTTCTTTTTGTTGTTATAAACTTTTATCTACGACCATTAGGGCTACATAAACCCTAATATAAACTTCTTAATAACTCATTACTCAACCGTCTAAAGTTGCTAAAAGTTTTCCCCTATAATATACTAACCCTAGCTCACTTTTTTGGGTGGATTGTTGGCAAGTTTTTATGGTTAATCTCTTGGATTTAATAAATTGAATGCTACAGCCATTAGGATGCAATATTATCTCTAAAATACTATTTCTTTTTAGCCTTGTTTCATGCTAAAGTCTTTCTCTTTCACTCTTGGGTCAAACTAGTATCTACTAGCTTGTTTCTTGCCTATTCAACTAGATTTTTAGCACTTTATTTGTAGCTCTTACTATATTTTTGTTATTGATATATATTATTGATTTACTGCTGCAATTAGGGTCAGCTAGCTTAACTTTCTGGTCCACCTAACATATACGTGCATGATTGACTTTTCTTGTGTCTCAAGCAGGTACAATCACCCTTTGCAGGTACTCATATCTCTTGGCAACACTTGAATACCACCCAGACTCTTTCCCAAGCCCTTTCGCACTTAGCATATTGACCTATAAGAGATAAACTTCCATCATCCCAATTTTCATCTCATTTCACCCTAGGGTCACCAGGATTCCCCCCTTGAGGTGATTACTTCATCTCTAAAGTGACGAAAATACCTATCTAAGGTGACAATGGGTAGGTTTTCTCTTAGTTGTCGCCATTTGTTATTGGGTCGGGATTTTCCCTACCTACAACTTGGGCGATGACATTTTGGCATCATTATCGGGGAGGATTTTGGATCCTCTTCTAAACCCTAACAACACTTTAGCAAGCTATCCCAAAACCTTTTTCCTAGCGTTCCTGGTGACTCAACCTAAAGGATGTTCCCCTTCCGCCCTTGATAAGATTATCCTAAAGATCATATGGAAACTCCATTATGGGACATATCCGAAAGGGGCATTACCTGACCCCCAAAAACATTTCCAGATGTTGTAAGCCTTCACCCAAAAGGTCTTGTCCTTCGTCATCTCCCACTTCTCATGATTGTCCATCTACCTCTCTTAGCCCTCCATCCTCACCTACTACTTCCACACCTCCACTCTCATTTGTGCCCACCTCTCCAAGTGATAAATAGATCATGTGGGCCAAATATGTGTACAAACCTTTGGACATGACAAAGATCCATGTATCTCCTCACAAACTCCCAAAGGACTTCAAGGAGTGGCTCCCCAGCTTTTGAGGAGAAGATCCCATTACAACTAAAGATCACTTAGATGCCCTCCTTTGCACTCTAGAACATTATTAAGAACATCAGGATGTTTAGATGAGGCTCTTCTCTTACACTCTTGTCGAAAATGTTAAGGAATGGTATGATATTATTCTCTATGGGACAATCACAAATTGTGATCTCTTTCAAGAATGTTTTACCAAAATATTTGGAAAAAACAAGGATTACCAGTCCCTTTACGATCAACTCTATAATTACAAAAGAAATTTAGGATAAGGTATAAAGGATTTCAATGATAGATTCAATGCCCTCATAAGAAGTTTTCCTCAAGAATTCAAACCTTCCCAAAGTACCATCCTCGAGTCTTACATGTCAACCATGAGAGACCTCTGCGGAGTTCTAATTGGAAAGGGATGCCCTGAAATTTTGTTTGAAGTTCAACAAAGGGCATGTGAGATAGAAGAGAAAATAACCTCGTCTATCATGCAAGAGGAGGATTTTCTTGAAGAGACCTTTCAAATTAATCAAAATAATGATTTTGTCCTACCAGACCCTCTCCATGATATCGAAACCTACCTGCAGAAAGAACGAGAAGAGGATTCTAAAAAAAAAATTGATCACGTGATGAATCTGTTGGGTAAAGAAAAGGAACCAACATCAAAAAATACACCTCCCTCAATAAATGAGTTTTTGAAGGTTGAAAGGAATAGAGCAACAAATCAAGTTGAAGAAACATTTTTAAAACATATCCGACAAGTCCTAACAAAGCCACACAAAGAGAAATAAATTGGTATCATCAAAAGTGAGGAGAATGCTCTTTCCCCAAACACGGCCAAAAAGGAAGATATTGTAAATCACGTCAACATAACCCATGAGGTTCTAGAGGAGGGGATTAACAACACCTTCATTTTGGAAAAATCCCTTTTCCTTGATGAGGAAAAGAAGGAAGGGTCTTTGGGCTTAGATTTTGATGGTGCACACTCAAGCACAGGCTTGTGTGCAAGAATATTCTTGAGATCACCAGATAACAAAACTACCCTTTTCTCGTATAGGCTTGAGTTTAACTGCACAAACAACATCGTTGATTACGAAGCCCTTGTCCTCGATGTGAATCTTTTCATTGATATGAACATCAAGTCCATGCACATGAGAGGGGACTCCGACTTAATCATTTCACAAGTTAACAAGAAGTTCGCTACTAAAAACCCAAGGTTGAAACAGTGAAGAGATGTTGTCTGGGATGCCATGAAGAAGTTTGACAACTTTTCGATTGAAACCATTCCTAGGGAAGAGAATCATTTGGCAGAAAACCTTTCTATTTTTGCTTCCACCTTGCAACTTTTCCATGAAATCGGTCCCTATAAGGTGGAAGTAAATTATAGGCTCTCACTACCTGATAACTTGGCACATTGGTAGGTCTTTGATAATGAAACCCAGATTCTGTGTTTTCTCCAGAATGAAGGTGAATTCTCGGAAGCCAAAATAAACCTATTAGCGGAAAAGGGAAATACCGAGATCATTGATTTAGCTAAAAGAACCTTACCTAAAGGTATCGTCCCCTTAGAGAACCCTTTTTATCGAAATCACATGTATAAGGGGAAGTCGTCGAGCAAAATCAATGACGAGATCATTGAATTCAATATTGGGACCGAGGAATCCCCAAATATGATCAAGTTTGGAAAAGGAACAACGTCTGATGAAAGGAATAATTTGATTTCCCTCATAAGAGAATTTAAGGATGTCTTTGCTTGGTCTTACGAAGATCTGAAGGATTATTGAGAAGATGTCATACAACGCGTTATTCCCCTTATAGATGGAACGAAACCCTTCAGACAAAATCTCAAGCAGATGAACCCAAAGGTTTCCCCACAGATCCAAAAGGAGTTGCAAAAGATGGTTGAGGTAGGAATAATTGAGCCTATCAGGTATTCGTCTTGGGTGTCTAATCCAGTCATCATCGGGGAAAAGGCTAGTGAGATCAAGATATGTGTGGATTTCATAAATTTGAACTAAGCTTCCTTTAAAGACAACTATCCTCTACCAAACATGGAGTATCTTTTGCAAAGGGTCACCAGAGTGGAAATGATGTCCATGCTTGATGGTTTCTCAAGATATAACCAGGTTTTGGTAAAGGAGTATGACCAAATAAAAACCGCTTTCACCACCCCTTGGGGAACTTATAAGTATTTGAGAATGCCCTTTAGACTAACCAATGCAGGGGGCACTTTCTAGCGCACCATGGATTATGCTTTTGGGGATTTGATCGGGAAACTTATAGATATCTATCAAGATTATCTAACCATGGTCTCCAAAAAGAGGGATCGGCATATCCATCACTTAAGGACGATTTTCCAAAGGTGTAAGGAATATGGGATTTCTCTCAACCCTAAGAAATCAATTTTTGGTGTTAACAAGGGCAAGTTGTTGGGTCATATTATATCTAAGGATGGAATCACAATAGATCATGCCAAGGTTGAAGCTGTCAAGAAGATCCCTCACCCTAAAGACAAGAAAACCTTGTAATCATTCTTTGGCCAAATTAACTTCATAAGGAGGTTCATTCTGAACTTTGTCAAGATTGTTAAACCCCTTGAAAGATTGTTAAAGAAGGATGCTCATTTCAAATGGGACAATGAAGGTAAGTTATCCTTCAAACATATCAAGGAAACAACAACTATCGCACCAATCTTGGTCAGTTCAAATTTTGCTAAGGATTTCATCATATTTTATTTCGCTTCAAAGGACACCATTGCAGGAGTTCTGTTGCATAAATATTATCAAGGGGATAAACAAATAATTGCTTTCTTGAGCAATAATCTTAGAGACGCAGAGTTGAATTACACCATTACAAAAAAACAAGCTTACGCTCTGGTCAAGTCTCTCAAACATTTTCGAACTTATGTGGGATACAACAAGATCAAAACCTTCATCCCTTACCCCACTGTAAAGGACATTTTATCACAACAAGATTGCATTGGATTAAGGGGAAAGTGGGTTTCACAGATACAAGAATATGATTTGGAGATCAAACCATCCAATATAATTAAAGGGAAATGATTGACTAAGATGCTGATAAAAAGCAATGAAGAAGCCATCGAGGTAGGAGAGAAGGAACAAATCAACATTATCGTAACTAAAATTGAGAACAATGAGTGGTATTCAGATGTCATTTATTACTTGAAGAACCTTGATCGCCCTTATCATTTGGTAAATCATAAGAGGAGAAACTTAAGACTCAAAGCTATGAAGTACTTCCTAGAAGAGGATGGTCTCGGGTGGAGGAACCTCGGTGGGGTGACCCTTAGGTGTGTGAATAAGGAAGAAGCTGACAAGTTAATGGTTGACCTTCATTCTGGGTATTGTGGAGCCCATTTTGCAGCATGCACCACTGCCCAAAAGATTTTTAAGGGCAGGATATTATTGACACGCTATTTTCTTCTACATGGATCGATACGTTAGATCATGTCAATCGTGTCAATTATTTACCGATAAGCAATGCCTCTCTGTCCTTCCCCTCAAGTCAATCATCGAAGAAGCACCCTTTCAACAAAGGGGATTGTATTTCATTGGTGAGTTTAGGAACAACTCTACCAATGGATATCGATGGGTTTTGACCACAACTGAATACTTCACCAGATGGGTGGAAGTTGTCCCAACAAGGAGAGCAACAGAAGAAGTTGTGATGAAATTCCTTGAGGAAAAGATTGTCACTAGATTAGGTGTCCCTGCCAAAATAACCACGGATAATGCCAAAGGTTTTAGCTCCATGGAACTAAATAATTTATTTTTTTAAGTATGGGATCATTTTATCACACTCCTCAAATTATTATCCTCAAGGAAACGAATTAGCGTAATCCAACAACAAAAACATCAAGAATATTGTGAAGAAAATTGTTGGGGAAAACAAGAAAAGTTGGGATAGCAAAATTAAGTATGCCTTATGGGCAGACTGCACAACTACCAAGACCTCCAACGAAAAATCACCTTTTGAGTTCGTTTATGGGTTAGAAGCATGCTTTCCTATAAACCTCCATATTTCGGCACTATAAATAGCCCAACAATTTGCTACAGATAAAGAAGCATTGCAAGGGAGAATTAATCAACTTCTGGAATTAGACCAAACTTGAAGAATGGATTTTGATCAAATGGAAAAGAATCAGGAAAAGGTGAAAGGGAATTTTGATCGAAAGGCGAGGCAAAGAGATTTCAAGACAGGGGACTTGTCTTAATGTGGGACAAGAGGAGAGAAAAACCAGGAATGCATCAAAAGTTTGATAATCTTTGGTTGGGGCCCTACAAAATAGAGGAAATATACGGGCCACTCTTTTTACTTATCCACTACAGAAGGGAGGAGGATGCCATGATCAGTGAATGGTTATTTAGGGCCCAGGGCCCAGGAAAGTAGGTATGTCACCTTGCTTTCCTTGCATTTCCATCTTGATTTTCATGTTATTTTAGATGCATTTCATATTTCATTTTTATCTACTTTCATATTGATTTCATGTTTAGTTTAGAAATTTTTTAAAAAATGCTAAAATTTTCTTTTCTAAATTAGTTTTTATTTTTTATTTTGATATATATGGATGAAGGGTGATTGAACCACCCTAGATTTTATAGTGTTTTGTTTTAGTGTAGGCATAGGTCTACTAGGAGATGGTGTGGTTCTTATGCACTTTATGGAGAGCACATGTCCCCAAGGAGGAGCCAGATATTATCCCCATTTTGTGGGATAAATAAGTAGATGATGTCTCGAGGCCCTCAGGTTGCAGACATGGAGTACCGAGAGACAGCTTGACCAACAGTGTCCACTTGCACATATGGAGACCCACCTCACCACCACAACTCCATGTTGATCATGACAGTATCCACTACATCATCTCGCCTCCGAAAGACATCGGGTCTTGCTCCATGAGGTACAAGTCAGGTATTATGGTGAGTGTCATTTCAATATTTGAGGCATTTGAGTTTGTTGCATCTATTACTGCTTTTGATTATGTGACATTTTCTTGGACATTGTGATATTTTCCATGTTTCACCTTGGTGGTTGACATTGAGCCCTAGTAAGTGGGTCACCCTCAGGGATGGGTATGCTACTAGGAGGTCCTTTTGACAAGTCATCATGGCATTCCTGACCATACTTTCCACTTTCCATACTTCATCCCCTCATCTCCTCGTCGTTTTGGTTTTTCGGGTGTACTGACCTAAGAAGGGGTTGTCCCTCACTTCATGGGAAGAAGCATATGAAGGTCGAGAGGCTTGTGGCTAGAAACATAGAAAATCTTGATTATGAACCTTCCAAATGCTCTCCCAAAGAGGTCTTGAGAGCAATGAAAAGATTCTCCTAAAAAATCAAAGACCTGCAAAAACAAACACATAACATAAAATGTCCCACTTGATTGAGGGATTTACACAAAGTGTGTTACAAGCTCGACTATACCCCCATGGAACTATTTGTACTTCTCCCTTCAAGCGACACTTTGGTACTTCCCCCCAAACTAATTGATTCACCTTAGGGAGTACCCAGTGTTTGGACCTTAATTAATTAATGGCAAATGAATGGGCTTGGAAAAATGATGCATTGAAAATGAAGGTGCATCACACCCTCTACAAAGGCACGCATAAGTGAGACACTACAACCCCTTGTATGTCATGAACCCCATTCCCAAAAGTATTCCCCTCATCCATGACACCTCATCCACATGACTTGGAAGGCGTTCCCTTGGGAAACACCCATAAACTTAAGGAATGATTCACCCAATAGGTCGTTTTGTCAGCCCTTTCATACCTAAACTTGGAAAATTACATAGGGTCTTTGAGCATTAGTTTATTTCGATGAGGTGGTTTGGATGTGCTTACTTAGATGGTTATTTTATTGATTTTATTTACTCATCGTGATGCTTTGAATTGATATCTTTGGAGGGCGTATCCATTTGTCTTTGCAAGACCTAGTTGGTGGACATTTTTGGAGGAACAAGCCTAGCTTGGGCTTCCATGGGGCTTGAAGCCCACAAGTTGGATACCAAGGGCCCACATGTCGGATCACAAATACATGCCTTTGGAAGCTTAGAGGACAACTTGGAGGACCTTTCCTAGTGCTCACATGTCAAACAATTTGCTTGGAGGGGCTAAAATGTCACCTTTGAAGAGTTGACGTCATCATTGGGCTAGGGTTTGGTGGTGCTGAGGTTGCTACTTGTTGATACTTGGCATGACTTGGTGGGAGGAGGATATAACGCATGAGAGGGAGGCTCTATGAGCCCCAATGACTTCAACCTTCTACTCCAATGACTTGCTCAAAGGGTCAAAACGTCACCCTTAGAGGGGTGACATCATTTTAGGGTTTCTATTGTGCACTTTTTAAATTTTAAGTTTGAATTAAAAAATGAATTACTTGTGTAAAGGGGGAAAATAAGGGTTGTTGTCCCCTTTTTTTTTGTTTACCCTAACTCAAGTGGAGAAACTATGTTTAATACTTTTTGTATAAATAGAGATCATTTGTATCTCATTTGAATCATAGCTCTCCCATTGTGAGAAGCCTTACTAGCTGAAATTTATGTCCTCTTTGGGAAACCTCTTCTCTCTTGTGCTCTTGTCTTGGTTTCTTCATGCTATTGGTGGAAGAAGTAGAGCACTACCTCTCTTGGAGATTTTCTTTGGCATTTATGCTAGATTTATCTTGGTAAGAGGAGGTTTATCTTATCATTTCTTAGACTAGGTAAGGATTTATCTTCTTGATGCTTCACTGCTTGGTTACAAGTTTGATTTGCTAGATTTCTTGGGGAGTATAAGGATTTACAACCCCACCATCATCTATCATTTTTTGTCTAAAATTTATTTGTTGTACAAGGTTTTACTAGGAGAAGTAAAAGGGTTTACACCCTCCTAGTATCTCCCAGTTATCATTTGCTTGCCTTGGGGAGTAAAAGGGTTTACACGCCCAAGGAGACAACACTTGTTAGCTCTTCATTTTCTGACTCCACAAACCAATATCTAAAGGCACTAGAAATAATTGCATTGGATAAATAAAATATTGCATTGGTTAACATGAAAACTCGGGATTTTTGAGTTGTCTAACTTGGAATCAATTGTATGCCTTTTATGCTTGGTTGAGCCACTAGGTCGTCACCTCTGCTTAAGTTCTTCTTGATGTTGTTATAAAATTTTATCTACAGCCATTAGGGCTAGAGAAACCCTAATATAAACTTATTAATAACTCACTACTCAATAGTCTAAAGTTGCTAAAAGTTTGCCCCTATAATCTACTAACCCTGGCGCACTTTTCAGGTGGATTGTTGACAAGTTTTGATGGTTGATCTCTTAGATGTAATAGCTTGAATACTACAACCATAAGACTACAATATTGTCTCAACAATACTATTTATTTTCATCATTGTCATGCTAAAATCTTGCTCTTTCATTATTGGGTTAAACTAGTATCTACTAGTTTGTATATATATATATATATATATATATATATATATATATATATATATATAT